>CM055972.1:51692500-52220000 GCA_029531755.1 Holothuria leucospilota
CGTCGACCAGGGCAAAAACTTGGCGTAGTTGGGGATTTTAACCAATAGTTAACTTTCGTGTAAACTGTATGACAATTTCAAGAAGTGGTGCCTTTGGGGGAAGGGGGTAGGGGGAAACGGACGAAAAAACCCTTTTTACTTTTATTTTTAGAGCCGGGTTTTGCTTGTTTGGGGGCCCGGGGGCCCCCCAAAGGTTTGGGGGCACTTTCACGTTGTTTTACTTTCTAAGCGGTTTTGCCTTTTCCCTTAAATTTGGCCCCCGAAGGGGCCCAAAAAAATTTTGGAGGGAAAAAAAAGCTTCCAGATCGGGGGTTTGGGAAAAGGCACTTCCCGGGGCTTTTAAGGGGGTTTCATCTAAACATTTTTAAATTTGAAATCTCATGCTCTGGGGAAAAAGGGCCTTTTTTCCCCAATTTAAATTTTTAAATACCCTTTCGTTGGTTTTTTTCCCAATGCCCCTCCAGAAATTTAATATTTTCCCTTTTGGCCATATAAATTTTTTTCCCGCAAACTTTTTCCCCTTTCCCCAAAGGGGCCAATGGGGGGAAAAAAATTTACTTCCCGTTTTCAGTTGAACGCGAACCCATATGGAATGGGCTTTCTCCCGGGCCTTTTTTCTTTAGCAAAAATGGGCTGGGATGTCATCGACCCTCGTTTGACGATTGGGTCATTTTTTAATTTTTTTGATTTAACGCTGTCTTTAAAAATTTTTACTACATGAAACTCAAAAAAGGGTATTCAATTTTCCCCTTTTTTTGATGATATGAAAAAAGGGGTTTTTAAAAGATGACGACCCCTTTCCCCGGTTGGGGTTGAGTTAAAAATGGACATGAAATTTTTAATTTTTGATCGGGGGGTGGGTAGCTAGAACTCATCCCAAATATCTATAAATTCCAAATTATTTTTAGCCAAAAACCCACAGAATTTTCATTTGGGAAAAACTGAATTCCCTTTGGGGGTTTTTGGTGTCGCGTGTTGGTTTACAAATTCGCAAAAAGCCGTAGAATAAAAGACCGCTCCTGGGGGGGGCCCCTAATTTTTGGAAAAAAAAACCCAAATGTTTTGTTGGGTGGGAAAGGGAGTTCCGGGAACAAAAAAAAGTTTTAGTAAAATTTTACCCTTTTAAAAATTTTGGGGAAAAAAAGGAAAAAAAAAAAACAAAACGGGGGGGGGTCATTTTGCCCCCCCCCCCCCCCCCCTTTTTGGGACACCCATTTAAATTTGGTGGGGGCCCTAAAAGATTGGCCCGGGCCCTGGGGCCCCCGGGGGGCCCCCCCCGTAAATCCGGGATTTTTTGGGATTGTTAAGTATTAGTACCGTAAAAATTTTTTCCCTTATTTTTTCCCCCCCCCAAACCCCTGAATTTATTTTTTTTTGTTTTCAATTTCCTTGAAATGGGCCCCCCCCCCTTTTGGTTTTTCTTTTTTTAAAAGGGTTTATTACTTTTTTAAAGTTTCGGTTTTTGGTTTTTTTTTTTCCCTTAAAAAATGCGAACGGGTGGCGGGGGGGGGGGAGGGGGGGTTGGGGGGAAAGTAACAGCCGGGCGCCCCAGGAATTTGTGGTCTTCTCGGGCCCCAAAAATTTTTCCAGGGTTCTTCGAAAAAATTTTAGTTTAGACAGTTTGGTACATAAAATGGTAACCCGGGGCTGGGGTACCCTAAGCGCCCCGAATTTGTGCTCAAAAAGGGGTCCAAAACTTCCCCCGGTTTGGGGCTGCAGCCTGAAGACGCGACAAAGGGGGGAATGGGTTTCCCGAAAGGTTGTCAACAGCTTATTCAAAAATTTTGGGGTGCTTTTGGGGGTTTTTTTCGTCAAATTGGAAAAATTTGGGGGGTTTTAAAACACCCACGCTGATTTGAAAACAAAAAATCAATAAATCACAGGGGCGAATGGCGCTGGGTTTCCCCCCTTTATATTTTTTTCGTTTCCCGCGACCAATTTGGGAAAAAAACTCGACCTGGGGGATCCTTCCTCGGGGCCCAGGAAAATAGTCCCTACCCCCCTCTGGTTTTTCACGTACCCCTTTCCAGACGCAGATGAAGCCTTCCGGGCTTTCCCTTTGGGCCTTTTAAAAACACAAAACCTTTAAAAAAAAGTCACACCTTAAATTGTGGGCTTTTTAATATGCCCACCTTTTCAAAAACCCTTTAAAAAGGACCAAAAAAAAATTACGTTAATCAATGAAGAATGTTGCTTGGTAAAACCCCCTTTTTATGTTTAAAAACTTCTTTCCAAAAACTTTACCTTTTAAAAGTATGGAAACTAAAAATTATTTTTCCCAAAAGGGCGCCCTTTTGGGTTTTTCTGTGATTGGGAGCCTTTTCACCGAGAAAGGCTTTGCATTTTCCCGCACGAATCAAGAGAAAAAAAATGGATGGGGGAAGGTTTGGGGGGGTTGGGTTTCTGCCCGAATTGAATTTCCTTCACATCAATTTTTTTCTAAAAATCTTTTGGGCAAAATTGTTGGGAAAAACCCCCGATTTTCCCTTCACAAAAGTTTACCCCAGTTTTCCTTGTTCACGGCATTCCCCGTTACTCTTTCGCGCAAAATTTGGGGGGGGGGGCGGGGTTCCTGTAATCCCGGGGGAAATGGGAAAATTTAAGGGGTATTTTGAAAAAATTTTCCCCAAAAATTTTGTCCAAAAATTTTATTCCAAAAGCCGGAGCCTTAATTTTTGCTTCTTTTCGCCTTTGATTTAATGCCCCGTGCCCTCAGTTTATAAGAAAGTGTTTTTAAATAAAAAAATATGTAGCATTGGGAACCCTTCGCACTTGCCTTTGCAGGGAGGAAAACATTGGGAAAAAACTCATGAAAAGGTTTTCTCAGTTCATAGTCCCGCCCTGTGATTTTTTTTCATTGAAAATGTTTTCCCAAAGTAAAAAATTTTGCGCCCCTCCCCCGCGTTTGTTTTTGCACACTTCAAAGGTTTCAAATTTTTATGTCATCATCCCCCAAAAATAAACAAGGACACACCGAAAATTTGCCAAATGAAATCTCCTTTTTTTTGACAACTTTGGGGTTTAACCTTCTTTTCCCTCCTTTAGTAAAAGGACCGGGGTTCCCCAACGCGGAAATTTTAGCATTAATTAAGTATCTTTTGTAAACGTAGGGTACTCCATTTAAATTACCCTATTTTGATTTTTTTCCCAAAAAAGTTTTTACCAAAAAATGATTTTTATGGGTTTGGCGTGCTTTTTTTTTTTTCCTGTTTATCGATACGCATGGGGATTTTTTTTATTAAACATTTATAAAAAAAAACACGCTTTTAAATCCTTTATCGTTCGGGGGGATACCAAATGTTAAAAAATTTCTGTAAAAATTTAACAGAACAAAAAATAAAAAGAAATTAAGATTTCAGCAAAGTGCACCAGGAATTTACTTTTTAAACTTTTGTATTCCCTTTTTTTTTTGTGCTGTTTTTACAGGGGCATTTTTAAAAAGTGCACCTAAAATTTTTTCTTTCCCCGCTCACATTTCCCTTTTGTTTTTTAAACCCCAATTGTTCCCTCCCGAATTTCGACAAAATTTTTGAATTTTTTTTTTAAAATTTTTAGTGCACTCCCAGTGTTTTTTTTGGGGCTGCTAAAGCTTCATGCAAGTGTCAACATTTTAATTTTTTCACCCTTGCAAAGCTTTTCGTTGGGGCTCTCCTGGGCCCACAATCACCTTTTACTGACAACGCCCCATGGGGGGGGGGGGAAAGGGGGGGCACACACCCCCCCTTTTTTTAGAAAGACATGGTTAAAAACGTTGTGAGGGGGCTGGTGAGTATTTCTTTGGGAATTTTAGTATCCCTACTCCACATATTTAGGTTTTGCTAAACTTAAACTTTAAATTTTCGGCGGACTTCAAGCACGATGTTTCAACCGCCTCTACATACAATGTAAAAACATTTGCCATTTCTACAGAACTATTCTAATCATTCTAATTTCAAAAGATGGGTCTGATGGAACTTGTGACCGAAGAGTATGTTGTTCACATCCTCAGGGAAACCCCTCTGCTGACTTATGTGCAGGATATATTTTTTCAGTTGGTTTCTTGACATGTTAACATTTTATCTTATGTAAATGAAATAAATTCCTTCCATTAGACAAAACCCAATCCCCTACACTCAGACAAAAGTGAGAATTTTCAATAGATGTTCAGACTTTCTATCCGTTTAAAGCTTTACCAATGATAGCACCATTTTTGCATTTAAATCACCTTAAATGTACTCAAATTTCCTGCAGGGGAAGGGCACACCCTGGAAAGTGCCTTTCCTGGCAATCTGGGATGCCTCATCATGGCCAAAATTTATTCTGCAATCCGGATGGTTCTGGCACTCCGCTTGGTATCAAAATTTCACGGTTAAATATCCAAGTCGCGCCCCAGTAGAAAATTCGAGGATTCGTCCCTGTGCATCGTCCCTTTTGAGGAATTTTGCTGGACACCAAATGAATGATGGAATTTCCAATCCCCATCGGAACTATCATGTGTATGAGCTAAGTTCAACAGTAGCTGATCAGTATCGTTTCGTTGGGGGTCAAGTTGATCTATTCCCATGCATAGACCGGCTTAGTCCCCACAGTAAAGGCACGTGTATAGCATTCGGTCGCTGAAAGCATGGTGATCCTAGGAAGAACGACCAACACAGGCCTATTACTGAGGAAGACCGAGACAAAGATCTCCCTACAATACACTAAATATAGAGGTTCTTCACGTGACGTCAGCGCGTTTCATTTTAGCATACTGGCCGTCACTACTCATGCGCAAAAGGTGTGTTATCGATACGCGCGCACGACAAGACCTTAGTTACAATTGTTGTACAATGGACGCCTGGCCGTCAAAAGAGGGAGACGCGCAACGCAGTGACGTCGGTGAAGAACCTCTCAGAGAAATCCTAAGCTTTAGCTAAAGCTTAGGATTTCTCTGGAACCTCTATATATAGAGGGATTTCAGTAACGTGACTATAACCAACTGGACGCAATTTTGAAGGGCAAGATTGCCCGTCTTTTATGTTTTGACGGGACTGCGTCAATTGTGTCACAGTATTACCGGTACCTTTGGTTATGCCGTGCGCGTATGCCGTAAATACGTTTACTGCGTGTGTGTTTTGCCCTTAAGTGCCTGGGAATCCATTGAGCGTGACGTCACATGAAATAACTCTATAGACCTTATGCATTGACATCACACTGACGTCATTTTGGGTGCCAACAATGAAGCACACGTGCACGAACGGCGTGGATTTCGCCCCACGTGTAATAGACTTACGCGCGTATACGATTGGTTGACCAATCAGCTGTCTGCATTTATTGGTGTAACTTGCATTGATACGCGCTTTTCCGCCATCTTCCTCCAAAGGAGGGCGCACTTCTCCATTGTGACCAAAGATATTATAAGCATAGATTCCAAACTCCTATACCTACACTGTTACGCTCAGTGACTCCTCATAAAGACGCATATATCGGGGCGGAAGTGTAAATTTGACATGCGCGTCGTTCCATTCCCCGATCTGCGTACAAAAATAAGAACGCGTTACAGAAAATTCCATTGTTCAAAAAGGTTAGCGCGGCTGCACTTTTACAACGCGTTCTATACGCGCAGAATACATTTCTCTGTGTATTATCCGGAATACTTGACGCACAGTTCTGCGCGCTCTGGAAACAACGCGCTAGTTGCTTTCCCGTTGTGATTGCGTAAGTAACTGAACGCGCATATAAAAGTGCGTCACTTGAAGATACCATAGAAACTGACCAATGAATGTCCATGAACTTGCAAAACCAGTCATTGTGCGTTCATGTTCAAGTGTAAATACGTGGAATGCCGCGTTGAAGAAATAAGTTATTCTTGTTCAAGTGGAATTTATTGAGGCGTAGTACTTCTTCAGTCAACAACATTCCGAAATAACAAGTATTAATACTTTTGTAAAACGTTCATTTGCCTGTTTGTTTTCAAAACGACTGAGCAGTGATCAGCACTTCCGCCCCGATATATTGGCCTCCATGGGGAGTCAACGCGCCATTTTAAGTTTGGAATCTATGCTTGTAATATCTTTGATTGTGACATTCAATTCAATTCAATTCAATTTATTTATTCCAGCAATGAACAGAAAATGACATGAATATTTGAATAGTGTAAAGCAGTTGATCAACATCATTGTATGGAAAAGGAGAAAAAATGGAAGTATAAATACTTATTAATTAATTTTTCCCCTTAACTTAAAAGATAATACGTACAAACAGTCAATTACAACACACAATACAAGTCACAGATTACAACACAATAGAAACACAGTGACAAGGAAATGGTTGGGAACAACCAGTTACACTAGAGAAAGTGAACCTTTTATCTGCATTGTGAATAGGATGTTAACAGTTGTTCTTTTAGCATCTTTTTAAATTTCTTCATAGTTTTGCAGCCTGTTAGATGTTGAGAAAAGGAATTCCAAAGCTTTACCCCTGAAACCGACATACAAAATTGCTTTTTCTTAGTTCTGGCAAATCTTTGATGAAAATAATTTTTGTGTCTGATATTAATACAATGTGAGGCGGTAAAATAAATTTGCAAGTTTGGTGGCAGAAACTTATGATATGCTCTGTACATGAAAATCCCAGTGTTAAATTTGACTAGTTGTTCTAATGGAAGTATACTCAGATACCCCCCCCCCCCCCCACCCCCCCCCCCCCCCACCCCCCCCCCCCCCCACCCCCCCCCCCCCCCACCCCCCCCCCCCCCCACCCCCCCCCCCCCCCACCCCCCCCCCCCCCCACCCCCCCCCCCCCCCACCCCCCCCCCCCCCCACCCCCCCCCCCCCCCACCCCCCCCCCCCCCCACCCCCCCCCCCCCCCACCCCCCCCCCCCCCCACCCCCCCCCCCCCCCACCCCCCCCCCCCCCCACCCCCCCCCCCCCCCACCCCCCCCCCCCCCCACCCCCCCCCCCCCCCACCCCCCCCCCCCCCCACCCCCCCCCCCCCCCACCCCCCCCCCCCCCCACCCCCCCCCCCCCCCACCCCCCCCCCCCCCCACCCCCCCCCCCCCCCACCCCCCCCCCCCCCCACCCAGAAAATCCTGAGCTTTTCGGCTGCGGTGCCCGGTCTGCCCTAGACTTTTCTAAGAGACCCCACTAGGGCTGTTTGGTCCCCTTGGCCCCCTTGCCCCTTGTGGGAAGCAATATTGCGCCCTCGCGATGTGCTGCCCGCGAGTAAAATAGACTCAAAACGGCCCCCAGGAGAAAAAAAGGTGCCCACCCGTTTTAGGGTTGTCTAACTCACAGATACTCGTACTATATAGGCTGGTCAAGAGTGTAAGCTAGATGCGGTTTACTTGTATACCCTTGGCCAGCCTATCGAGTACCGAGCGCTATAGTCGGCCCTGCAAGAGTGGCACGCATCTAATAACCACCAGCCTGCTAGTACCGAAGCCTGTGTCTAAATATCTTTAACGTTTCAATCAGTTTAATATTAAGCCAATATGCTAAAAAAAAGAACAATCAGAGACAGCATCATTAACAAATTTTAGTATCTCCGTTTCCCCTGCAGCAGTGGTGCGCGCAGATTTTTTCGAAATGGGGGGGGTAGGGGGGACCGGTTGCAAAATGCTCCACGAAGGGCCTCGTGATATGAGAACTGGGAGCCTCGCTAAAGAAGTTTGTTCTGGCACAAAGTGCTATCATTCAAGCTCCTTGGCGCAGGGACCGTTCAAAAAGTCCCCTGGTGGGGTCCAAAGACATCCCCCGTTGCGGTTTCAAAAGGGAGATTGTCCACGAGAGCTCTGGGTTTATCCAAAGTTAATTTTAAATGATTGCCTGCGACACTAAGCAGACCAAGAATAAAAACTCCACAATTTTTATACCCCAACTCGGTACTGCGCAATACTGATTCGGGTGTAAGGGTGTCATCTTGTCCGCGGATTTATCTTATCGGTTTTATCACTGGTGCTACAAAACCACCCATTGGTGTGTTACTTCAGGCATGGAATGCTATATGTCTATACCACTACTGCCAGTTATGTCACTTGGGTCCTTAGCTTTTGTGGTCGGCGCTTTCGCTCGTGCACAAAGGCCGATGTATTCCCTCAATGGGCCATGAGCCACCAATATTTCTCGGTTACCTACAGTATTTAAAATCAGGAAAATGTTCAGCTACAATGTTAAGACACCCCAAGCCAAAGCCTACTACATTACATGCGAGACTTCTTCTTTTTTCAAATTTTCCCACTAGGCTTGTAATCCGCCGCTGTGCATGCACGTTCGCCTGCGCTAATACATGTTCTCAAACCGGCCCCTGGACAGACTCGGCGGTGCATGCCTCCTGATTGATTTTCCGATTTCGGAAAAGAATCATATTCGACAATAAAAAACCTGGCAAATTTGATAAGGAGCAATAATCCCACCTACATGCTTGTATAAATCGGATTATTTTTTGTAAGTCACAGACTCACTACTGAATCATTTTCAATTTGTTCTCCAGAAGTGTTGCTAGATGCTTTAGGGCCGTGCACACTGCGCCGACCCGACTGCTATCAGATGCAACAGGACTCGGTTTCCTCGTCGAGCTGCATGCAGTTGTACCGTGGGGGTCGTCCGTTGCAGTCGATCTAGCCGCACGTACACAACACGAACCCGACACCTACTCGAACTCACGATTGATCGATCTCGCTTCTCGCAAAAAATGGCAGTTTCCAACAAATCGTTGCGTAACGTCGGCTTTTATTGTTGCTTTAGTGCTTTACCCGTGCCGGTTTAAATGGAGACTTTGCCAGTGACATTAAGCCGAAAAGAGTGGTAGGGCAGTATAGAAGAGGCGTTCAATGTAAGAATATTAAAATGTACTGACTGTCAAGCCTCCAGTATTTTCATCTCGTTTGTCTTCTGTCCACATAAGGCTGCCATTTTGTTTTAACTATAGCCTCTGTCACTTGATTCACATGGTGTTTTCATCTGACATATTACACTAAAATCCAGACAGTCGCTGGTCGGTCGGTAAACAGCCGCACACTCCACGGAAACCATTTTGCTCATCTACGAAGAACCACCCCCACCCCCCACACACAACACACCCAACAGATACAGCTGAGGGAAACCTCGTGCTTACGTATGAATTATCGCCCAATTAGGCTAAGAGGGCACACTTGTGTACCCCTCGACTCTCATTATATCACTGCAGATGACATCCCTTGTGCCACGCCACCTCGGCCCTCAGCCATTGTAACGCATTTTAGCCCTCACCCTCAAGAAGATTGAGAACCTCACTTCGCTACATTGTAAGGGGTTGATTCCAACATTAAGTCTCTACTGGCAGTAGATGAGTGGCATTTATAAAACCCAATGCAAACACATAAAATAATCCTCACTGCTTAACTTGAATGGACCTTCAAGAGAGTTTGATTGCACAATGGCGTCCGTTACTGAGTATAGCCATAGGGCAAGGACGTGCGCACAGTCAAGTGCCAAAGCCCCTTCGACAGCATTTACTGAGTACCACTACCATCACGTATTACAGCATGGACAGGAGTTGACACCCTCGTATTTCCTCGCGGTTTCACCAACACTGTTGTAGTTAGGCCTTTAGAAACACAATGGAAGTGATGCACAAGTTAATCCCTTAAAAACCCTTCATCAATAATTGGGCTGATGATTACCACAGTGCTGTATCTGTGGCGTTCGTCACTGTAGTAAGCACCACGACCATACGAACGTGAAAATTATTACGTACGTACGTAATACATTCATCACTCACGTACGATAATATTATTACGTACTACGTAATACATTATTACGTACGTCACGTAATAATCATCACGAACGCTTACGCTAAGAAAACTATTACGTACGTTACTTTAATAAAAAAATCTTTTAACATGTCCTATCTAGAGCTTCGTAAATTTATAGCATGGGCTGACCAGTTTCTAGACAAAAGCCCACAAGCTAACAAAAACTACTGGGTCAGGGATATGTCACGGATGCTTGTAAGTGGAATATATTGTACTCTATGTGTGTTCTTTAAAAAGAACCATTAAGAGTTGCTTATCAATTAAGCAAGGCCCAACTTGTGGTCATCTCGGATAACTATTGAACTTTGTCTCTGCTTTTTTACATTTTAATTACATCGCCAGCTCTTGTAAACCCTCTTACATTCAGTAATAAGCCACCATCAGTAATATTTACCTTGTGGCCAAACTAGCCCTTTCATTTTAAAAGTGTAAACTTTGTACTAAAAACTCAAGCAGCATTCACTGGAAAAAATTTTCCCGGTTCGCGCGGAAACCGTTTTCTTCACGAGGCGGTTCCTTGGAAAGTAACTAAAACTCCTCAGGAGCTTCCCTTTGACCCCTATAGTTTACACCCCCAACAGAGCTTTGCCCCTGGAACCCCACCAGGGGCCCTAAGGCGGGCCCTGGACCCCACCCGTTTTGGGGCTTCGCGCTTCGCGCTTTGTGGAGCATCGCTACAGCGTGCACCAGTTCATGTTCATGCGTACATCATATCCATTTGGGCCCCCAACCTCAAGAGATTTGAACCCTGTCTGGTGAAGACAGAGAGACAAAATAATCATTCAACACACAATTAGCCATCAAACCCTGATGGCCAGGCACTGACTACCAATGTCCCTCATACATACCATCAGTGGCCATAGCCATGAGTTTTTGAGCAGGGGGCACCGGGGGGTCAATACATGTTTCCTGGGAGGGCATCGATTCTGAATTCATCTCCACCCTATCTATTAGGACTAATGTATATAAAACTCCTGCATCCACATAAATTTTCAGTCAGGGAACCACCCTGGCCCCCAGGTGCGCACTGCTTTGTCATGGGGGGACGTTTCCCCTCAGCCCCCTCATGCCCCCCCCCCCACCTCCTAGCTACGCCACCGATCCCCTCCATGACCGTGCGAGAGACCCTCTCAAGGTTCTCAATCCAACCTTACTTTCTGCACTTCAGACCCTAACGTAGGCCTAGACACAAAAAGATAAATTCCATATGTGATGCCCACGCAGAACCTTTGGGGTTGTCAATGTGCACTCGATGTTCTAAAAACTACTTACTTTGGCAGTTGCAAGATGGCCGACCGGTATCTTCAAAAAAAAAAAAAAAATCTTCTATCAGCGCTATCCAGGTATAATAGAGATCAATGGCTAGACTTCGCTACTAGAGTTAGGATAACCCATCAAGGCCCGCACCCGGTAACGTTCTGCCTAGTTTTAAGTATACCGTTTCTTAAGTTCACCTTTGCTACCTCACAGGATTACCATGTTTAGCGTGTGTACACCGTATGCAAGTCCAATCGACTGATCTAGCTTGTATTGTAAATGTTATGATGGCACATACCTAACAATGCCACCTCTAAGAAAAGTTTTCGTTTTTAAAAAAAACAAGAATCAAAAGAATGTGAATCTGGTTGTCACCATGAAAAAGTGTTATGGCGGGCCTGGCACCTTTTGTGAGAGACTCATAACATCACTTTACAACACGAATTCTTCCTTTAAAGAAATACCATTAAGACAAGTTCTGCGTTTTCACGCTCAAGCCTAAAATCAGACCAGTAACCTAATACGGTCAGCGGGTGGGCCGCTGTTTACAATTTTTGTACAGCTCTGTCCTCTACACTTTGTGTAAAGCCTGTATGTACAGGTTCAGTGTACTTTGGCAGTTTGTGCGTTCAAGTTGAGGTTGCATATCTTAGCGTGCAAGTGCTTGAAAAACAGATTCATCTCGCGCATTAGCAAAGGGACGTTTGGCATAGCGCGCGTGCTGCATCAAAAATTGTCGCACTGATTGTGACAGCAGTTTTGACGCGCTTTGTTGACTGTATCGATGCACGACATTCGAAAGTGGCCTTATTAGGTCATGTCACTATAATGATGAACATATGATCTGAATTGAACGGCATAGCTAGCGTTACGTTAGTTGTCAACTTGTCGTCAAAGAGCAGGATATTCCTGTTGTGACGAACTTCTGAACGTGGGGGAACATGGAGAACCAAAACAACAGGAACTGGTCACCCCGTGAAAAAGAAGACCGTTTTTTGTTTAAAAAGCCCGCAGTACCATTATTTCCTGACGCTTCGAGTAAAGACGAACACGAATGGGAGTATTTTGAGTGTGTGAATAGGCTAAGGAACAATAGGCCTACCGGCTAGGCCTCCGCCTAGCCTAAGTCCTTTTTATTAACAGAAACAGGGCCGACAGCCTAGGCCTAAAGGCCTATAATTTGATAACGTTAGTATATTGGGCCCCACAAGGGCCGTTCCAGCGCTCCTACCCACCCAGATAGGACATACATAATATATTAAATAGACCAGGTAGCGCACTTCTTACACACAAAAAAGGCGTTCAGTGGCCAGATTTGGCCTATTTGGCTATACAGGGCTGAAACTTATAGCACTAGTCCACCGACTCAGTCCGTGACGGGTCACAAACATGTGCATCGGACAACCACTTTCTCTCTACTTGAAAATCTCTGTCCGATGGCCCCGAGTAGATTTTATTTTAAACTAGAATAGTTCCCTACGTCAGCAGACACTAGGAAAAGTACATGCTCATAAAAAATCCCCTTAAGACCCGCCGCATTGAGACACAATCCGTATTGGACTACAATTCCATCCGTACCATGCCAATAATATATGGAAAAATGCAGAATTTAAAGTAATTGTTTGTTTTCTATGGCAGAGACAGCGAAATTAGAACCTGTTCATCTCTTGTTACGGCACTTTCATTCGGACCAACTAAGATACTATTTGGGGCAACCTAAGATTTTAGCTTCACGGTGCGTCCGCATGCCGCAACCTGAAAACTTTCCTCTAAAAATCAGCGCCTGCTATCTATGCCACGAGTAAATGGCCCAACGTTAGTAAAAAAAAACAAAATACAGTACGTGAGTTGCCAGTTTGGCCACAAGCATTTGAGGATTTGGCCAGACTAGTGCAATTGCAGCCAAATCTACGGCTACTGAACGCCTTGGTTCGTGGAAGAACCGTGCGGGGCCTCCGATCTTTTCGCATTTCTCTCGGCTCTTAAACCCCTCTGCTCTAGATTATATATGTGACTGCCAGGCCCTACTATATAACGCTAGAAACTGAGCTTAGTTAGGTTGTGTCTGACCAACAGTACCGGCAAACCCCTGCTCACCCCTGACTATCTGTAACGATTTTGATGTTTGTATCAACTTGTAAATTTAACAGCACTCAGCGCGTGTGATAAACAATCACATCACATCACATCACATCAGCGTCGAGGTTGTTGGCCAAAGTCCATTTCATCGCTCCAAAAATATCATCCAATGCCAAGTTCAATAAAAAAACAACTGTGTCGTTAGTTATCAACGCTACTATTACAGTATAAAACCTGGTGTTTCATCCCGACCAAAAAGCTATCAAGTCGCCTTTTGTGCAAAACCATCCAAAGATGGTGAACCAAACTACAAGCTCTGGCAAAGCATTCCAATGGTTTATTGCTCGCTGAGTAAGGAAACTTTGACGACGTAATGAGCTAAATCGAGGGTTTATCAAGTTTTTATACAGATGACCTCTTGTAAGGAGACTGTAGATCTTGTGAATAATAGGTGATCAGTGGTTCTAAGTCCTATGTAAGTACTTGTAGATAAAAATGATATCACATCTTCAATACGCCTGTGGGCGAGAGTGAAAACCGATTCAACAACCCAGCGCTTCAAAGTCTCACTTCATAAGGGCAATTCGCGAAATCCAGGAATTAATTTAGTGGCCCTACGTTGAACAGCCTTCGATAGCTTCCTGCTCACGTTTATAAAGGGGTGACCAAGCAGGATGTAAACCATACTCCAGGATTGGGCCCCTGATTAGTGCTTTGCTAAAGAAGCATAATTAGTATTCCAGGTCACAGATACCTGAAGGACCTTCGAATTATACCAAGGGTACTGTATAGCTTTAGAAACAATGAGTGAAACATGCTTCCTAAAATTTAAATAATTATCCACTGTTATTCCAAGGTCCTTCTCACAAATCTACTCCTTCTAAGCTATGGTGATTGTACCTTTATAATCCATATCATAGTGATCAAGTAAACTCTGGATATGAATTACCAACCCCTAAGGAACGTTGGCATCTTATCCGGATGAAAGGGCAAGGCCCCGCCCATTTTTTTGGACCACTCACAAAATACTGTCACGCTTTTTCTCTGAAGAACCTCTACAGCCATCACTCTGCCTCGGATCTCCCACCTTATATAACTTGGGTGTCGTTCCGAAAAAAAATTTTAATACTACAATCAGAGGGTACAACGATGGCAGATCGTTAATATACAAGAGGAATAAAACGGCGGTCCCAATACGCTTCCACTTGCGGAATACCACTTGTTATTACAGCCCAATTCCAGACATGTAACCCTCAACGCAAAACCCTCTGTTCGGCCTCGGTCTTGTAAAAAATTCCGCCACTAATCCATAACATAATAAACTGTTTCTCCTGCGATAGAAACCGTATGATCTCACTTCCCTAAACTAATAACGCTCATGTTGGGACCTTTATTCAAAAGCCTTTCATGAAATCCCACGCCTATAAATAAATGTCCACATTACTGCCCGATGGCCCAATGGCCCTGCCAGTTCAGTCATACACACTATCATCTACACAGTTGCGTTCGCACAAGATTTACTTGGAACAAATACATATTGATTATTGAAGACAACAAATGTTTCTTAAGCATATGCCTCACAATACTATCTCTCACGAACGACTCACATTATTTGACAGACCACTGAAGTAAGACTCTGAAATAACACTCTGTATCTACTTCTAAACAATTCGCGAAGCTCAGTACATTGAAGTCACGCCTTAGACCTTTGTAGTGTATAACGAAGCTGTATTCTGTAGACTGAAGTGTAACTTCCAACAGATCTAGGCAACCTCGTAGGCTTATCTGGCAGTTTTATAAAGGTGATTATAGTACCATTGAGGGAGTGATACCCGGAGTTTGCTCTTTGGTTACCCTTAGACAGGGGGCAAAAACATCGTTCTATTGAGGAAAATTGGCAATCAATTAAAGTCTCTTCCCTCGAATAGGACCACGCCTGTAAAGAAAGGCAATGTTCCACCAAAACTACCTAGGACTTAGGGGGACACCTCCATACCTCGGGGTCATTGACTATGGGTTAATTGAGGCATACGTTAAGCTGATCAGGAGACGGCAGACAAGGTTTGTATGCTATTTTCAAAAACCCTCACTTAAGGACTAATATTTACAACAAAATGGGCTGACTTACGTAAGAAAAATAAAGGGAAGTTATTTACGTGCACACACATACCTACCCTACATTAATGGTATGATGCTGGGGGACATAAAAAAATGACACAAAGGCCTTTTTGGAAGTAAATAAATGGACAAAAAAAGGATAAGCACTAGTATCCCCTCTCTCCAGACAAATGGCAAAATTAGCCAATTACTGATCCTGGAACAAAGGCCATAGCCTTCAATTCTCAGTTTACTAGTGTCTTCACATACAAACTTGGCTATATAGTGTAATTCCATTCCGTAGATTCCGACTCATAGCAGACATCAGGCTGATATTACCTATCTACACACAAGGGGTTGAAAAACTGGTTTAATAAAAGTCTTAACCAAACATACAGATGTTGGAGCGCCACCCCTTCCCGCGACCAACCTCAACCTTGACGGTTCCTCCAGGGAAATCGCATGGATATTTGCCCCTGTGGTTGAGGTTCACCTGTATCAACAATCCCTGTACTTTTCTCCAGTGGGCCGAACACCCCCCCATTGATTGGAAGAGGGCAAATGTTCTACTCGACCTATTTACAAACAGACAGAAGTTCCCTCCCTAGTACTTATCGCGCCCTGTCTCGCTAACCCTGTATTTGTGGTAAAGTGTTAGAACCACAATTATTAGCTCAAAACTTAAGCGACTCCTTTGAATCCAAGGAATCGTCCTCTTCATCCAACGCAGCACCGCCTTTAGAAGATCGCCACAGCTGCGATAACTTCAGTTCGGTGTAAAGTCCATCTTGAAGACTTGGTAGCTTCATCCCTGGCATTCAAACAAGCAAAATTGATGTTCTTCATTCTGGACTTTGAAAAGGCTTTCGGACCAGGTGCCTCATGAGCTCTTTAAAAACCAAAGCTATTTTAGGTCTTGGTGTTTCAAGAAGGATCCTCCAGTGGGTTCGACGATTCCTCTCTGATCCGTTACACACAGGCTGTAGTAGTAAATGGTTACTAAGGTACTTTCTTTTGGACGATGTCGTGGTCTGGAGGTCCCTAAGGCCGTCCGTTTGAGGACCAATTATTCCTTTCGTAGCGCACACCACCGATATCGTTAGTAGTGCCAGTTCTAATGTCAGGCTTTTTGCTGATGATTGTGTTTGTTGCTTACCCGAGTTATTGATGATGATAGTGACTGTCCGTTAAGCTTCAGGTTGACATTGATAATCTAGGTCTCTGGGCTGAAGCACAGGGGGTTATGAGATCCAGCCTTCAAAGGGCAATATAATAACCTCTTTGCCAGAAAAGAAGAAAGCCTTGTCTGTTTCGATTATGTCGTTAAATGGTGAAAAGTTACTTAGGGTGATTCAATTAAGTTACTTAGGGGTTTTTTTATTCACTAGTGATCTTAGTTGGGATAAACATGGCCTCAATTAGTGGTAATAAAGGTAATAGAATCTGTAGGGGGTACATTCAAAGAAATCTGTCTTTTTGCCATAGCGATTGTGAAGCAAACCCGCCTATAAGGGCCGTATACGGGCCTAGGCTTTTGGACACTCACTGCCAGCAGCGCTGTGGGATCCCAAACCAGATTTACTTACAGGATAAGCTGGAGAGTATTTCAAAGGAGATCGGCTCGTTTTATAAGTATCGCAGACCTTCACACGTAGAGCCCTTGGGTCTATGACTTCTGTACTGAAAGACAACGATCTCTCCCTTCGTTAATCGGAACGTCGTAGGCAAAATAGACTACAATCCTTTTTACTAAGGGTGTTTTTGGTAAGGCTCAGATCCCTGTTGATAGACTTTCGCATCCCACTCGCAAAATTCGTGCTTGGTATGCCAACCGACACTTTTGACATCTTTATAACCTAGGACTAACTGCTACAAGCTATAGCTTTCTGCCTAACACAGTCAAGGATTGGGAATAGTCTCCCTGCCTTTCTAGTCGAAAATTCTGATTCTGTGCATCATAAAGACCCCGTTCAGTTTATTACAAATAGCATCACGGGCTTAGGTGGGTACCACTCGACGCTACGCGTGGTGTGAAGTAATGTACCTTTGGATGGGTCACCGTATTCCGAAAGAAGAAAGAAGAAGAAGGAACTGCCTGTGATTGGGCCCACTGCCCTACTTCACCAACTTGACTAAGTTACAGCTAGGCCTAGGCCCCTAGCGCCTACAGGTGATTATGGAAGCACAGACTTTATATTCTAAAAACCTACGCGACTACTCAGACTTTAAAGCCACTGTTAAACACCCTTTAGGATGATTTAACGATGATACAGACTATGTGTATTGGGGCATGCCAACTGGTGGCCTACAGTTATACAATGCGCCCTTTCGCATAAAATCGATTGGGCGTGGCACGCTGTCACATAAAAAAACGAAATAGCTCAACTTTCCCTGCGTCAACCGCAATGGGGAGAGTTGAGCCATATCACTGTGCTTGGGACGAGTTGAAGCCATTTCTGTAGTAATACCTTTTATCATAACACATGTCCACATTATGGTTAAGGTTGGATTGTGACGAAACTTCTGGTTCAGTAAATCGGAAACAGACCTTCACACTGTCTTTGCCTAATGAGACACATTGTAGTTTTTATCAATACCTTGACCAACACCGTAGCCGATAGACCTCTACCGACAAAACCCCTCCTTTTGTTCCAAGTTCCCTCTGTTGTGTGTATTCCAATAGGTAGGAGGGTTGCCCAAACATGTTTCTGTCTTTTGGGCAAGTATTCAAAAAATATTGAAAAAGCCAATGAACATAAAAAGGTGTAATTATAGCACAAACCTCCACCAATTAACTTGAGTATATTAAAGAGATACCCCACATAATGTTGTGACCAAAAAGTAGCACTTAAAACACTTTTAAACATGAAAAAATTCATCGGGCTGTTTGATCATTAAAACAAGTTATATTTCTCCAGGACATACAGATGTGCCAATACAAGCAAGTAACTACCTGATCGCAGCCAGACGGCGATCCACAAAATTCACTGCGACACCATCGAAGGGGATTCACTTACTGTTCAAAGATAGGTATCACTGCGCGCATCTTTGCCCCCGGCAAACTTTAAGAGCTTCTTAACACTTTGTGGTTGTCCACCATCAATAGTTAAGCCGGGAAACGAGCAGGTGGCTGCAAAGAGACAATGTCAAGTTTCGCACTTAGAGCTTACACACAGAAGAGGACAATAGAATAATCGCTACTGCACCCAGACTAAATTCAATGGAAAATAGAGCCTTCTCATTTCAAAGGGAGAATCATTGTATGAAGGTTGTCTCTCCGGGCAAACAAATGGATAAAGTCTCAAACCTAGTAACAGTACTGTCAGGTGTTAGTAGTACACTGTAAACTGTACATTTAAACCAATCTGCCAACATGATCTAACCCACTTTTTGAAAGGTATTGGACTGAAAAATTTCATGAATTCAGTAGATTGCCATATACTGTATCTTACAAGTGTCATACAAATTGATAATATTAAATTAAATTTCAATAGTGTTCCGCACTTAAATTAAGATGACATGCATACATTATCTAAAGAAGTTAATTTCTGGCACTATAGTTATGTATTAACATATGCTTGCAAAGATTTAACCAAAATACCACACTCTCTATGTATCAAAATCAATCCGCTAAAAAATCGTATTCTCAGTGGCGATACTGTTTTTTGGAAAACAAAATTCACTTCGTCTAGCTTGTTAGCATAGTACATCATTCTTTTACAGGGATACTGTACCTTGCGCTGTCGATGCACAGGAAACAAAAATTCTTTCCTGTCCACTTCTATCCTGTTATTGCCTTAAGACGAGAAGCATGAACACGGCACAAAATAACTTTCGTGTATTGCTAAGATTGACTACAAGTATCATATAAATATAATATAACCACACAGGTTAAAACGTGTAACATTCCGTCATAAATTAAATTGAGAAAAATGTTCAAAATCTTAATTCGAAAAATGACCGCCAACAGGTCACATGACTTGTATGACGCAATTGGAGGCACAAACCACACTGCGCTATTAAGGATGTGCATCTAGACGGAGGAACTAATGTAACGCTTGGTAAAGTTATCCAATCTTAGCAACTTCATGTAAAAGGATTTACATCACAATACCCGACCAACATACAGAGCGCAAAGCTGCGGACAATGTTAGGGGCTTAGAAGCATATCATGGGCGAATATGTTAGTATGCATATGACGCCCATGGTTTTTAGCTTCCCCGCATATACTAAACCAGCTTTGTTTTTTGCAAAAAAGGAGGTGGCTCCGGCCGCAATACTGTTCACCGAACAGCGTTATGAACATGTAGGGAACAGTCCTATACACAAGCGCGCCACTTTACCCTCAGCCGAGCTATTCAGTAATGTTGTCTCTGTTTATATTAAACGCAAGCAACGACGCATAGTTCACAATGTCCGGTCCATGGTCACGTGGGTTTCTGGCAGTATCGTAGTCCCACACGGTGTTTGCCAAAGATGTAACACGCTAACACGCGCTAGCATGCGCACTGATTTGATGTGTAGAACGATGCGGTGAGCTGGCCTCCATGCGTACAGTGTTACTAACCGTGCATCAAATGACGTCACGATCTTGAGAAGCAGCTAACATACGTTTTTTCGCTTTCGGATTTCAGATGGGCTTGAGGCTGGCCTGTGTAACTGGGAAATCACAAGGTCGTATTACTGTTGTGTCTGGACGTTAGTTTAGTCGGGAAAAAACATTCGCTTCATTTCAAACGCTGTACCCAAAGAATATTTACTGAGAAATGTACTTTGGCCGTGTCATACCCACTTTAAATATTAAAATGATACCTATTATGTATGTTGCTATAATTTTTTTCATTGCGATTCAAAACTATTGGCAAACATTTTTTGATGCTCAAAAGTTTGCCAAACATATGGCAAAAAAGAGCAAAGTATTATCCTCATTTTTTTGGTATAACCCCTTTTGTTAAGTGGAGTGTTGACAAAGTCACGTGCACTGCTTTTCAGCACAATATTAAAATTATCGCGCGGAAATACCCAGGCTACGACAAGAACCCGTTCATGTCATACGTATGTGGTAAAGACATGCACAGTGTGTGCCGTGTCGTACCGTACTTCGTTTACCGAGTACTGTACGGGCGGAAATCTCGGCCCAGGAGATGCATCCGAAAGACTTTTTTACTGCCAATATCACAAAGAACCCCTGTACACGAGATGACTGCAATTTGCATTAAGAGCTGAGCTAGAAAGCAGTTCAACAGAAATGTGCACAAACAGCAATTGGTTTCACTGGGTACTTAGTACAGAAGTTGTTGAAGTGAAAAAACTTTTACGTTAGTTTTTGTTCCGATGCACACTTGACACAATAGCCATAATTGGTCCCACTGTCAGGCAAAATCCCTGGCGCCACCTCTGTGATTGTTGGTGTGAGATAGTATCGACCCTCTTAATGGCAAAATTGGATGGAAAAGACCAGAGAAATCGATTCACAAATTTTCTTGTAGCAAATATATACCAACAATTGTTAGAAAACCACACTACGTAACTGAAATCGATTTGCTAACGTAATCCTAATATAGGTGTAAACGCCGTCAGCGTTTTTGCCCTCAAGCTGAAGTCAATTTTTGGTGGCCCTGAAAAAGCCCGTTTGTTTCGAAGTTACAACCCACAACATAACTCACTTCCTCTACTCTACCACTCCCCAGGTGCAAACGTAACATACTTAATAATAAGACACCACCCAGAAATATCTGGCACCCGCAAAAAGCCCTCGGGCCTAGGTCCAATACTGGTTGCCTACACCACCTACACCACACACCTAACTCGCACACCTCATTCACATCCACACACCCTTCTTCACGGCAAGCCCCTGGGCCGCGGAAAGCTTCCGCAGAATAGGCACGGCGCTGTCTCCTTATTTAAGTCCGTCACTAACACACTCATCACCCACAAATCTCCCCACTCTCACTGCATTCACGAACAGTGGCTCAACACATGTGCTCTCAAAGTTCTTCCTCTCCTTCTCCCCGCCACAGTGTCAGCCAAGACCTGTGCACCAAATTAACCCCACCCAAAATCAACGCAAATTCATCTCAGACTGCCATCCTCCTCACAACTCTTGAACATCTTTCATTCCCCAACCGAGCCCATAAAGGTTCGCTAATGAACTAGGGGGGGGGATGTGCTGCCACCTAGCCACTATAAACACCAACAAAGTAGAACTTAGAGCTTACCATTTATGAAACAATGACAGAAATCCAGCGAAGGAATCCAGTAAAGCCGACATATAATCAGCTAATAATTAATATACCTATTGAAGAACGATGAAAATTGCGGTACAATTGTCCAACCTTATTTTGAAACCGCAGCTGAATCTCATAAGACTACCTCGTTAAACTTTCCTTCAGGTGTCTGTCAGGATGTTTCAGCCCATACTTGCATAGTCAATGTACACCAATGCGTTAATTTGCGTGATTTTTCACAATTCAGTGAGAAAATATTGTTACATGGTCTTCCAACAGCCATTCATGAAATAGCGCTACCTGGGTCTACTAAGCACAAAGTGGGCGTGACCGTGAACTTGCATTTTCCCTTGAACTGATTCTTTAAGCTCACCACTTCCTAGCAACCCCTTCTTTTCTGGTGATCCCTTCACCCTTAATCCCTTTCCCCGGGGCGAGTCCCCGCATTTGAAACACGGTATGGGAAACCCTCCTACCTATTGGAATACAACAGGGACTGCAAAAGGGGGTTTTTCGTAGAGGTATCGGCTAGGTGTTTCAGATTAAAAAAAACTACTTTTGTTCTTGGGCAAGACAGTGTGAAGGTCTGTTCCGATTACTGAACCAGAAGTTTCGTCCACAATCAAACCTTACCATAATGTGACATTTGTTATGAGAAAAGTATTACTACAAAATGGCTCAACTCTCCCAGCACAGTGGCTCAACTCTCCCCATACGCAGGGAGAGTTGAGCTATTTCGATTTTTTTATGTGACAGCGTGCCACGCCCAATCGATTTATGCTAAAGGGCTCATATACTGTAGGCACCATGCATGCCCCAATACACATAGTCTGTATCATCGTTTAAATCATCCTTAAAAGGTGTTAACATGGCTTTAAATCTGAGTAGGCCTAGGTTTAGAACTATTAAGTCTGTGCTTCAAATCACCTGTAGGCCTAGGGGCCTAGGCCTACTGTAACTTAGTCAAGTTGGTGAAGTAGGCATGGCCCAATCACAGGCAGTTCCTTCTTCTTCTTCTTCTTTCGGAATACGGTGACACATCCAAAGGGACATTACTTCACCACGCATGCGTCGAGGGGTACCTAAGCCCTAATGCTATTTGTAATAAACTGAACGGGGTCTTTATGATGCACAGAATTTTCGACTAGAAAGGCAGGGAGACTATTCCAATCCTTGACTGTGTTAGGCAGAAAACTATACTTGTAGCAGTTAGTCCTAGTATAAAGATGGCAAAAGTGTAGGTTATGCATACCAACAATTTTTGCGAGGGGGATGCCGAGTCTATCAACAGGGATCTGAGCCTTCCCAAAAAACACCCTTAGTAAAAAGAATTAGTCTATTTTGCCTACGACGTTCCGATAACGAAGGGAGATCGAGTCTTTCAGTACAAAAGTCATAGACCCAAAGGGTCCGTGAAAAGGTCGAACTGATAAAACGAGCCGATCTCCTTTGAATACTCTCCAGCTTATCCTGTAAGTAAATCTGGTGTGGATCCCACACGCTGCTGGCATATTCCAAAACTGGCCGGAGAGGCCCTTATAAGCGTTAGCTTTACATCGCTAGGGGAAAAAGACAGAAATTTTTTTTGAAGTACCCCCAAGATTCTATTACCTTTATTACAATAAAATTGGACATGTTTATCCCAACTAAGGTCACTAGTAATAAAACCCCTAAGTACTTAATTGAAACAACCTTAAGTAAATTTCACCATTTAAAACATAATCGAAACAGACAGCTTCTTTTTTCTGGCAAAGGTTGATTATATTGCACCCTTTGAAGGCTGGACTCATACCCCCCTGTCTTAGCCCCGAGACCTAGATTATCAATGTTCAACCTGAAGCTTACGACAGTCCTAGCATCATCAATAACTCGGGGAGCAAAAACAATCATCAGCAAAAAGCCTGACATTAAACTGGCACTACTAACGATATCGTTGATGTGCGCTAAAAGAGAATTTGGGCCTAAACGGACCCTGAGGGACTCCAGCCAACATCGTCAAAAGAAACCTGTACCATTTACTACGACAGCCTGTTTACGATCAGAGAGGAATATCAACCCACTGGAGGTCTGTCTTGAAACCCAAAACTAAAAAACTGGTTTTTAGAGCTCATGAGGCACCGTGTCGAAAGCCTTTTCAAGTCCAGAATGAAAACATCAATTTGCTTGTTTGCATCCAGGGATGAAGCCCAGTCTTCAATGACTGACACCACCTGAGTATCGCAGCTGTGCGATTTTCTAAAGGCATGCTGATTTGATGAAAGGACATTCTTGGATTCAAAGAATCCATTAAGTTTTTAGCTAATAATGTGTTCTAACAATTTACAAAAAATACAGGTTAGCGAGACAGGCCCATAAATTTCTAGGGAGGGAAATGTCATTCTGTTTTGTAAATAGGGAAACATTTGCCCCCTTTCCATCAATGGGTTTCCCCACCCCCCCCCCCCCCCACCCCCCCCCCCCCCCACCCCCCCCCCCCCCCACCCCCCCCCCCCCCCACCCCCCCCCCCCCCCACCCCCCCCCCCCCCCACCCCCCCCCCCCCCCACCCCCCCCCCCCCCCACCCCCCCCCCCCCCCACCCCCCCCCCCCCCCACCCCCCCCCCCCCCCACCCCCCCCCCCCCCCACCCCCCCCCCCCCCCACCCCCCCCCCCCCCCACCCCCCCCCCCCCCCACCCCCCCCCCCCCCCACCCCCCCCCCCCCCCACCCCCCCCCCCCCCCACCCCCCCCCCCCCCCACCCCCCCCCCCCCCCACCCCCCCCCCCCCCCACCCCCCCCCCCCCCCACCCCCCCCCCCCCCCACCCCCCCCCCCCCCCACCCCCCCCCCCCCCCACCCCCCCCCCCCCCCACCCCCCCCCCCCCCCACCCCCCCCCCCCCCCACCCCCCCCCCCCCCCACCCCCCCCCCCCCCCACCCCCCCCCCCCCCCACAAGGCAGGCACGTGCAGCCGCGCGAGACTTCTCATTGCAGCGACGGAATTTTCGGGCAGCTACGCTGCCCAGTTTCGAGCTCCGCGTGAGCTAGGAAAGACGTGCGAGAGCGGAGCTCTCGCCGGCTGTACCGTGTCCTGTTAAGGACATGTTGCTGAGTGCACCCATAGCCAAAGGATCGCTCACACACCGCGGGTGCACCTATACATACATACATACATACATACATACATACATACATACATTGCCCGAATTTTGGGATCACCCTATGGAAAATTCTCGAACCCCATCTGTAACGCTCATGGTCTTTCCATTCTCTGCTAGTAATACACGCAAACTGCACTTCAGTGCCCCTACCAGTACTGATAGCAAGCGCTCAGAAGCTTACAGATAGAGGGATTAGCTATCAGTGCTTCTAGCCTATCATTAAAAGGCTGCACAGAAATTCTCTCCAATGAGCTGTAAAGTCCAGATCATCGTTCAGGCAAAAAACGAATTAAAATGACCCAATGCACACGCGGAACCGATAGTGGACCGGTAAGAAATCAGCAACAATGTTTGGTCGTATAGGTGAGGTAGGAATGATTACCTACGTAAAGCGAGACAACGGAAAAGACGACAACAGCCGGTGCGCATCGGTCAACAGAACCAACGCTGGCTCAATGACGGAAAGAGGAAGGCCAAAAGTGCGATGTTTTTAGATAGGAAAGTAACACAAACTTGCCCAAAATAGGGCTTTTCAAAAGCACTTTTCCATGATCTTTTCGATATTGGAGGAACTGTATCAGACAAAAGAATGCTAACTTAAGTTACAACTTACAAGCAAGTTTCCGTGATTGAGGTGTAGTATAACAGGGGTCATCAGTGGAAATTTGTCCCGCACTAGATTTTGTAACTTGCATGGAGAAAAATAGCTTAAGACTGAACTTTGCTCGTCTTTTGTTTAACCTTCCTCCGTTGTTTACACAGTAACGGGTTAGCACTCCACGGTAAATGTCAAACGAAGTTAACCTTTATAATTATATTGACATGCAGAAGGTTTCGTAATCTAGAAAGAACTTTGTCAATAAAGAGGGGTGGGCAGCAGTCTTCTGGTCCAGACCAGTATATCCGAGACCAAGACCGAGACCGAGACAAGAGGGTGTCGAGACCGAGGCCGAGACCAGAGGCAGAACTTCGAGACCGAGGCCGATTCCAAAAAGGTCCGAGACAGAATGTACACATTGTATAGGAAACTGAGACAAACTGCCCAACCTTTGGAATACTTTCTTACCTGACTTTATTACTTTATGCTCTACAAACGACTTTTAGCACCAAAAGTGCATCGGCTCATTGATACATTGATATTTACACCTGTTTTTATTATCATATGCCAAACATAGTTAACAAAATAACTTAACATAATCACGTAAATGTGGCCCTTCTCTTCAAATCGGAGTCAGTCAGTGCAAGTGCTGCAGTACTCGAGATCGGTCTCGGACTCAAGACCGGTCTCGAGTCACGATTTTAAGGATTCGGACTCGGAAGGCAAGGACTCGGACTCAGACTCGGTCTCGTACAGTCCGGACTCGTGACTCAGCTCTAAATTTCCCGAGACAGGGCTCGAGACCGGCAGAATTTGGTAATCACTTATACAATTTATCCGACGATTCACATAGCTTTACGTTGTCCTCTGCAGTTTCTGAACGACACTCGCTATTTGCGTCTTTCAATTATGTGCTGATAATGTACATAATATTATGTAGCCTACGTAATCTTTCAATTATGAACGGGATTTGGTGTGCGAAAGTGGGAGGGGAGGCAACCTCTGGCGGAATACCAAACGGGGCAGGAGGCGTTTCTCTGAAGACTTGGGATCCAAGAGCAGTCCCTCGGACAGTGGTGGGACGACACCCTTTTGGTGGTCCAGGGGAAACGCCCCCGGAATTACTGAGGTATTAAAAGAATAAAAACCATTATCATGAAGCATTTGGCTATATTAAAACTCATCGGATGTGCACTATAAACAGATCATGGTCAGAAGAATCACACTCTGACCTTTTCAATAATAGTCTCAATCAGAATTACAGGTCATTTTGAAGTGGATTGGCTTGTTGGTGGTTACTATGATAATAGAAGAATTTTTACGAATATGGAACATGCAAGATGTGCTATAGAAGTAATCACGAACCATTATTTTAAACGGATGAGCGCAAAGCACGCCGAAGAAAACGGCATTTTATTTCAGTCTTTGTTTTTCTTTTTTCCTTTTTTTATGAATGCAGTATTATCCATTACATTATAGACGCTCCTACTTTCCCCATCCAGGCTATTCTCTCTTTTTTGTGTCATTTTTGTCCATGGTCTAGGACAAAAGTTTGTCATTACTTGTGAAAAAAATAAAATACGATGAAAGGTTGAGGGTGATGGCGTGTAGTACTTTTCAAAATGAATGAAATGTTATGGGTTACTCTAACAGAGACATGGCCATGGGCTTCCACAGTAAAAGATGCCAGAGCTTTTATAGCAGCCTGCATCTTCGTAAGTTGTGTCCAGGGAAGCGTTTAACTGCGACTGCCGAAGGCGAGGAGCCGAAGGATGGGGATCATCCCGAGAATTCTTTTTAAATTTGATGGCTTTGCAGCCATTCTGGACCATTTCTGCAGAAAAACATTAAATGAATTCCTGGCCATTCTGGACCATTTGTAGAGAAAAACCCTCGTCCCCAGATATAATTTGAAATGCTAACAGAATACTTTTCTTATCGTGGTTGTAAATTTCAGATAGTGACTTTCGATCAATTGTATGAGGATGGTGGAAGTTGGTGTGGAAAGTAAACAGCATGCAGTAGGGGTTGTAAGGGTTTTGAAATAGTAATTTACTCAAGCACTGATCCTACAGGAAGTATTAAGGAGACACTTCCACGGTCAAAGGTTTTACCTCGGAGTATGGACAGTAGTATTAACGATACACCTACTTCCATTCAGCTCACGCGAAGCATGCCGAAAAATTTATTGAGAATCACGATTCACTATACAGGGGTAGGTTTCTGAATTGTGCATGCAAGAACTATGCATGGTGGGTGTAATGACGTACATTTAGTTCTCCGAGTAACGCTTATTTCAGGACTTCATGTCATAAAAGTGTGGCTGGGAGCCAACGACCATGCTTTGGAAGAAATTGTAATCAAGGTACCTGATAATCCTTTCAATAACAATTGCCCCTTGCCTCCCCACCTTGGGCTCCGCCACTGTATTAGTTAGTACCCATTGCGGGTGCGCCCGAAGTGCGCTGAGGAAAAAATCTGGCATTGTTTGATATTTGAAATCAATGTTTTTCCTTCATTTTACATTGCAAAATTGACCATGATGTTGGAAAAATTTCCTTATAATTTCTCTGGTCTCGTTTTCTTTCGTTCATTTTTTAAAATTATTTTCATTCATTTTTAAGGTCTAGGAAAGAGAAGGGGGTAAGTGCCTCCGCTTTCCCCCTCGTAATTACACCTATAATAACACACAATATTGTATAAAAGACAATGAAAATTGATCATTTGTAACTTCCAGTTTCTTAGTGTACACTTTTCCATAGGGGGACTCGGACTCGATCTCCGACTCGGAGCTGGTGACTCGGACTCAGTGTCGTACTCAAATACCCGTGACTCGGTCTCGAACTCGGACTCGGTAGGTGAGCACTCGGACTCGGAAAGTGAGGACTCGACTATAGCACTGGTCAGTACTGCAAGTGTTCAGTGCTGATGAACTTGGTGCCAATTAAAGGAAGAGTATAAGCAAAAAAGATATTTTTAATATGTGTAAGAGGAACTAAATTTATGCAATTTGGTGAAACTTCCATTCAAATCGGAAATATAGTACTCGAGATATCAGCAAATGAAGTTACTACATTTGTGACCCAACGTGAGCTTGAGGCAAGCAGGGGTTACATCACGTCCTCACATTGATGAGAAATGCCTTGTTTCTTTTGTTTTTTCAGTCTTTTGCGCTGACCTTGAAGTTAATAGGGACAGAACCTCCCCATGGGGAATGTGAAGTTCGTAAAATTCTTATGCCTCTCATGCAATCTCAACCCGATAACATGTGATTGTGGAGAGGAAACTGGATGTAGAGTGTTACTTTACTTTAACAGCTAATATCTAAGAACCACACATCGGATTTCAATGCAACTTTCACCTGAACAATTACTCTTAGAATAATTACTCCTTTAACATATCAAAACTTGATTTGAGCTTAGACCCTTCTTTAATGCATCATATTGAGTTTGTCCTACCCTCAAAAAATGAGTCACAGAACTCTAGTAAGTGCCTACTTTTCCGTCGGACCAAACATGACCATGGTGTGGCCTACTCGCAGTTCACTTACCGGACATTTTGTTTTCGATCCTAGGATAGGATTTCAGATAACTATGTAGGCCTAGCATATAATATACAGTTAACAGTGTGTAATATTTTGGACTAGACTCAGAGCCTTTAGAGTTGCCAGATAGCTGTACTATCATGTCTGATCATGATGGCCAAATGTTTTGCTTTTGCACTTTTATCCCATCTAAGAAAGAATTCTGGTCGAAAACTTAAGATATTTATATATGGAACTGGTATATTAGCTGATTCTATTTTTCGATAGTCAAATGATCATTAGTAGCCAGATTGAGCTAAATATGGTCATAGAAAGGCCAACAGGCAATCGCGAAGAGCTAGAAATGGATAGCACTTAACAAGCACCGAGAAGGGGATTTCAACACATACACACACCACACACACAGTGAACACGCAATGCAGTGCAGTACCAGACTGCCACTTAGTGCTCTGATTATACTGAGTAACCTGACCTGTGTGCTAGTCCAATGCACTATTTTTCCCATTGACCAAGTTAAAGACCCACTCACTAGCTCACAGAAGAAAGTTCAACCCATAATAGATATAGTGTATGGACTCGCTGGAAGAACTTTTTTTTCAATGAATTATTTTTTTCATAGAAGCCTAAATGAACTAAAAATTATTTTGCAGTAAAAGAGTTTACTTTAATACAAATGAAAAAAAAATCAACAAGTTTTTTGCCGGTCTCGATACGAGACCGGAAAATTTCCGACACCGCAAGGGTCCGAGACCGACACGGCAGGGTGTCGAGACTGGAAAAACCGGTCTCGAGTACTACATCACTGGTAGGCAGGGAGGACTTTTGGACGGGGATGAATATGAGTGGATGGGGATTTCACGTAGGCTACCGTAGGTATTTGCCCCTTAAATTTCACCTACTAGGAAGATACAAATATATATATATATATATATATATATATAATATATATATATATATATATATATATATATATATATAGTCGGATATCAGAATTCTTATTGAAAGCACACTTTCATGTTGGGTGGTTAAGGCTGTCGCATTTTGTCACATTCCCTCACACAGAACATTAGTTGCATATTAAGATTTTTATTGTAAGCTCACTTTAATGTTTGGTCGATAGCTGCTGTCCCATTTTGTCACAATGCTACACAAACAATATTTTGTGTTAATTTTTAGTATTCTTGGGAACACAGTAAACAAGTTGGATATCAGAATTTTTATTTCTAGCCCACTTTATCGTTTGGTCATTCTTACATACTAAATATTTTGTGTTAACTTTAGTCTTTCTGGGTGCACAGTGTGTAGACAGGATCATGCTCCCTAGTACCTAAGACAAGGCACAGTTCGTTACTAATATTAAACACTAGCAACGCACTAAAATGGCCTGCCGTCTGTACAGTGTCTTATTTGTGTTACATTATCGCTACCTCACAGTCATGGTTCCATTGAGCCAAGCCTCCAATTTGCACCGTTCTTCGGGTTGGCGATGTTTATAATCCCAAAACACCAGCATTAATACATACCGTCGCCAGCGACACCTGTATGGCACTACGCACAACTTTCATACCTTGTCCAAATTAGCAAGAGCCGAGGATGTAAATGCTTGACTTTTATCAGCAAGAAGGACGTGCATCCAGTGTAGGCTTAATCGACGCGATCTATGGACAAATTCCTGGTTTCTCTCTGTTTAAGAGGTATAATACCTGAATAAAAAAAACTCCAGATTTCGATTACTGACCGAACCAACCGGGAAGTCCCAAATCTGCAAAAACCCTCTGGTCGATGAGGTGTGACCATACAAATCAAAGTAAGGGAGAATGACGTCAGGCGATCTGGACTGAAGCCATTAATTTGGCTCTTAGTACGGCATTGAAGCAACGGCGCGTAGTACATACATCACGTCGTTGCTTTTGCCCTAGCTATTGGCCGAAAAACTTGCGTTTGCAATTTAGGAGTACATAACGAAACACTTGAGGCACTATGATTTATCTCCGTTATGAAAATTGCTAAAAATCATTCAAAAAACGAACAAAATGGCATTTAACTTCTAAAGTTGTATGCACACTGTACGTACGGAAACACGCCAATCAACCAGCTTTTTGCAGTACAACGGAAGCGCCCTCACAATTTTCGTGGCTTCACTGGTTAAACACGCAGTGATGCTCTGTGTCAGCGTTCTCCCTTACTTTAATTTTTATGGGTGTGACATATTTCATGTGTAAGGTACATTCGCCTTATTGGCAAAACCATTCAATGAGACTGCGTCAATGCCCTTTGCAGTCTTTGAAACCACAAAATTACCACTATTGGTTTGTACTTGTGCAATTGATTGGGCTAATGTACCCGGGATGGCCTTCTAATAAGGTGTGTAGAGTGTTACAAACATCGCTCTTTAATAGAACAAAAAAGATACATCAAGTTATTTCATGAAGTTCATTTGCAGGCCATTGCTAATATGTGTTCTAACCATAAGGAAAGAAATCAAACTGTACCACTGGAACGGATTTCCTGCCTCATTATTATCTTACCATAAGGGTTCGCCCCTGAGTCCCAACCGTGGATCCGCAATAGACACAGCCGGTGGTGCACATTCGGTGCACTTGTCATACCCTCAGCCATTTGACCACTCCGCCATACCAATCAGGGGAATTACAGTTCCTGCCTCGCCCACCCATCTCACCTCCGACATTCTGCATAAGCCACTGAATGACGGATATATATCGTAACGTTCATCACAGGTTTTGGAGTAAGGGGTGGCTATAGAAGGGCCTGACAATGGCAATGGAAGTTGTTGAGGTAAAAGGAAAGAGTTGCTTCTTACTACTAAGAACTCGAAGGTTGGTAGCTCAAGTTCCCTTTATTATCCCCATATTACCACGGTAATCAGCTGTTGTGGACTACTTTGTCGTAAATCAGACCAACGTGTGTTACACAAACTGTACTTAGCTTACGCCGGGTCTGCAAATGCACTGTTATTTGAGCACTGAACTGGGCCCAGTTTCACAATGAGTTACCCTAAAAACCATCTAAACTCTGATTTTAATGGGCCTATTGCATGGTAAGTCAAACTCAGGATCGAACATTAGTCTTTGTGGACGACTTCTCGGGAGTATTAAATTCAGCAATGTGAGAATGACGAAGTATGAAAGAGTTTCGCAACTCAATAGCTAGACCTAAACCAAGCATATTTACACGCGCATTTAAAGCAATATTTAACGCAATAATGGAGAACGAATATGGAGTATTTAGAAGGTAGTGACGATAGGAGTTAAAAATGCCCCGTTCAGTTTAAGTGTCTGACATTTCTATATTGTGTAAGCATGTTACTTTACAAACACCATCACCTTTACAAAGAAAATTAACGTAGCAAAAGTTCTTATACCACACTTGAAACACTGTGAACTCTGGAAAACTACGGTTAAATGTAATGAGTTTTGCAGTCTCTGTTATATTATGCTAGGCAATGTGTGCCTGTAATAAACAGTTCAGGCACTTTTCCAAATTGCCATGCACTGGCTGTATTTCAACATGTTGAACAAGAGGCAATGTGACGAAAACCAAAAACACGTGTTGATACTGATAAATTGTGGCAAACTGGACTATAAGTGATAGTGTGTGGAAATGTGTGGACAGGTGTGGTGCTAAGTATCGAAAAAATAATTCGGTGTCTTAAATTGACTTTATTTGAAACACGTTTCCGTGTTGTCACAATTATCAACTTAAACATCAAGACCCAGAATTTCGCAGGAAGACCATCGATAAGATTTTTAATCGGCTTGCGAAAATTGTCTCAATTCTTTGTTTCACTCCAGCGTAAAGTTAGCCACCCAGTAACAGAATTCACGTCTAAATCGTAACATTTATCTTAACTTTTTGGTGTTGGTCCGCACCGTCGACACTTTCAGGGCACATCCAATGAAACTTGCAACCACTGTTAAATTAGAACACATGAATACAGAGTGCCCCTTACACACTTTTGTGATTACAATTTGAAAAGTTCTTTGAATTTCCTTGAATGACCAAACATAGATTGATGTTCGGATATCGACAAAACAAACTTAATTGATGCGAGCCAATAATCGTCACCGGTTTCAAAGATGCAAGTGAAAATTAGCATTATTGTGCAGGGGTAGGAAACATCCATTCCTGTTGTAGATGCAGTAGACGACATATCCCTTGCATGGTAACTAACTTCCTAATTGAATTTAAATTCTACAGAAGTGTCAGGGAAGAGGCAGATTAATGTCTTACTTTGGGGTTGCATACGTCACTTAAAAACTTCTTCGAATAACAACCCCGGCTTCTGACGGACTCATTTCACTTGTATTCGTATTTATGACTGTAACTCACACCAATAAAATCCAGTTCTACCAACCACCCAACTGATACCCTCACCTACAAGGTATCGTCATAATACTGAAAAGGGGCTCTTTTTTGAAACTATAGACTATCACTTACCTGTTGTTTTGAATTCGTCAATCTTCAAACCTTACCCCTATTGCCAAGCCTTTCTTCTTGGTTCAAATATGTAATTTAAACGGTAAGTAGTTGCATAGATGGAACTTATTTTTATTGCTTCTGTCTCTAAGTATACTGCTTGTAAACTCAGTCCGTCTGTTAGCCTATAGCACACTGAAAACCTTTCCACGTTGCGACTTAACCCTTTGAGGCCAAGAAACGGATTTACCTGTGTGAATACGCACGGGATATATCAAAATTACATACTCCCCGGCTTCTGCCTTGCATCTGTGACAGTTAGGGCACTCCAACATTACATACAATTGCACTTTGACCAGAAGGTGAACCCACTACATGAAGTCCCTAAACATTTTGTTTTGGTTAATTTTTAAACCTGTTATGAGAGAGCAGTGAATCCTTTTTAGATGTATTTGGTATTAATTGAGTTGGAGAAATGCTTTCAAAATGGTTGAAATTGGTACCACCTGAGCCAATTGTGAGGGTTTGGAAAGACAGCGGACCTGTCTCATATATTGGTGGGTGACAAGGGACCGTGGGGAGGGCGGATCACTAGTTTTTTTTATTCATACGCTTGTAGCTTAAAACATCATGCCAAAAATCAGGGTCCGGCCCCACAAGTCCCTTGTAGGAGCAAGCTATGTCCTAACTGCCCGTGTAAGTACCTTTTCCTATGCCTCAGAACATCTAAAAACATTCTGAAAAACTTGGGGCTATAGCCAGCTGCTTCCCCAAGATATTTGCAATTTTTGCCTACAGAAATGGCCAAATTACCTATTTTTGCCCCAAAAGACGAAAATGGCTAGTCTGTAAGAAAATAACCCCACCACCAAGGGCAAAACTAATTGGCTTTTTCAATTTTCCACAAAAATCAACACTACATATCACTTTTATTAGTTACTCAAAGGTGTAAACTGCCATGTGTCTCTAGTCAAAACAAGACAAGCCCTTATGTGCTGCTTTCAACACTGTGCCGGTTAAATATGTGTGGGGCTCACAACTAATTACTGTAGCCTGTGTGTTGCCTTAGCAAAACTCCATTCACAGTGCTCATGTGCACCGGCGCGTGTTTTGTAGGTCATCACGGCATCGTACAAAATGTTCGCATGCCTTGTACTGTGTATGGAAGCTTAGCTGGGATCATTTGATAACTTTTTGTGTGAGTCAGAAGAATCTGGACAGATTTTTAGGGCAGATTTTTCTACAGTCATATCTCGCTATTAAACCAAGTCGGATTGAGACAAATTTGGTATCACTGAAGAGAATTGTGTTAAAAAGGTCATTAAAAATTCATACCCTCCACCCTTCATCCCCCAACATAAAGAAAATAATACGAAAAAACAAAGGAAAACATAAGACATGGCGTCATCCTCATAAATCTGAATATTAATGAGGAAAAATGGCGTCAGCGAAATGAATATGTTCTAACCTCTCAATTGATGTGTAGGTCTTTATTGAATATATGCCTCTAAACCATGCATCAATTTTACCTTTTCAACATTGTGCTTTAAAAAAACGTTCCAAGTGTTAAAGACGCGTCCCAAAAATATTCTGTGTGATGTCAAATGTTTCTTGATAAGCCCATGACTCCGTCATTTTTTTACGGTTCACCACCTCAATTTAGTAACAGTGACATAGATGAGTCGGTGTACTTGTAAGAAACACCTCATGCTTTGGCATATGTACTGACGTACAGTTAGTAGGGCCTACAATGCGTCGACTCTGTAAACACTTGCCAAGCCCGTTCAGGATTGAGTGATTATGTACCAGGAATGATAGTTGGCTTCTCAGGGATGCTTTGGAAAAATGAGCACTTCACAAAAATATACAGGAAACATTGATGAGAGTTTTGTTCACGTAACAGTAACTTCTAGGGAATTTAACCACGTTACCAGTCAGTCACAGATAGTGACGTAGCTACAGGGGTGCAGGGGCGATCCCCCCCCCGTTCAAAAAAATGAAAGATTCGGAAATTTACGATAAAGTATGCAGTCCCTGACGGCGACTAGTCGCCCCGACAGTTTACCTGTTTTTTGCTCTCAAGCACACAGTTTTTCTAATATGAACCCAAAATTTTCGGCGCGCTACGCGCGCTGTATAGTCACTCCAGTTTCTTCATTAGTCCCATTGCACACAGCTACAAAGCAAAAGTACTGCCCACCTTACCAAGTAACATGTAGGCAGAGTACATCGTTTATGTAGACGTCGTAAATTACATCCCATATCGCAAAGCCTAGTTGCTGTTTCTTGTGTGTGTGTGTCATGCTGTACGATCAGTTGGTGAGGGACTCACGGAGCAAAGTTTGGCTATTTTATCGGGTAGTCCAGGTGGTTCTATACTGTAACACAGGGCTGTCACCTCTCACACATTCAGCGTGTGTGTCACGCAATCTCACGCTCTCACGATGAAGCATTAGTTCCTTACGCAATGTCTCATGTCTTACAAAGCAAACGATGCGTCCGGTGTCGGCAAAACGCCAGTTATCACACGACCTGAGTTCCTTCTGGTCCAACTGATCATAGTCTGCAGTAAGCTGATCGTAGTGCATTATACAGTAATACATGCGGTAGGCCTCAGAATTTCCAATTTTCGAAGGCCTATTTTAAACGTGAACAAAATGTCTCCTGAAATTTTCCAGGAACATGAAAAATCAGAAAACTGTCAATTCTGGGCATGCAGTAATGAGGCACGGGAAGTGTCATTTCCTGCAATCTAGGGTATTTTTGGCAAAAAGCCCCCCTGGCGGGACTTTCCGCGTGAACCGATGGTCGCGCTCCGCGTCGGTAGTCTCCCAGCGAATCTCACTCTCACCAGTCACTAAAAGTTTACAGCCCTGTATGATAGGCCTACAGTGTATGTTATCCCCGATAGGTCTACAACCCTTACAATTTTTTCCTTTTTTTCTTTTTGTTCTTAATGATTACATATGTTTTTTGTGTAAGCCTACCAAATATTTTCGCGTGCTTTGCAGTTTCACGATTCAGATTCAAAAGAACACCATCAGTGAAAGACACATGTGTCTGGTATGTGTTACATGTACAGTAAGCCGTATGTTTGTAACCTACATTGCAAAATGCAGAACGTACCCTTATGCAGTCTTTAAAAAGATCGGGAAATTTAGGTGCCTGCCCCCTCCCCCCCCTCCCCCCCCCCCCGGAAAAAGTCTAGCTACGCCACTGGTCACAGACTTAGTGTAGGCGGTCTAATTTGAACTTTGACGGTGATCGACATTTATTTTTCCAAAAAACTGTCGTCGGTTATGTGAACTTAAACGCTATCATCCATTTTTATCGTCACTTACAACAGCACAAAAAGGTCATAGAGGAAGGCCTAAGGAAAGACGATATGTTGACGAAGAATAATCATTGTTCACACTTTAGGAAGTACTCCTTCAGAGGGAAAGGGGTCCAAAGAATGATTACGACTTTAAAATAGTGTGAAAGTGATGAAAGATAAGCAGCCCTTAGAAAGCACAGGCATAACGTAGTAGAATTACGTTGTTGAATAGTTGAATTATAGGCCTACTAAACGCCTATATATAAGCTGCCAATACTAAAGAACTAGTATCACAGTATACATCAAATTCTGTGCTACTAGATAACTTTTGGTAAGGCCTAAGCTCGAACACCTAAGAAAAATGCCCAATGTGCAAAAGTACTTTCACAAGAAAGTATCGAAATATTTGATCGAATACAAGCTAATATCATCACAAAAATAAAATGTATCGTATTGTTTGGTCAGATCGGCTTTAAAATTTCTTTGACTACAAGCCGAATAAACGTAAATTTGTAACTCTCCAAACTTTGACGCCCTTTCAAACGCCCTTTCACTATACTAGATAAGTAGCGAGACTGTTGTAGAACCTTATTTTTTCTACACCAGTTGGGTATATCCCTTTATTAACTGCCAATACTAGAGCACTAAGATATACATCAAATTCTGTGCTACTGCACTGAATGGTGGTAAAGTCTAAGTTCGGACACTTAAAAACTGAAATTCCCAATGTGAAAAGGTTCTATTGCAAGCAACTATCAAAATATTTGATCAAATACAAGCTAAGCTTCTCACAGCAATAAATTTTATCTTATTGTTTGGTCAGATCGGCTCTTACATTTCTTTTACTGCATGGCAAACTTCACGAATATGTCAGAAGTCCCTGGACTTTGAAGCCATCCAACCTTAGAACCAACCATTGTACTAGACAAGGCACAAGACTTGTAGAAGCTACGTTCTTCCGCACCGGTTGGATCAACTCCTACATAAACTGCGAATACTGGAGCACTAGAGTACACAAAATTCCGTTTTTCTACATAAATGGGGGTAACAGTTATGTTCGAGCACCGAAGAATTGACATGCCTTATGTATAAACGTCCTTTCAAAAGTAACTGTATTGAAATATCTGATCAAATACGAGCTAACGTCATCATAAAAATAAACTGCTTTATACAATTTGGTCACATCGGCTCCTACATTTCTTTTACTGCATGGTGAATAAACACGAAAGTGTAAGAAGTCTCCAAACTATGAAGCCATTCAAATTTGGAACCAACCACTATTCTAGACAAGGTACAAAACAGACAGTTGTAGAAGCTACGTTCTTCTGCACGGGTGCATGGACTTAGTACATGTGGTGCTTGGTCGAGTACTGTGCTTAAATTAGGCTTGGCCTGCACTTCATGCTGAAAGGTTGCCCATTATTGTCCCGTCCGCCCATGCTCAACGGTCTGGAAATTTTCGGATGGCAGCCCTTCATATGGGCCGACGATCTTTTTCGGACAGGAGAAAGGGGCAGAGGGAGACGGGAGAATGTCGAAGGGTGGAAATGAAGGACCAAGTAGGATTAGGAGTAGTAAACACATAATTTGTTATAGTTGGCGGTTATCTTAAAAGTTTCTGGACAGCTGCCTAGCTTAGAAACTCTATTCAATGTAACTGTAAATAGGACTTCCTGATTTGGCACTAGGCAGAGCCAGCAGCTATTGTGGGTGCATTAGGAGACGTTTATGTGTACATCACACATTGGTTTTGTGCAAGTAGTATTGTATTTTTGTAGTGGATGAGCTGGTCTCCACAAATAATGACTAGCATACCTCCAATATGGAGAAGACCAATAGAGTGAAAAATTTACTTTTTAACATTTAAGCACTCAAAAGCAGGATAAGGTAAAGATGATTGCCTGCTTGAACGGTTATCGTAGAGCACACTTTCTTACTTTTAGAGCATTAGACAGAGACGTAGACTGACTGCATGGTTGTATCAGGTAGTTTTGATCTCAACCATATTGTTCCCAAAAAAAAAAGTATACGTACAGAGGCTGCTTGTAGTCTACGATGAACTTTTGTTTACAACTTCTGCCACAGTTTGGTAATCTGTATTATCGTATTGTCTAGGTCAATAACGTGGCCTTGTGACAATGTACAGTGCAGCCTGTCCATCATTTGGGTATACTCCCAGGATTGTAAGCAACGAGCATGTACCACTCTGTGGGTTGAGCTTAATATCGGCAATTTTATTCAACTGGGCATTTTTCCCAGTAGCACTGGCCACTGTCTGAACTGATATGTTGTGATCAGTTTACTCGTGCAGCCTAGCTCAACGCATTTTTACCAAGCATTTCACATGCTTCAATTTCAAAGGCGGAAAAGGCCTATGTCATCTTGAAAATAACCAGTATAAGTACGAATCGCTTCCATAAACAGTAGTTACTGCTCCCGCAACTGTATTTCTAGTTCTTAAAATGCATGCATGCCATAACGTTTAAGAGTAAATGAATACGATGTTTTCCAGAGGCTGCATGCATGTATTGTGCCTTTCGACATGTACTTAAATTGTGTGGTAAGATGATTTGGTAATAGTCTATTTCTGAATGTTGCAATAATCGGTTCTGGTATTCTATTTCTTTTAAGGATCAATGACGCAGATGATGCGTCATTTAATAGTTTTGTCAAAAGAATGTGTCTTCCAGCCAATGAACGCATGACCTAGGTTCTCCTACAGTGAAAGAGCAATGGTGCCACTGAAGTTGATAGAAATACATAGAGGAAAACAGGGATGAAGCATTGCATGGACAGAGAGTCAGGGCACCTCAGAGAGTCAAAGTTCAGAAATATTTCAGATATAGTTAAATATACCACACCGGGTGTGGAACGCTTTCCGAGTTACAGTATAGCAGAAGAACTGCAGTCACACTGCAAACATTTAGTAACCCCAGCACCTTTAATCACTATTAGTAGCTACACTTTGATTGACATACATTTAAACAATATCTTTAATCTGATTGGTCAATGACAGCTTGTGCAGATCAGATTGTGATATATGCGTGGTCTTGCGCATTACAGGCCACTGTGGGTTTGAAGAGGCAGACGTCCTTTGCTTGTGGAAGGGCTTGAGTGACAAGTAAACTTACCATACTTTCAAGATTTTTTTAGTGAAATGCAGTCATCCCAAACTGAAGTGGCTTACCCCGGTATCCTGATTCATGAATGGCTCTTTTAAATCATGAGACAACAATTTTGTAATTGCATTTTTCATTTATGGAAAACAACCCCTTTGCTTACCTTCAAAATACTACGTTTATGTTCTTAGATGTTATGAAGATACTTGCAAAAGATATAAGACGAGATTTTTAACATTTATCTGGCAAAGTAAGTTTGGGGCGACTGCTCATCCCCTTTAACTGTCTCTGTGGATAGCATTTCAAGCCGTGTCTTCCAGCTCCCTGCTATACCAAACCAAACCAATGGCCTCCCTTACAAGTACAATACTACATCTCTAATATTTCACCACTTAAATAGTGAAAGTAACGGGATAACCAAACGAAACTTGAAACTATCACATTTAATTGAAAACATGAAATATATATATATATATATATGTGTGTGTGGGCGGCTGTGTGTGTGTCACTGTAAGAGTCAGCGACAATATTTGGCACTGTGTACTAGTACGGAGAGAAATGCACACTTAAATACTACACTACAAACTTTATTAATTTTCCGTCTTTGCTGTCTTCCTTTCCTTTAACCCTTGTTTTTTGTTTTGTTTTGTTTTGGGGGGGGGGGCTGCTACCTGCCAGTCAATAGACATGTATCAAACATTCCAACTACAAAACATTAAATACAAGATTGGAAACAAAAATATGAAACCCACTACCACTTAAAGCTTAAATCCTTAGCAAAATATATTCATGGCTTTGGTATTGCAACGTTCATTAAACTCCTTTCTTCGAGTTCGTTCATATTATCAAGTCTCTAGATATGTTCAACACTCAGCTGCTTAACAACGTTTTTACTCTTTGTAGTATAATACGAGTCCCGACTCTATTGCACTGTTGTCAATTATTTACTAGTAACGTTTCCTTCTTTCAATCCTTCAAATTACTACTGCCGTCTCTTTTAATCCCAACTATTTTGCACTCAATCGTTTAAGCTTTAATTCTTAATACTTGCGTACCCGCACCAACACCCCCTTGCTCCGAGGCTGAATCAATAAAAAGGCTACCACCTTATAGGCTGCAAGACCTCAGGTACTTCAACACATTTAACGGGACCGAAAAGAATAACACTTATCCGGCCGGTAGCCTGCCTCCGTATACTCTGTAGTTCCTTCAAGTCCACGTCCTACGGAAGAGTGGCGCTAGAAAATGCAATAAACTTACTTCAGCCAGGGGACCTCAGTTTTTCAGTATATGGTGGTATCGTCTTTCTTACTAAGGCAAAGGTTGCCAATATTAGACGCATATTCCACAGGTTTAAAAATTATGCGACTGTGTCCGCTTCCCAACATTCTTCAGTTTCTATATTTAGAAGTCGCAACGTCACATCTACTCTTCCGTATATATATATATATATATATATATATATATATACATACATACATACATACATACATACATACATACATACATACATACATACATACATACATACATACATACATACATACATACATACATACATACATACATACATACATACATATATATTTATGTATGACAGCTTTACTGCAAACAGGCATGACATAAAATAGGTGAAATATACTTATTTCATAGCTTTTGACAGTGGCTGTTCTTGCCCTTCAGTTGTCAGTAATTTCGCAATATTTGTACTTACACTACGCTTAATTTGATATTTCATTTCACATGCATTGCTAATACAAGCCATAATCCATTCACCGCCCAGTCATCTAAAATTTAGCCCAATTGGGGCCCGTACGAATACATTTCCCTATTTTCTTACACTCTAAACCCTTTGCACATCCGTAATAAGAGACAAAGCTTACGAACCAAATACCATCGGGTACTCGAACGGTACATCCTCATTTTCTTATAGAGTGTACAGAATACTCGCCTTATGGTACGTTAGGGTTATTTTTAAAGAATGAAACAAAATACAACGGTACAGAAGTAAAACAAGCACTTTTTAAAGGTACAATTCATCAGATGGTTGGCAAGTTGAGCGGACCTTCCGTCTCACGCCACGACACATATGGTTCAACGCATCTGCCGGACCTGCCCGACCCTGCTAGCTACAGGCTCTCTACGACCTTCATACGCATACACGATAAATTCAAGATACTTTACAACCTTTGCAAAGCTCTGTAAATGTAGAACACATCCTGGGAACCTGGGACTACCTCTCAAGATAAATCTTTACTCCCTGAGGAAGTAGAGTAATTCTCCCGCTACACACCCTAATTTTGTTTTTAACCCAAGTCAATTTTTCCTAGGCAGCTAGAACTCATGTGCAAACTTTTGTGAGAAACAATGGAAGTACATACCATTATACCATTATACTAGCTTGTATTAATCGCGAATAAAACTACGGAGATCGCGGTGTGACAATATGTATACAAATATAATACAAAAAACGTATACAATATGCTTAAAAGAAACTAACTGTAAGTTGGTCATTCATGTGGTTGGCTTCAAACAATAACTGGATATAATAAACAGATTCATACATATTCCCCAAAGACATATAGCAGTTGAACACTCATCTACAGTGTACCATCAGGGAGCTGTTACTCCAAGGGAGTCGAACCAATTGGTTGGAAACTGGGACGTTAAACCTCATCTAACTAACTAACCAAGGAGTTCCATCGGAAGATTTTATTTGTGCTAATATTTTAACACTCACTTCATTGGGAGGAAACTGCCAAATATTTGTCTTACTTGGATTTAGTTGCTCAGTCTATTCAATGAGTCAATGATTTTAATTTGATTTTAATCGTCTAAAAACATTATTTAGGGCAGGTAATTTTTAATTAAGATGGCTTAAATAGCATATCAAGCAGATGTCTCAAGCACTTTAACGGTATGTAATGTTAAACTCGAAAGGACGGTTTATGGAAATAAGTCAGAACAGGTTAGCATATCTTTACAAGGACCTTATTCAAATGAGCTCATGTAGCAGGTTACCAATTTGTTTTAAAAAAAGTTTACCTAAGTGTCCGGAAGTAACAAACGTAAACTGAAATTCATATTGACACATACAACCAAACCGATATTCTCAAATATGCTCCAAGAGAAACAAACTATTTTTCTCCAACCACAGGCTCCCTAGCGTTACTCTCGATGTATCAAGTGATGATCCTCTTTCGTGCTAACGTTTTAAATCCAGTTTAAGTCCTAGTAAGAGCCAGACAAATGACATACTACTGATTGACCTTGGCCGTTTCATGTAAGTTTTAGAGAAAGGGATACCGAAAGTTCTCCTTCCGACTACCAGCTCCCTGGTATGATGAACTACGACATTTTCTTGTTTGAGCATTTGGGCAAGAATGACTCCCCTCACTGCTATGTGATTAGTAATTAGTAGCAACGTGGCACCTTCCACCAAAAGCATGTTATCAGGAATGATTGCTAGAATAATACTAGTCTAAAAATAAACGTCAAGTAGCTGCCTTACTATGTTTAGGGTTACAGTTGGGACAAAGGTAAGTGCCTCTTTGCGCGAAGCCATGAGGCCAGGGGACAGAGCCCCTCTACATGAGAAGTTGATCCCACAGAAAACAAAGTCGTACAAACCAATGACATACCCATCAGCCTAAAATCTAACAAACGTAAATTGAATTAAAGCCGTAAATTAAAATTCACAGCTTAAAGAAAGCAGAGATCATAAACGAAGTGCTCTCTAGCTGCACCTACTCCCTCACTTGAGTTTTAGTGACCTAGTGGTGCCAACTCTCTTGACGGCAGGGAGTAAGCTTAATAGCTACAGAACACGTGTTAAGTTATTGTGATTTGTTGCTTACTTTTCTTCTATCATTCATAAAGTTCTGGGGGCTTGAATTTGACAAAATTTAGATCGAGGAAGGTTTAAATTTTCCATAGAATCTGATTGTTTCAAATGTATTATTGATAAAGGTGTTCTTTTGGAGAAGCCCCATCACTGTGCAGTCTACCTTTCATGGTCCGTCAGTAGTCCTAATATATTAGAGTAAAATATTTACATATGAAGTACCAAGATCACATGATCTAAATATCAGGGCAGTGAGGTATTGACACAATGGCATCCCAAGAATTCATATCTAAATATCTTGGCATAAAATAGTGAACAATAAATCACAGTACCTCAATACCTTTATATCTGCACAGCAAGATTTTAACATATTAACAAATACGGTCTTTATATTTGAGCGTTCATATCTGAATATTACATTAAAGGATTATTATACGTTATTATCGTCACAGGATGATACTGATGATTTGAAATCGGATATCATAAAATCTCAGTGTTTTTACGAAAAGCGTATAGGTACTAGAAATAGCATTTCAGAATTTTATTATCGTTACGATAGGCTAAGATATTGAGATATTGAGATCCAAGATATTCGATATATTTTAATGAAAAATATAAATACTAAATTACACGATGTCAATTTCTTTGTTACCAGTTAGTCTCCCTAAAATATTGAGAAATCAAAATTTCGGATACCAAAGTATCACTATCTAAGTGTCAATATTGTAACATGTAGCAATTAAATTACTTCAACAGCATATCATGAATGAAAGATGGTGACCGTCGTACTGAACCAATATTTGGATTTAATAAAAGATACACTATACGATTTCGAATATGAAAGGGCTATTTCAAACTAAAGAATTAATTTAAAAACTTAAAACATGAGAAATATATTTAGAATTTAAATTGATTGAGAAGATCCGTTACTTTTGTCTTTCCTGATTGTTTTGCTTTATCCTTTATCTGGTTATTTCTCCATCTTTTTCTTTTCTCTCTTAAGATCAATTGCAATCAAAACGTTTGCATAATTTATTCATCTTTTGCACTACTGGCTCCCATTTTTTCTTAAGAGATGAAAAGTAAAATGAACTGAATCTGTTAAGAAATTCGCATAAAAGGCTCTGCAAATAATTATGTATTAAGCTAGACTGTTTAGAACCAACATGCACATTTCTTCAGGCAAAGCGTACTTCACTTATATGACAGAATTGTAGTTTGCAGCCATTTTAATATGTGTCCACTTTCTTTTGAGAGCTGATTAAGTGGGATTTTGAATTTTTGTTTTATTAAATGTCTTAGAGTATACAAGAAACATTACGTTTTCAACTAAATAATATACTTGTTTTGCTGTTTTGCACATTTTCTCTTTAAAATGAAACTGTAATGCAATGTCAACCCATTTTCAAGGCGGTATAAATTTTTTATAAGTCGGAGACCAGCGAAAGTATTCTTTACATGCTATCTTGTGAATACCGATAACAATTCTGTTTCATGTGTTGTTGAACTGCACTTGCTATAACAGTCTAAATGAACAAACTTTGAAAATGATGTCTGTTGGAACTATTTTCTTAATTCACCAATGGATATGGCTAGTTTGTTAGATCCTACATTCTTATTACTTCTCCATCCACTGAATTTCTAGGACGATGGAAACTGTTTTCACCAACACTGGGGTTTCAATTGAATCCAGGCTTAAAAGTATGGAAGAAGTATGGAAGAAGTAAGAATAAATTCTCATTACATCATGGAGGAAAATAGTATTTTGTAGACCAAACAATACAAAAGCAAGATTTCACGGGTCTCTATGCATACTTTCATCAATATCGTATACCATTGCTGATAGCATTTTTAGGTATGATGCTATTTTTAACGCTCACAGCTTTAATCTGCAATCGCTACTCCTGCACATAAACCGAGCATTGCCTTTTCTTAGGCAGTTATGTATACACTAATAGCAAACTTGTCCCATTCATGCATACTAGAAATGCCCTCAGTCAGTAAGACAAAAAATGCTATTCCCTTTACATTGGGTTTCTTGATGGTTTAACAAACTGTCCGGAACATGCAGTACTGAACAATATCAACAATCTACTTGTTTTAAAGATGAACACGATTTTGTTTTTACTTTGTAAGCAATAAGTAAAAAAGAAAGATAGAGTATGATTTCAGAAAAGGAGTTAAAAGAACGAGAGAGGTTCCAAAAAGGGGTTAAAGCAGGATCAATGAGAGTCCTTAATAAGCCTGCAGACACTCACCCCTTCTCAAAAGCACACAAAAATCATCAGTGATATCCAAGCCTTACTATGGTTGGGGCTGCAGAGGTTGGGAAACGGGGTTTCTCTGACTTATGGTCGGAAACTGCACGCCCAGACTCTTTCTGGTATGACAGAGTATGAAAATGTGATTTACTGCAGACCCTCTGCTCCATATCCCCATCATGATTTCATGGTAAGATTCAGACACACTCACGGAAAGATATCTGCCACTTTCAGACAGTGAGTTAACCTACTTACCAGAGAATGATAGTGTACAGCAGCTGTTCTCAGCTTAGTTAACACTTTGTTTTGGAGAGTGCAACCCACACATTTACATAAACAAATACGGTGGGATTTTTAGGTGAATGAGTTCTAAAATGAACTTAATCAATTACCTTAATATAATGTTAGGAACTAAATAATGAAAGATTCGGAACAATTCCCAGTTTTAAATGTTTTTTTTTTATGACAAAAAGATTTAAAAATCTAATTTGTGATTTTAAATCAATGATTCTTTCTCAAATCAAGTTAAACAGTCTGCGGTTTATAATCAGAATAACACCTGTCAAATCTGACCTAGAGCTAAGTGACAGAAATACCATGTTTATGCAAAGCACCCTTTTCTAATAGTTAATAAACAGGCAGTCATTTCCCAAGGCAGCCTTTTCATGAACTCCATTGTCACACTGTCAGTAAATTGAGAAAATGGTAAGGAATCAAATAGCTAACACTGCTAGACTGGCTTTCCATACCTTTGCGCATGCCCCACAGTGGCGTAGCCAAGGGGGGCTTGGGGGACAGCCCCCCATGAAAGCTTGTCGCTCCCCCAGTCCCCCCCCCCCCCACTGGCGATCTGGGCCAAAAAAAAATTCACTCAACTCAGTACACAACTTGATAATGATATACGATATACCTATTTGTTTTGCTCTGAAGAGGGCAATTTCTCTTATAAATGACCCAAAATTTTCGGCGCGCTTCGCGCGCTGTGAATTACTCTTCTTTCTCCAATATATTGTAAGTTCCATTCCACATAGCTAGATAGCATAAGTCCTGTTCACTTTACAAGTTACACGGTAGGTAGAGTACACAGTTTGTATAGAGATGATAGTAAATATCATCCCAAGATCGCAAAGCCTATAGTTGCTGTTATCTTGTGTGTGTCATACGGTACGGTCGGTTGCTGAGCTACTCAAAGTTTGGCTATTTCATCTGGTAGTCCAGGCATGGCCATACGGGCCGGGGGGGGGGGCAGCCGCCCCAAAATGTCAGAAACCTGACTAAATCGGGCAGAAATTTTTTCTCAGTCGGGCGGAAAATTGGACATTTAAATTCTATACTCCAGACTCTGAGGCAGGGGTGGCGCCAGGGTGGCTCCAAGAGGACAATTTCTTTAATCAGAACCCAAAATTTTTGGCGCGCTACGCGCGCTTTAGATCCACTCCAGTTTCTTCAATAGTTCCATTCCACATAGCTAGATAGCATAAGTCCTGTCAACCTTACCAAGAAAAATGTAGGCACAGTACACAGGTTATAGATGTCGTCAATTGCATCCCATATCGCAAAGCCTAGTTGCTGTTCTCTAGTGTGTGTCATGTGGTAGGGTCAGCCTTGGTGAGCGACTCACAGAGAAAAGTTTGGCTATTTCATCAGGTAGTCCAGGTGGTGTCGACACAATGTATGTTTTCTCCGATACGGTCTACAACCCCAACCGTTTTTATTTTTTTTTTGTCTTTGTACTCAATGATTTCATATGGGTTTTGTGTAAGCCTACCAAAAATTTTCACGCGATTCGCGCGCTTTGCAGTGTCAAAATCCAGATTCAAAAGAACACTATCAGTGCACAACTCGGCTGTTAAAGTATTAAGTAATGTTATGCAAAATATGTCCTGCAATGGCGTTGGATAGTTCGGCCCTTCTCACCACCCCTCAGTAAAGGGGCTGTCGGAACTTGGGGTCACTGGCATGACCCGGCCCCTGTGGGAAAATTCTGTCGCTACCCATGGTCCATTTACTATTTTGGCTTTCAAAAGGATCGTTTCTGCAATAAAACCCAAAATTTTCTTTACGCGCTGCACGCTCTTCCTCAGTTCCGTTACTTATAGCTAAATTTAGTACAAACCCTTTCCTCCTTTTCAGGTAACTTAATAAGTAGAATACATGGATTTATGTAAATGTCGGAAATTTCATCTCATTTCGCTAAACCTACAGTTAATGTTCTTTTGTGACTGTCGTGCGGTACGGCTAGTGATTCTAGAAGGGAAGTACAATATAAGTTATGCAAGATAAGGCCCAACTGCTCGGACAATTGACCTATATAAGCTTTAAATAAGTAGGCCTACAGACTTGTCTAATGTAAGCTTACCCAAAAACTTTTCGCGCGCTTTGCAATTTCAGAAGTTATCAGAAGTTATTCTGAAGTTATTCTGCTATTGCACGTCGTTTGTTTTGTATTTCTGGGGAGTTCATATTTTCAAGCCCAGCAGGGTTTTTCGTGTACTTCCCTTCACCTCATGTACATATGTCTCTATTACCATTCATCATGTATTTTTGTATGTATGCGTGAAGTGATAAAACAATAAACGAAACGAAACGAAACGAAAAGGGAAACGAAGTTAGTTTCCGGGAGAAACATAAAATCAGTGCCTTTGCTTCTCTAGTATATACAACTTTTATGCAATATATCAGTATGGCATGGTATAGTACACAGATTTTCTTCAAATCTCCCTCACCAACCCCTCAAAAAAATCGGGGAAGTCGTCACTTGGGGCCACTGGCCCCGCGACGGGCAAATCCTAGCACCACCCCTGCTGTGAATTACAAAGAGACCAATGGTATGTGAACTTCACAATTTACGCCGAATGCAATGGTTATCATAGGCTATTAAAGTACCCACCATAGTCTAGGCCTAGGTGCGTGGCTTTTGTCACTGACAGCGAGTATCAGTATGTGCAGGAACCTAGCCCACCGCTACCTCGTGAGAATAAAATAAAATGAAACTTTACGTTTTTTCACCAAAATTGCACATCTTGATGGCTGCTATCAAGCCTGGCAAGTGCCATTTCCGGCGATCTGGGATGTACTAAAATCTCAAATTTTCTTCTTCTTCTTTTCTTCTTCCCCCCCCCCCCCAGCGCCCCCCTACTAAAAAAATCCTGGCTACGCCACTGATGCCCCACTGCTGATCATGCGCCATTCAGACTGCGGTGTAACCAGCATTGGAACAATAATATGTGTTTCCGTTACACTTCACAACAATCATTGTATGTGTACATTTTTTACACATTCCTGCCGGATATGATGAAAGACTATATTAACGGAAACGCTGGGCACTGTTCCGAGCGCGTAGTAAAACATCCATTGAATTATACTGTACACATGTGCGTATTGAGCAAAAGAAACTTTTTACAATTATCGTTCATGGTTTGCTTGGTTCCAAACACGGCTCCGCTGTGCTTCCACTTCACAATAGCAGAGAGGGATCTAGCTAACGTTTTCAGTAATTTCTTCGTCGACAAGGTGAAAAAATTAACATTAACATGAAATCACCATCAATTGGAAACCTTTATCAGTTTTCAGGTAAACAATTGAACTCTTTTGAAACTACTACACAACCATTGAAGTTATAATGATTGTCAAAAAAATCCTCCATCTGCGTTTTGTGATTTGGATCCTTTGCCTTTTAATCTTCTGAAAGATGATAAAAATTTCAACGCTTTGGCGCGGACAATTACTGAAATTATTAACAGTTCCCTTAAATCTGGGATTGCTCTTGACTCTATAAAATGTGGCCTGATAAAACCTCTTCTTGAGAATTCCTCATTAAATTTTAATTCTTTGAAGAACCATCGACCAATGTCCACCTTGTCCTTTATTTCTAAAGTTCGTGAACGTGTCGTTGAAGTAAGACTTAGGAAACATATGGATGATAACTCCTGGGCATAGTAAGTAAACAGCCCTCTTGCGAGTAGTTAACAACATACTATGTTCGATTGATAATCCGGAGTGTTCAGTAGCTCTCCTATATCTAGACCTCTCTGCAGCTTTTGACACTATAAATCACAAAGTTCTTTTAAATAGATTGAAAAGTGGTTTTGCCATCGGGGGATTAGCTTTTAAATGGTTTGAATCGTACTTATCTCATCGAGTTTAAAATGTAAAAATTGGTACTTCACTCCCGGTTGATTCCAAACTGGAAACATGTGTCCCTCAAGGGTCGGTTTTTGGTCCCCTCTTATTCTCAGTGTTCATGGGCCCTCTTGACGAATTGCTCAGACGTCAATTCTTAAATTGTCACTTTTATGCTGATGACACGCAAATTTATGTCTCGTTTTCTAAAATTCTAAATCAGACAGCATTAAAGGCTCTCTTGAAGCTTGTATCCATAATGTGAGGGGATGGATGTCATTAAATTTGCTACTTCTTGATCACTCTAAAACGGAATTTCTTCGATGGTCATCTCAAGATCATCTGAGTAATTCATTCAATTGTGTAAAAGTAGGCAGGAAAGTTGTAAAGGTCTCCTCGAATGCTAAAATCCTTGGTGTTTTGTTCGATTCTCAGTTATCTATGGATCGTCACAAATCTAATATTTGTAAATCTGTCACTTAAGAAGTATTAGTCGTATACGAAAGTTCCTGTGTCAGTCTGACATTGAAAAATTAGCCTATGCCTTTATATCATCTCGTTTGGACTCTCATAATTCATTGCTTGCTGGCCTACCTGTCATTAAATTGCAACCTATTGTCCGAGTCCAAAACGCTGCCGCCCGTCTCGTTGTGTGTGCCCAAAAGTTTAAGCACATATTTGATATTCTAATGCGTCTTCATTGACTTCCCATACGAATAAACTTGTTCTGCCCATGTATAAATCTTCACACAGACTAACACCTGCATATTTGTGTGAACTTTTTCAATGGTACTCACCTTCTCGAAATCTTAGATCTTGTTTTCAATTTATTGCGAAGCAAAAAATATACCAATTTCAAGAACCACATAAATAGTCATTCCCGGAAATTTTGCTCGCTTGTACATAGGGCTAAGCTAAGCTTATTCTTTCAACATAGTGCCTACCTACTTTTATGTAGGATGGCAATAGAAGAGTCATGCATTGAGCATACCAAAATTATTAATAGTAGTCATGAATAAACAGCGCATGATTCAACATGCATATTTTGCGGGACCCTCGACCAACGTATAAACAAACGGTGTGACTACTGCAGAGCTGGCTACCCACGGGACAGTACTTTACGTACATAATGTTTTCACAGGATACAAATAGCTTATAAGCTTAACGTCGGTTTATAATTCCAAAATTTTACGCGCTTTAAAACTATAAGAACCAAATATGGATATTCCATGCTTTTTCGATGGTCACAGATATAGCTTACATTTAAGCAGCGTTCAAATTTCAAAGCTTTATAGCGCTATACTGAAGTATGAAAGGGCCTTTAAAGCGTTATGGTTTATAGTGAAGGATAGCTCAATAGGATGTGAGAGCGAAGCATATTAGTACAGGAAATTATAAGTTGCCAAATAGCAACTACCTGTTTCAAAATAGGTTAAGGTGAAAAAGGTGAAAGGAAATACTGAGTCAATGAGTCCCTGCCTCATGCAATAAGTCTGACGACATCGACTAAAATAAAAAAAAATGAATTGCTGTTCAGAATAGGCTTGCCAGTTTACGTGATATTCACGAATTTGAACAAGGCAAGAGCTTTGTCAAGGAATTACATTAATTTAACGGACTGTCATGTATGTCACGAGAGCTTATTTTATGAGAAAATGCAATTAAAATGCATGATATTTATCTTAAGGTACGAATCGTTTCGTTCTTGTTTTCAATAAACACTAGATGTTTCATCCTAGAATGGTGCACTAAGTTGATGTTTACCATATATTTCAGGATCAGGTTAGGCGCGGATTGATTTTTACAAAGGGTGGTATGCTAACCTTGTGTGTGTGAAGTCCAAAGCTACCAGGACCGAAGGCGAAATTGCTTCAGTGAGGGATTTCTGGTCCTCTCTTGCAACTTGTTGAAACTAAGCACTGCTGTTAGATGGGACTTATTGGCATGTAGCAAGCACGATAAGCACATAAAGAACTAGAAAGTATTCAGAATAATTGCATTTAATCTGATTCAAAATGATTTTGATGCACAAGTGTCAAACAAATCGGACCTTTGTTCTTATTAGTTTTGCCAAAGAGTTTTTCTTAAAAAAAACCACCCTTTGTTTTTGAAGTTGACGAAACCAGAATGCAAAACTGCATTGTGGTTCCGATGATTAATATGTACATTTGCAATCCCAAATAAAATCAGGACATCCCATTTCTTTCAATTACTAGTTAAATATGATCTTACATGTGTTAGAAAGTACAATTTTGTGTTCACATTCCGCCTTGGGAATTCTTAGGAAATTTCGATTTTTAACCCCTAGTGACCTCAGAGGACCTTTGACCTCCAACAAAACCAGTAGGGTTTTTCTACTGGATTTAATGCATCAACAAATGAAGTATAAAAATATGTTCTATTCTTGGGATAATGTGTTGACACGGTTTTCAGAGTTTGACCCGTGGTGACATCGGACCTTTGACCTCCACCAACTATGAAAGGGTTCTTTTACCTACTGCTTCCAAATTGTAGGAACAAAATGTATCCATGTTTTCTACCTTTTAATACTGTCTTAAAATAGTTGGGGACCCTAGATGACCTTTGAACTACACCTAAAACTACTGGGTTATTCCTATTAATATGGGACATCCACATATGTGTTTGTTTGCAGGCTCCATACCTAGCGATATCGTGTTAATAAGTTTTGTTTTGAGTTTGACACCTGGTCACCCCAGCTAACCTTTGACGTTGATCAAAAACATGAGAATTCATTTACTTACTATAACACATCGACATGGTAATTATAAAATGTATCCTTGCTTACCATCTCGAGATATCCTGTTAGTAAGGTTCTCAAAGTTAAACCAATGGTGATCCGAAATGACCTTTGACCTTAACCAAAATTTGCTGGATTCTTTTGTTTAACATGAGTCATTCACAAAGAAAGAATAAAATTTGACCAAGCTTCCTACCTTGAGATGTCGTGTTAAAAATGTTTTCAGAGTGTGACCCCTGTGATCCTAGATGACTTTTGACCTCAACCAAAAACAGTAAGGCTCCCATTCCCACCATGGGGCATCCATATACTGCGAATGAAATATATCTTTACTTCCTAACTCGAGCTTCATGTTAACAAGGCATCAGATTGTAACCCCCGGTGATCCAAGATGACTTTTGAATTTCTAAATGCAATAAAGTTTCTCTCACTATGGGGCATTAACCCCGCGGAGTGGACGAAGTTTCTTCGTTCAGCTCATCGCTGTGAAAAAAAACTAACGTCCTCAGGCTTTCGAGCCAAAACCATTTCAATTGCGTAAAAATCCAACGGAAACTTCATTTACATAGCTCTTAGCGGATTGGATGAAGCAAGGCTATTAAATGTTTATTTAAAGAGAAATCTTGCTACCATCGCACAACAGTACGTAGAGTCACGGTTGTCAATGTGACTCGACACCATCCTGGTATTCCGTGGTACCGTGTCTGGATACACACATTACAGCGCCTGCTCAACTAATTACTAACAACTTAGCACACAGCCACGAGAAAAGACAATTCGATATCTTTCAACCAAAGATTGTTTGTCAGCTTCTAGACGAACTCTTTGATATCAGTTGTCATTGTTTGTATGAGGCTGTCCATGATTAAGACTTTCATCTAAATTAGAAGCTGTAACGGACGAAATGTATTTATGGTTTAAACGAATTTGTGGTCAATGTAGCATTGCAAAGATCCGAGTCATTGAGCACCGTCTACCTCAGGAATAGACCAATTGCCGTTCATGCTCATGAATATTAAGGTCATCAACTTTTTGGTCTCAGTGAGAGGAATTCTTGGCTATCACCGGTACGCTGAGAGGCGGCAGCCTAAGGAGACGGCAGCCACAGGGGCGCTACGCAAGCTATGGGGCATTCACATACTTAGTATGAAATCATCCAACCTTCTTGCCTGGAGATATCGCGTAAAGGTGGTTTCAGAGTTTGACCCCGTGACCCTGATGACCTTTGACCTCCATCATAAACACAGCGTTTTTCTTCGTGCCATAGGTATCCACATACTACGTATGAAATCTATCAAAACTTCCTAACTTGAGATATCGTTTTAACAAGGTTTTTAGAGTTTGACCCCAGATGACCTTTTACCTCCGCCAAAACCAATACCCTTCTTCGTCTTACCTTGGGGCATCTATATTTTACGTATGAAAATGTATCCAAGCTTCCTACCTTGAATTATAGTGTGAACAAGGTTTTCAGAATTTGACCACCAGGGACCCCAGATGACCTTTGACCCCCTTAAGAGCAATGGGGTTTCTACTCTTAATATGGAGCATCTATATACCAAGTATATTTATTGCATGAGTTTCCCTTCTAGAAATATTGTGTTAACAAGATAGGTGTCACAAACACACCCACGCACATACTCACACGCACGTACACTCGAACATACACACACGCCATCATGAATGCATGTTTCCTTTATCATCGATACCAATAAAAATAGTAAGTTTATTCTTAAAAGTTTAACAGTGCAATTACTTCATTTGAATTTGTTAATAAAAAGGTATTCAAAAAGTTTCTTATCTTATGGAGATCCTACTGAACTACCCACTTCGTAACGTTTGTAGGCAAAAAGGTTGTGGTACGTTCTGCCCCGATCACAGACGGGTAACACTTAGAAATTATCACAGAAATTTGTTTGCCAGCAGTTGACAAACTTATTCCTGGAGACTAGAAGGGAAATTTTACTCTTTACAATGTACATCATATACTTAAGTGTCTATAAACTTAAGGATACTGCTAAACTGCAGCTGCACTAATTACCTGCACTGCCGGGGGGAGGGGGATGCCTACGAAATGTTTTTCTTATCCTACCTCGACTTGTTCCAAACTAAATACTGATAATTTTTAATGTCAAGAAGTTTGAAAATAATCGACAAGTAGTTCCGGGGCTTCGTTCCCTCGTCCCTACCATGATACAAATTGGTGGAAATGTGGTGGATCTTACATCATCGAGCTGCAATATGGTAAGTAGATAAGTAACAGTGATGGGTGTCCGAAAGGCGTTCAGAAAAAAAGTATACATTTTAGGAAGTCTTAATAATCAAAAGTCACAAGCTACAAATTTGGCACAAATAACGCCTCCTGACTGACAAGGCAGAAAGAAGTCACAGACTACACCATTTATATCATATCCGTCTATTCGGCAAACTTTCAGTCAAAATAATACAATAACCAATAATGAGAACAGGAAGTAGCCGTTTGTGCAAGATACGAAACATGACCTAACTTTGCGTTAAAGCTTCTTTCTCTGGATCTTTGCATGGGTTACAAACACCCCAATAACGCCTCAAGAAAAACTATGAAGGAAACAACACAACCCTACCACGCTTGGAAATATTGCTTAACAAACTAATCTTTGAGTCTGAGACAGGAGAGGTAGACGTAAACCACCCAAAACCGGGACCAACCGAAACCACCCAAAACCGAAGTCGGGTTCAGGTGATCTTTGTGATCTTGCACGTACGTTTGGGTGGTCTGACCTTTCAGGAAATCAAAATCGTTTCGGTGTTGGGTGGTTTGTCTGTTTTCGACCTAAACCTAGTAAACCAGAAAAAAACGACGACTCACATGGTGTAATTTAATGCCCTTTTTTCAAGGGTCAAATATCAAATCACACCATACAAAAATGACAAAAACTGTAGGTTTTAGTCTCAGCGTATCGGAGACAATCCTGTTGCAAGTCCTTCTAAGATGCTCCAATCATTTTTCTGAATGTTTTTACTCTTTCAGTTTTCATATCAGGGAAGAAGATCATATCACCTAAAGCATCTATACTTGTCGCTCCATGAAACTTTTCTTCGGGTTTTTCGGGTTGGTTTTGGAAGGTCTGAGAGCTTCGCCGGTTTCGGTAGTTTGGCTTATTTCCAAACCGATAACGATTTTTCAAGGCACGAGTGGTCTGAGTACGATGCTTCTTGCGTCTCGAGTTGTCCTGGTTGTTTCCAAACTGATGATTGGGTGGATTACTGGATTAGGTGGTATGAACATCAAAATTCAGACCAACGGATACCTTTAATGGACAGGTGGCATACGGGTAGGATTTCTTCAAAGGGTGGGCACTTGAAGGGTACAATTTTTTGGATTTGGCTCATATTTATCGGGCTGGGCAGGGGCAATGGAGACGACCGGAAGGAGGAGATGGGGAACATGGGAGGACAACTATGATACACTAGGATGCAAAACCTTACGCAATTGCCTTAGAACATTGGATATAATGTAAGTACGTTATAAAAGGTGTCAAGTCCTGATTTACAAGCGTAGTATTTGAAGATTTGAACAGCATGTGAAAAAGGGAGAGGTTAGCAGAGAAGAATTAAAAATCATTGGAGAGTAAAGAGATGGACTGTCGGTGCAAAATACCCTTGTTTGAAATAAGTAGGTCTATGATTTTGAAGAATTTTACAGAAATTGTCAAGGCTAACTTTGTTACGGCTTCTCGGTAGTGGGTTCTTTATTTTAATGTATGCATCAAAAATATAACAGAAAACCAATCTACCTCTGAAAGTGTTTTTAATGAAGCAGTTTTTAATATTCAATGTTTGTCTCCTAATAAACGCTCACCATACTTGGGATGTACATTTGTCATATAGAAAGCAAGGTTACTATTGTTTAGATGAAAATCAGAGGTCATTTAGGGGGACCACAGGTCAAAAACGGAAAAGCTTGTAAACAAAATATTGAAAAGATAGGAACGATGGACCCTCACAATGCCTGTCGCAGTTCGGCACTGTGCAACCCTCCCCCGATCTCCCGCACCAGACAGAATAGAAACAAAAACTTGACAAGGGAATACTTTGTCGGCAAGGAATTATAGAACGGAAGTTATGATTTATCTTTCCTGAGAGTCGATGTGCCGAATGATTTTTGGCCTGGGGTTTATCACCATCACCCCCATTGCCACGCCCCTACAAGTATCATCTAAAATAATTTCCTTCAAAGATCCACTCATACTCTCTGAAAACGTACATGTTGTATCGGTAACACTGGAAGTTACAAATAAAGTAGACACACTAGCCTATAGCTAGTAATCTTTAGGACAGTCTGTATAAATGCTGATTTGCCAATTGCTTTTTCTCCATAGAGAAAGAGATGGTACATCATTGACTCAGTATTTCTTTCTTAGTCTTTAAACAACTTAGTTACCGTATCCGTTTAGCCACTTTTTCACCTGAGTAAAATTATGAACTTGTCCCAAATAGCATCTCTCTATTCCTCCCCGGTGGTCTATTCAGCCATCACAATGCACAGTGCCGAGATAGACCTAAGTCCGTAAGGGTCAAACCTCGATGTTCCGACGTCTTTACTTTCTGACACACGTAATCAGTACTCCCATCCTAACTAAATTCTAACCTAGCCCTTATCCCAAAGCTGATCTTAATGTAGATTTAATGTCGGAATGTAGAAACGTCGAAACAATCGTCGGACCGTACAGCAGTCCCCATCTGTAAGGACACAAATATATATCTTAATACATACACCAGTACTGGGTATTTTGTGGTTGTTTATAAGTCGTCGGATTACTTACGACGAAATCTGTTACGAAGAGACATGCGCACGATAACGATGACACATATTCCTGTGCCACGAATGCATAATTTATGATTCATCTGTTGCCATTCTATGAAAAAAATCGCCTACAACACCAGTGACATCCACATTATTAAGAATAAATAGCGCTTGGAATGATGTCTATCGGCTAAAATATGATTTGATACACCTCTTCTCGTTTGCTTGAACATTAATCAGGCACAGAAAGGAACGATAACTTTAGTATCTTCACTCCATGGCTGTTTAAGTAAACAAATATGCTTCCAGCAGCATTGTTATTACCTTCAGCAATCTGTCTAGATTTGAAGTTGAAGTCATTCATGACCAAGAATTGCTTACCTTGTGGAGCTACCTCAATTGCTCAGTTTAACACGTAAAATGCAATGGTACCACCAAATTATACTTACCGTTCTTTCCTTGTTATCTTGATAAGATCCCATAAGCCCCTTCAAGACGACTCACGGTGTAAAAACAACATGGCTGCACCTTTGTCTTAACATGCTTTGCATCTGCTCACTGCACGGTATGTTCACAATGATATAAATGGTGCACACTTTTTACGGAACTTACGTACTTTGTTCATACATAGCGTTTGATAGAAAGTTCCTTGTTGAATGTATATGTATAACGTTCACCCAGAATGCATTGCGCAGTTGCAACTTACTAGACTAATAACAACAAAGGAAAATCCCTCCGATATTTTCAGACCGCCACAGGAAGTAGCTGACTTTTTAGGTCTACGGTGCGTTTCAGAGGCACATTATCAGCGTCACAACAAATCATAGCTGCTTTACAAAATATGATTGGTAGCTGTAACTTCCGTTCATTGGCGCAGAAATTTTACCCAGGGGTTGCGGTAGGATTTTCCCAACGTGGGAGGGACGACCTCTCCATGGGGGAAGCAACCCGAAGCCCCAAGAAAGGAGACCGTTTGCAGAAAATATGGGCCTTTACTAACAACATTTGAACAGCTTGTGGTTAAAATTGACCGAAATTCGAAAATCTTGGGCTTTTATTGAAGAAATGTTCAAAATTTCGAGGTTTTTTCATTGAAGTAAGTTTGAAAATTTGGGTTTTTGTAAAAAAATCTGCCCTGGGTAAGAGCAAACAGAGGCAAACTGTCTGGCAACTTGTCGCCGCTGGGAATGACATAATTTTTCCAGGGAGTTGCAACTCCCTGTTCAAACTCCTCGACGAACATGGAAAATTTCTCCTTCGGGGGCAAGCCTCCCAAGGGTAAGGGCATGCCCCCTATCACCACCTGGTGTAACCCTGATTTTAACAGCACAAATTCAAAGTGCACATTTATGAGCTCACTTTGATGTGTCTATTACGTATTGGGTTCAACTAGATCAAAGGCATTAAATTTGCAGGTTACAAGTCTGGTGGATTTGGATTAAAATTAGACCTTGCAAGGAGAATGCTCCACCAAGCTGAGGGATGAGAATCTGCCTTTTAAGTTAAAAGGGCATGGCATAAAGAAGGCTCTTAGCAAGAAAATCAGGAATTTATTTATTATAGCACATCGGCTAAAGGAATAAATGTGAAATTTTGGACAAAAACACAAAACTTTGCTCTTCTATGTACTATTGAATACGCCGACTCAAATTTGTTTCACCCATCGCTACCATCACGTGACTGACCATCATGTTGGATTAAAGTGGCCGACATTGGAAACTATGAACTAGCCTATCTAACAGTGTTGTAGTCGAGACCAGCATATCGGAGACCGAGATCAGTGGGTGTCGAGACCGAGACCGAGACGAGGAGCAGAATTCGAGACCGAGACCGTGACCAACAAGGTCCGAGACCGAGACCGAGACCGAGACCAAATGTACATAATTGTATAGGAAGATGAACAAACTGTCCAACTTTCTGAATACCTCATTTACCTGACTTTACTACCTTATGCTCTACAAATGACCTATAGCACCAAGAGTGCATCAGCTCATTGATATATACACCTGTTTTCTATTATCATATGCCCAGCATAGTTAACAAAATTAATATTTTAACATAATCATTTATTTTTCTAATGTGGCCCTTCTCTTTTAAATCAGAGTCAGTCAGCTACAAGTGTTCAGTATCGATGAACTAGAAGCCAACTAATGCATCATAGTGAGTTTGTGCAACCCACAAAAATGAGTCATAGAACTAGTTAGTGCCAAATTTTCCTTCGGACCAAACATGACCATGGACTACTCGCAGTTCAATATCGGGACATTTTGTTTTCGAGCCTAGCCGTGGCGTGGCCAGGACTTGGTAATGGGGTGGGATGGTGTGGGGTGGGGTGGGGGTAGAACAGATGACGTCGTAACTTCATTCCCCCTAAGTCTCCGTAAACTGTACCTTTTCGTGCGTTCCTGCGATTGTATACATCAGTGTAGAATTCTTTTTTGTCACTACATAAAGATGCCGTCTGGGGAGGGGTCTAAGGGGAGTGGTGTCGCCTCCCGTTTGAGAAATTTTTGTAAATTTAAGGTTGCTTAGATGTAAAATGGTGCTTTCTATGGGATATATTTGGAACTGATAATATATGGCTGGAAATGTCCATAGTTAATGACTTTCAATTTTGGTAAGGTGAAAGAGGAGATTGTGTTGTCTAAGAGAAGGGTATGTTGTCAACAAACCTCCTGAAGACCCCCTTTTGGCTACTTTAATTAATGCTTTCTCTCCGGGGAAAGTTTTTAAGAAAAAATACGTGCGTGGAGTCCACAGAAACATTCTTGGACTTTTACGAAAATTTTTCTTCTTCATTGTGCATTAAAAAAGGGTATTTCAGGCTGACAGACAGTGGTATACCCTTACAAAAAAATTGTGTAGCAAAGTTCCAATACCACATCTGAAATACTGTGTCGAACTGTGCAAAACTATGGTGGGGTGTGGAGAGGCGTGATATTTCTGTGAAAGTTTGCATGAAAATGTGTGTCATTAATAAGCAGTTGACACACTTTTCCAAAATGCCATGCATTGACCAGCATTTTCACAGTTTGGACATGAGGCAATGTATGAAGAACCGAAAAACACGCTTTGACACATGTAACAGGAAGCAAACTGGGGTAAAGTAGGCAAAGTGTGGAGATGTGTGGAAAAGTGTGGTGCTGAGTAAAGTAAATTCAATAGCTCGATTTCGCTCACTGGCCTTGTTTGCCACAACTTGCCCTGGTTTGCCACATGTGTCAACTTGACACAGCTTTCCCCACTTTGACCTAGATTTCAAGGTGTGGCAATCATGCAGGGAAAAGCGTGGTCCTTTGTGTCAGATTGGTTCCAATACCACATGTGTCACCACTCATAACCACACTTTTTTCCTTATGTATTTTCATATGCTCTGCCACACGTGATTACGTGTGTTCACATGTGCAATGCCACACTTTTTTGTAAGGGTAGGGCCTCCTGGAAGCTCTGGATTAGTTATATAAAATAGGGCACTGACATGATGCTTATTTCCTGACATCCAAATGATACTTTAGAGTATGATGCCGAGCACTTATACAACTATCGTATGTTTACTATGTCTGACGAAATTTCAGACGGACAGCTTCCAGCAATGGGGAATGGGAGGGATAGTATAGGTGCAGGGAGGTGATATTAGACCTCCCTGACAGGTATAGCAAAAGGGGTTTAGAACTAAAAAGCGTATTTCAAAATGCTTTTTCGTTGTAAGTGTATTAACAATCACCATCTATACCGGTAATGGCTGCATTTGAAAAATGTATAACCGCAAATACGTACTTTCAACCTTCCACATCATGCTACAAATTAGACTGAAAGATCCCTTAAGCCTACAGAGGTTCGAAATGTACTTACGTTTCTCGGAAAAATGTTGTGATAAGAATAGTTGCATGTATTATAACCTTAATAATGGTCATGAGATGGGGTGAAAACCTAACGAATACGCGCGAAGCGCCCCGAAATTTTTCATTATATAAGATTATCATGACAAAACCTGCATTCATGTTCCTCTGCATTGGAGACACTTTCAAGTCCTCAACAAACCTATATGCCAATCACAAAGCCAATCTTCAACTTTTGTTACTGTGCTTCTGCGGAAGTTGCTACCGGATATTATTGACAATAAAGATATTACTGAGGTAAGGTTTAGTGGGCGCGGAGCGAGCGACAATTTTGGTAGTTTGCGAAGGATTTGGGATAGTTATGATAGTTTAAAAACCATTTGTGACAGAAAATGATTACCACAGATTCATCACTCGGTTGATAACACACCCCACCCTACCCTCTATAGAAATCTATAGCTTAAACGCCTTTTGAGATCATTTTAAAATTTCAAAAAAATTTTCTGAAATCGATTGGGGGGGGGGCAGGCGCCCCCATGTCCCCCGTGCCGGCGCCACTGATATTAGTTCATTCTATTTTTTCGATAGCCAAATGATCATTAGTAACCAGATTGGGTTAAATATAGTCATCAAAAGGCCAACAGGCAATCCTGAAGAGCTAGGAATGGATAGCACTGAGCAAACACTGAAAAGACTGCCACTGTTCTGATTACACTGAGTAGCCTGACCTGTGTGCTAGTCCAAAGCAGCACTATTTACTCCATTGACCAAGATGAAAACCCACTCACTAGTTTACAAAAGAAAGTTCAACCCATAATATGTATAGTGTATGGACTCGCTGGATAAATGAATCTTTCCTCAATGAAATTTTTTCTCGAGACCGGTCTCGAGTACTACATACCTGCTTTCTAAGCATATAGACAACATACAAATGAGATTTTAATGTCTGTACCCTACATTTGAAGAGTGTGAAAACCTGTTTTGTGGTTGACAATATCACGCGACGGTAGCAAGAGGGTCACAAGACAGCCCTTTGAAAATAAAATGATCGCTGTACTTGTACCGTATATCATTCGGCTTAGGTGAAAAATCGTGCACTTTCGAAAAAGCATGAAACTTTGGCCATAGGTACTATTGGGCTGGCTTGTTCAAATAGGCTAAAACTTCGTAGGCTACCCATCGCTACCATTACGTGACTGGCCCCCATTTTCGATCTGAAAATGCCTGCCATTGGAGTCTAGTAACTAGGGCATCTCAGCGTCTAGGCAACATGCAAATGTCATTTAAATGTTAATGCTTTCATTTGTAGAGAGTGAAAGTCCATTATAGTGATTAAAATATGGTTGCAAGGGGGTCAAAAGACGGTAACTTTGAAATCAAAGTGGCGACCATATATGTATTTCACTTTTGTTACCGTGATTGTGACCACATTACAATGACTGTATTTGCAAAAATCACTGTTCATAAGCTGCATCAGAGAGTCATTTCCTAAAATAAATAAATTGTATCACATAGTTGTCATATTCTAGTTCCAGCATTAGAAACTTGCTGTCTTGAAAGAGAGACATTTAGACCAGTCCGATCTCCAGTCCATACATTAAAAATACCACAAAATCAACGCATGGTTCATCTTGGGAATTCCACACCAAGCTCGCAAGTAATCCGCTCCCCAAAGCCCGTACAAACTTCCCCTGGCTTCACTTGTCTGCTGGCTCCCCAGTGCGCAACACGATAGCGGTCCGTTAATTCTTTCACCTCCAGTTAAATACAAATTTCACATCATTCTTGAAGTGACGATCATTACGAATTTGTGAGTCAATTTTACACTAACTGAATCTGACTTATAGAATGACTTACATTCTGTTCTAATTAAAACTGTTTTGTCTCTCAGTAGTTAATTTCATGGTCCTTAAAACAGTACAGGGTTTAATCTGAAAAATCCATTTGAAACGATTTACATCTATTTTAGAAAAACGTTATTTTTTCTGATTGCACATCTGCCATGGACTTTCTTTTATAAAGTTTAAACGCGAATGCTCCTTTCAATATTTTTAAAGTCCCATTACTGACCACTAGATCTCCAGGACAGAACACCAAAATACTTTCCTTGTATGAAGTACATGTTATCAAAGTTAATTTTCTTGTCATTGTCCTTTAATTTGCTTTTAAGTACATAATTTGCTTTGTTCATATTTTCTACAGTCGGTTTTACCAGATATGGAAAAGTCTTTTCCTGGTCTGCTCTCGGCTTACGTATATTAAACTGAATTAAGCTGTTTTCACCCGTATGGATGGCAGTTGATCTGCTGACATACACTTCAACAATAAGGATAAAAGGAACTTAATTGCGATCATTTCTTCCAAATATTTTCATGACATAGACTTTGTTAACGATGCAATTCTAAGCTAATAACTTAGTCCAGCTCAAATTCAAATGTTTGTGCCATATCAAGTAGATTGTGATCCTAAGATAGGTTCATCCAATCGATTCAGTTTCTTTGAAATTCACCCATACCCAGTCCTTTTGAAAACATCATACAATCTAACTCTTCCTTCTGTTATCCATACTTTCTATTTACAACCAGAAGTTATTCATCTTTTAGTCTCCCTACATTTGTGACGTCAGAGGTATTTACTTCAACGTTTTGAACAAATTTTAATTTCTCCACTGGATTTACCTACTATTACAATCATATATGACCACCTCGTTCCTTGTGTTATATCTTTTACATATTCCTTCACTCCATCCACTATATATTCATGCATGGAGAGGGTCTTCTGTGACTGTGAAATAATGTGCAATTGATTCTCAAGTGGCTCAATCACAGTTTGTACCATTTTAAGCCTCTGAATTGGTCAGAATTTTGTTTCCTCTGGTAGCTTTCTATCCAACTTTCACTTACTTTACTTAGAGTTTGCTTCAGATTTGCTTCATATTTTCGGTTATGCACTAAAGCTTGGTGCATATTTTTGCGACATTCCTCTGCCAGGGAAGTATTTCTGTTTCCTTGTGGCTAAATGTGTTGAAGGTCTCTGAAATTTCCCCCATTGACTCCTAGATCTTAAAAATAATGCTGCTCTTAAAAATAATGCTGATTACAAGATCAGGTCACCGCACGCCGCATACTTGCATCTTCACTCAGCTACCAGTGGCAGGGCGTAATACCTTTGTGTTTCCGCATATCTCATACAGTTAGACTTAAAACAGGAGACTGTTCCTGTATAATTCTTAGTTTACCACTTTCGAGACGCCTTAAGACAGAACCCTTCTCGTTTGTACTACTTAGCATTCATTAACCATCCAAAAGATGAATTTCACATACATACCTCGAACAAAACAAATGCTGGGCTATTTTGTAAATGCGATGAAAAAAGAAGGCGTGGGCCTGGCGGGGAAAATTTTCCTAAGTTATCAATTATCTCAGTCCCAATCTCCATACAAGTAAATACTCAAAGAAAATATTACCCGAACAGTGGCGGATCCAGGGGGGGTCGCCGGCGTCCGGACCCCCCCTCAAATTTTCCAATGTGCCCTTTTTCAAAAAATGTTTTTTTTTTTCACACTAGCAAAAAAAAAAAGAAAAAAATACGAGACAGTTTCACAGGTAATGACAGTGTTGTCCAATTCCGAGGAGATTTTGGTTACCCCCATCCAGTATCGATCAATCCACTCGTAAAAGTCTAGCCATGTATCGCAGAAACTTTCGGCAATATATTTGACTACGGTAGCCTATATTGGCCGCCCCGAAACCCGAACAGTGCAATCGTTTTACAGAGAATGTGACTACAGTATGTCTGCGTGACAAGAAGGCATTCTAATCACTTTTCGCTTGGAACCACGTGTGGCGTGCTTGGGCATTCAGAGTAATACAAAACACGCAGATATTACGTCATACTCACTAGCTATATGCAATGTATTACTATTGGGTTTTAATATTGATTCCAAAAGGTCACTGCTAGTCTTTTGGTCTTACAAAATAATGATCTGTTCACACTCCATAAACGCTACATCTACGAAACCTTCCCTCCACCCTCTAGTATCCATCCTCTCGTGAACAAGAGAGAGTAGGTAGGCTAAATACGTTTCGCTATGATGTTTATAGTCTGGAATTACTCTCTTCTTTTATAGTGTTGCCCTAGTGATGGGAATAAAAAGTCAGTCTTAGGTAAAGTCCACAGCCAAGAGTTGACCAGAAGTCACAATAGACAAATCGGTGTTTGTTTCATTTTAAAATAACTATATAAAATCACCACCAGGTCAAATAACGCAATGTCAGTCGGTTCAATTTTTTGACGTCTTTGGACCGATGACCGGTCTGCTGTCGCAAATGAAAAGCAAACATTCGACTTCAGTCATCTATTCTGACAGAGTGTTTTCGATAGTCGCGCCGCAACTATATAGGGAACACAACATACAGTATTTTAACCTCCTCCCCCAGTCGAGATAGCGGTAGCGCCATGTGGGGGAAGGGTTCATGTCCCCCGTCGGGGAAGGCTGGCCCCCCTATCGGAGAAGTTTTACAGTTTCGTAGGGGAGTCTTAGTCGAAAGTACGCAGTCCCTGACGACAACTAATCGACGGTTTTCCTTGTTTTTTTGCTCTCAAGAGGATAATTTCTGTAATAACAACCCAAAATTTTCGGCGCGCTACGCGCGCTGTAGGGTCACTCTATTTTTTCAATAGTTCCATGCCACATAGCAGGATAGCATAAGTCCTGCCCACCTTACCAAGTAACATATGGGCAGAATACATAGTTTATGTAAAGGTCGTCACTTTCATTCCATATCGCAAAGCCTAGTTGGTGTTCTCTTGTGTGTGTCACGCGGTACAGTCAGTTGGTGAGCGACTTACGAAGCAAAGTTTGGCTATTTCATCGTGTAGTCCAGGTGGTTTCGATACAATGTATGTTACACCCGATACGGTCTACAAACCCTACAGTTCTTTTTTTCGTTTCGTCATATGTTTTATGTGTAAGCCTATCAAAAAATTTCGCCCGCTTCGCGCTTTTCACTTTCACGATCCAGATTCAAAGAACACTAACAGTGCGCAACTCGGATCATGAAGTATTAAGTGATATAATGCAAAATATGCCTGCAATTGCATGGGATAATGAGGCTCCCACATTTGCCCTTCTCATCATACCCTCGAAATAGGGAATGTCGGAACTTGGGGTAGCTGACATGGCCCGGCCCCCTGTTGGAAAAATTCTGCCGCCACCCATGGTCAGTTTACTTCTTTTGGCTTTCATAAGGGTAATTTCTGGGATAAAACCCAAAATTTTCGGTACGCTTTGTCCACTCTTCCTCAGTTCAGTTATACTTATAGCTAAATATAGTACAAACCCTTTCCACCTTTTCAAGTTAATAAGTAGAATACATGGATTTATGTAAATGTCGGGAATCGAATCGCATTTCGCTAAACCTGGTTAACGTTCCCTTGTGTCTGTCGTACGGTACGACTAGTGACTCGAGGAGGGAAGTACAATAAAGTTATGCCCGAAAGGGCCCAACTGTCCGCTCAATTGTTCTATATAAGCTCTAAATTAGTACAAATTCTTATAAGTGTAGGCTTACCCAAAAAATTTTCGCGCGCTCTGTAATTTCACTGTTTAGATTCCAGGTTTTGATTCCAGTTTTTGCGTGTCTCTTGGTTTATCCTTTCTTTGTCAATATGCGGTAAGTTGTGTAATCGCTGACATTGATGGGAACCAAAATAAAAAAAAAAATGAATGTGCCCTTTTTATGTTGGACCCCCCCCCCTCAGAAAAGACCCTAGATCCGCCCCTGCCCGAAGAAAACTGTTACCACATTATTTTGACAGCATATCACTGCTGGAATTCCTTCTTCTCATAACTGGAACAAAGTAAACGTATTCAGTATTTTTCGATGGAGGTGTATTACTTCTGCACCCTGTGGATTACTCCTGCTCTCGTAATAGGCTACTAGGGACCGTGTGCTTTCGCACAAATTCTAGATTGATTTGCGCACAAATTGTATACTGTTGAAGATCCAGTCCCACCATCCGACAAACACACTTCATAGAAGTTTAAAGACTTTCTTTCACACGTGTAATAAACATGAATTTCATGTCCAAAGTTTATTGTTATCGGTCTTTGATTTCCCTTGCATGCACTTCATTAAATGAAGAACTTTGGTTAACTTACCAGTGTCAAAGAAAGCTAAATAACGTCACAGCTAAATCTCAGCTCGGCATTATATGAGTCATATGTAATAACCAGTCAAGTGTCTGTGGTCATTCTTTGCAAATGCCTGAATAGGTACATCAGAAAGTTGCACATATTCGCACATTCTGTCAAAGGTAGAAGTTGTTCACAGTGGTGAGAGGGGTGGGGTAAACATGTGGGGAATTGAAAGGGATTTACAGCATACCCATGTAGGTCTTGATCGCCTGAAAATTAATTGTTTTACTCAGGTTATCGAGAAGCGGTGTATAGCAAAGACTCTCAACCCAAGTAGCATTTGCGAATAAGGCTAAACACTGTTATTTTCACTCTCGTCTTTCGGGTGGGACGTTCGATGGCAGTCACACAAGGAGTATGGGTTGGGGTACTTAGATCCACCAGACTTATTATTATGGAACAAGTGTTAAAAGAAGAAAACGTTCAGTATATGTCGTTCTCTCGTCCTCACTTTTGGATCTTCCCGTTTCAACAGAGCTCAAGGTTTGCAAGCTACAATAACGTATATATCTGTCGGCAACCATTCTGAAGTTTAGGAAAACAAACTAGTAATGAGTAATAAACTACCACTTTCCAAACTTTTCGAAATTTTAAATTGACAAAATCTTGCTATACTCTTAGTGTTAAACCTTTTTAGATATTTGTCAACTAAAGGTTCCTCCTTCTTTTACCAACAACCTGCATACCTAAAAGAGCAGTGTTCTACTTACAATTCCAGCGGTGTAAATCTAATCCAACTAGGAGGGTGCAATTTCTCTCAAGGGGGCCATGCAATATGTTGTACTATCGCCTGCCTGGGGGAGGGGTATACGGGTGTCCCACTCCCCTTTGTAAATTTTTGACAAAATAGGTGCCCCCCCCCCTCCAATCTGGTGCCACATATACTACCTACAGAAGTACAATTTGCTTTAAAATTCTTACCTATTTTTAGGAACTAAAAAAAAGAATCGCTGTGCTGGGAGAGGGGAATAAGGAAAGGGGTGTCCCCCTCCTACCCTTTAAAAATTTTGAAAAATTGGGTGTCCTTAAATGCAATCTGGTGCCACATAATCCTTTAGAAGTAAAATTTGTGTTAAAAAATTACGTATTTTTAGGAACTAAAAAAGAATCGCTGGCATGGGGAGGGGTCTAAAGGGAGGGGTGTCCCCTTCCTACCTTTGAAAAGTTTTGAAAAATTAGGTGTCCTTACATGCAATCTGGTGCCACGTATGCTACCTTTTGAAGTAAAACTTGTGTTAAAAAAATTACGTATTTTTAGGAAATAAAAAATGGGCACTGTGAGGGAGGGCATGGCCCAATCTCCCCCCCCCCCCCTCCTGCGTACGCCACAAGGTGCTTCAGAACCGTTCGACGTCTACTGTGATATTGATGAAAGTGGAGCTACTTGGACGGTAAGCATACAAACCTACAATCTGTTACAGAAATTGCTTTCGCCCTACGTAATGCTTGCATTGTGTTCACTCCATACAATATTTGTGAGATCATAAAATAAGGAAATATTTTAAGCAGATTTATGCTAGGGAAATATAGGAAAGGTCACACACATTTATATTCTTGCAAACCTTCTGACTGCATTGTCAAGCAGAAAAGTTAAGTACCATTTTTGTTTTATTTTATTATCTGTAGGAAATTACATCTTACAACTTGAAGGATAAAGTGTTGTCAGGTGTAAGCAGAAATCCGACAGTGGGAGCAGACCATAGCAAGAATCATTTCCCAAGATTTATGTTGCCAAATTGTCGTCACTTGCCGACGTTGGTCTTCGAAAATGTTAACTTGGATCCAGCTCCAAACGTTTCGACTAACTGTTTTAAGGTAGCGTACCACAAATTGCCTCATTGACTTACACACTAAATTAGGCTACTTTTCTACCTAGATCCTTGTAAAAGTTTTCGACCTGGACATGCCACCCCTCTGGTTAAAGCTCACAATGTGGGCTCTTATGGCACTTCCAAATTTTTGTACTCCGACCATTGAAATGTTGAGGGTTTGAATGGAAGGTACATGTTTAAAACCCTGATCGCTACTCAAAGACGGCACTTTACAGAAGGAGGTAATACAATCACAAAATGGCACTAAAATCGATCAAAAACTATATAAAAATTGTTTACAATTTATAAGTAATACATTCAGAAACAAGCTACTATTAAATTTTTATGGGACTTTGTCAGTCAATATTTTTCGGCGTAACAACATTCCAATTAGTGGTCCGCTACCTTAAGATGTACACCAAAATTCTCTCTTTCGGACCGTTTAAATGAGAGCCGTAATAGTGCACTAAGTATTTTTACCAACTCTACAAGGCTCGTTGTTTCATGTTTTCTTCTTCACTGATCTTCCGATCTCGCTTCCATCCTCATATTTTTCAACGCCGTATAGAAGGAGGAATCTAATGAACCTATCTTGGTTAGAATGAAATTTACGGATTTGGTTTTCGATCTACAGAATTTTGGTTAGGCAACGAAAAGTTAGCTTTTTTGACAAACCAGAAACAATATCAACTTCGAATAGACCTGAACAAATCTCTTGAATCAACATTTTATATAAAGTCGAACGCACACGGAAGACAGAAAACGCTAAACACGAAACTAAAAACACGTCTCTTGTTTTTTTAACGTCCGTGTGGGTGAACAAAAACAGAAAACATTGTTTCGTGAAACAAACACTGCTTGTTTCGCGAAACAAGTGTTTAGCTAAACAAGTATTTCGCTGTTTTTTTTTGTTTTTCGTTTTTTTTTTTTGTTTGCTTGTTTTTTGTTTTGTTTTGTTTTCGTCTAACGCACATGGACATCAGCGTGAGAAAACACGAAACGTTTTCTGTTTCGGGTTTCGCGTTTTCACTCGTCGGTGTGCGTTCGGCTTAACCTACGACAATTTTCATAGTAGTGACGAATTAAGTGGAACTGATCTAATTAATTTTGGTCAAGAGAGTGGAACAGCAGGTGAGTTGTCTCCATATAAGAAATCAAACAGCCAATCATATTTTACGGTACATGAAATTCACGCATTACCATGGGCTGCGATCAAAAACTTTTAGCTAAGAATTTAGCTGGTGCAAAATCAGCGTTACGTGAGATGTCCCTTGGAATTGTACCGAACTAAAAGAAACAGCAATCTTAGCCGACAAAACTAATTTAATGTGTACTCAACGCCAGTAATTTTGAAAAAGTACTATCTTAACAATTTTTTTTCAATGTAGTGTTAAGTAACTTTAGAGTATCCGATAGACTAGTGTAAACTATTTTATTTTAGAGTATAGGCTTACGTGACTCACATCGCCATCAATCTAACATCGACTGGAAAGCTTGGTATGAAAAAAGGTGTTATACCATTAGAGAAGATTTTGTTCATTGTTGCATTTCATGTTTTTTCCTTACTTTTTACCTTTCTTTCATCAGATTCTTTTGTCAGACCGTGCCTGGAAACTGAGAATCAACACAGTCAAAATGTGCTCATTGGAGAAGATCAGACCTGTGCTGTTTATCAACTGATTGCTATGACATAGCCTATTCAAAAGCGGTAGTACTAGCAGTGGGATATATACGATCGGACCAAACAATTGGCCAGTATCACCATTTCAAGTTTACTGCCGGTTTATTGTAAGATGGACAACGGAGGAGGGTGGACGGTAAGTCCTTCACTCCAATTGAAGCCGCAATTATCTTTAAAATTTTGGAGTCGTGATGAAGGGTACAACATCTGTGCTATTTTAATTTCTGTGGAGACTATATAGCATTCTCTTTTGACGTTTAATTCGATTAACCTGTAGTATTTCTATATAGTATTGTTTTTTGCTTGGACATACTCTTGATGGTGGTTTTTAGTTATGAATTTAGCAGTAAAGAAGAGGCATTGAGGGTTAAAATAGGGTATAAGGGAATCTGTAGGGATGCTTGGACCCAGGCATTCCCACTTCCAATTAAATGCAAAAGTAATGACATCAACAAATGTAAGTGTAAGAAGGGTAGGCGGTGCCACTATCTGACGTTACACTCAGTCGGTGAACCATGCACATTTTTTAGGAAAGGCCCGAAATCATCATTCGTGATTTCATGCGAAAGATTTACTGGCTTTTTTAACTTGCCGTGTGTGAATATTTTGGAAGGTTGGTTCTTAATTATGACCAAACTAGACCGGTTTCTGTTGTCTCGCTCATATTTGATATGGCAGCAACTTCATCAGTAGCGAGCCGTCATTCGCGGCATGAGTTTAAATATTCTTGCTTTCAGTAGAGCAATGGTATACTACAAAGGTTTCGGCTTTCTCAGCCATGAGTTTTGGCTAGGGAATGACACGATTACCGTCTTGACAACGCAAAGGAATTATCAACTTCGCATTGACCTTGTAAACGGCTATGGTGCACCTTACTATGCTACATACAGCTATTTTTAAATCAGTGACGATGATGATAACTACAGGTTGTCTCTCGGAAGTTTTGGAAGGGGCACAGGTATGCATACATAATGGCTGAGTGCCATGCCTTTTACTTTTCGGTATAAAACCTAAGTCAGGCTTTATGTCATGTTTGCATGCACAAGGTCCCACCTGATCGTACCCTTGAATATGAGCGGGTTTTCTTATCTGACGTAGCTCATCTACATCTACATTTGCAAAGTTAAGGCAGGAAGATGGGATTAGTCCCTCCCAGATTAAACAATACTAGCCTTGTAATGCAATACTCTGCTCGAGAGCTAGGTTGAAGTGGAATATTCCGGTTCCGCTAGAATACAGGAGATACGACTGTTGCACTGGAAAAACCACTACCTTGAATTAGAATATGTTCTTTCGCCAAAAACTTTATTCCTATTTCTTCTCATTTCTACTTCTACTTCTCAACATTCTCCTTGTGGACCACTCTAAAATCATATGTTCGTTCAAACGCACAGGAGTCCTTAGACCATGCAAGATTAAGTGTTTGCACCGATATTCCGGAAACTGGTCTTTTCACTACACCCCTGTCCTCTGAAAATTTGGGTTGATGATAATTGTTTCATTTTAAATTTATTGTAGTTATAAATAGCAGTTTCTCGATAAAAATTTGCAGGCATAATGAAAACTGTGTGTACATCTCCAAATTACCTACACAAAACAAAAAAAATTTCAAAAACTCATTTGGAAAGATAAAAATAAGCAAAACAAGAAAATACCAAACCGGCAAAAACCATACATTTCACTGCGAATTCAAGAAAAATTAGAAAGGCATGAGCTGAGATTAAAATGTAAATGGTTAGCTTTTGATGATTCCAAAGAAACTTTCCAAGGGTAGTTTTAACATATTTGCTGTAAAGCTTATGTGAGCAAAGAGTAAGGGAGAGAATAACCACATCAATGTTAATGGCAGATGTGGAACTAACGTGCAAGGTATGTGATGAAATAAGACTATTTTGGTTGGGTGGGGCTATTACATTTTGCAATTATTCCTACTTCTCCCTCTTGCTTCAGTGTATACTGTAAATATACTGTCTGATATGTCACCATTTTTGCAAAGTTTTTGTGCCATCGTGTCACTCCTATATTATTCTTTTAATGTATATTTGAAACTCAAGCAAGCGCGTAGCTACGGGGGGCTTGGGGGCGAGCCCCCACAAAATCACCGCGCCCCCAAGCGCCCCACTGGCGATCTGGGCAAAAAAAACCACCAACTCTGAATAATTTTGAATACATTCGGATTGATTGTGGCAAACTCAATGTGTTTGAGAATAAAATAAAATCAAAGTTTACATTTTTCCACCATCTTGATGGCTGCCCTAACAAAAAAATTGTGTGGCAAAAGTTCCAATACCACACGTGAAATACTGTGTCGAGCTGTGCAAAACTATGGTGCGGTGTGGAGAGGCGTGAAATTTCTGTGATTTTTTGCGTGACAATTGTGTCATTAAAAAACAGTTGACACACTTTTACAAAGTGCCATGCATTGACCAGCATTTTCACAGTTTGAACATGAGGCAATGTGTGGAAAACCGAAAATCACGCTTTGACACATGTAACAGGAGGCAAACTGGGGTAAAGTAGGCAAAGTGTGGAGATGTGTGGAGAAGTGTGGTGCTGAGTAAAGTAAATTCAATAGTTTGATTTCTTTCAGTGGCCTTGTTTCCTACACTTTGCCCTGGTTTGCCGCATGTGTCAACTTGAGACAGCTTTTCCCACTTTGATCCAGATTTCAAGGTGTGACAATCATGCAGGGAAAAGCATGGTCCTGTGTGGCAGATTGGTTCCAATACCACATGTGTTACCACGCATAACCACACTTTTTGCCTTATGTATTTTCATATGATCTGCCACACGTGATTACGTGCGTTCACATGTGGCGTGCCACACTTTTTTTTTTTTTTTGGAAGGGTGCTATCAAGCCTTGCAAGTGCCATTTCCGGCGATCTGGGATGTATTAAAACCTCCAATTTTTTGGAACGCTCCGCGCCAACCTATGGTGGCGCTCCGCAGATAGTAAAAGGATTCAAAATTGCAATCCAAAGTCGGTCAGCTGAGCTAATCTGTCCTCACAGAAATGTGTTTGACAATAAAATAAAATCAAAGTTTAAATTTTTTCACAAAAATTGCACATCTTGATGGGCTGCTATCAAGCCTGGCCGGTGCTATTTCCGGCCATCTGGGATGTATTAAAACCCCAAATTTTCTTGGAACGCTCCTCGCCAACCTATGGTGGCCCTCCGCTTAGATAGTAAATGCAGAGGCGTACACAGGGAGGCCATTGGGTCATCCCCCTCACTGATACCGATTTTTTTTTTTTAGTTTCTGAAAATATGTAAATTTTTTAACACAAATTTTACTTCAAAAAGGTAGCATATGTGGCACCAGATTGCATGTAAGGACACCTTATTTTTCAACAATTTTTATCGTTGGCTTATACTGGTTTTGCAAGTGGTCTTTTGTCGTTGATACCTCATTCAAAACGCCACGCTATAGCTAAAATAGAGAGGGCTGTAGTAAATCACCGTGAAAATTCTGTCACTACTTAGGAGGGATTTTGTACCTCAAAGGAAGAAAAGTCTGGAAAACACTATGGTATGTGAATCACTCCTTTTGCAGAAGGGATAGTCTTGACTGATCATGGATTATTCAACAACCGTAAGGTAAGGGTCCATGTTACAATGACCCTAAGACAAATAAACGACGATGGGCTTCTCACTATATGATCACGAAAATTCTTTATGGAATATCTGTGTGGTGACTATTCACTCTTTGCTCTCTGATTATTAAAGTACTTAAACTGTCTAATGTCTAATGTTTCGCTCTCACCAATGAATACCGATTCTTTTGCAGCAAGGTAAGCTTGGAAGACATATCGCATTAATATAACATGCATCTCTATTAGAAGCACACTCCCCCCCCCCCAAAAAAAAAAAAATTAGATTCCTCATTTTACCAGTTCGTGGGACGTAGGTATATAATCTGGTATGGGATGGCCCGTTAGGAGCATGCAAGATGCTAGGAGTTTAACGGGATTTTGTAACATTTAATCCACTTTAACTTACCTCACAAGCAGCAGTAGTGAGAAACCAGTATCCTCTCTAGATGATCTGACGTACACTCAAAGCTAACCTATGAAAACCACTCTTTGAGACAGTTCGCCCGATGGCAGTATTGTCTTTCTTCAATTGGTTGAGATTACTACTTAATTTGCTTTCCTTTCTGTTCCTTATCTTTATTTATTTTATGTTTTACTGCGGAATGTAAAAGGAGGGGGTACAGGTTCATGAAATTTGCTTTGGAAAGTCGATGATAGTGCTCAACTGCCTAGGGGAAAGAAGGGTGTCCAGATACTTTGGATCTCCACTGTGGAGAGACGGTGAAGGTGTGCTGGGTAGTATAGGGCTTTGAAACAACAATTTCGCTCGAGCTGACATGTATGTAGGAGTAATAGACCCTTTTCCAAATAGCAATCCCAAAGGATTGTGGGATACAGTTTTGGTGTGTGCTGTTTTTGACACAGTAAAATACCATTGACAAAAATGATGCATAAAAAAGATTTATCCCACAATACTTTGTAATTGCTTTGTGGAAAATGGCCTATGATGAAATTATCTAAAATTGATGTACTCGAAGCACTCTGATGTAAAACATAATTTCATATATTTAAGTATAAGTGCTTTTCTGTGTTTAAAATTTCTCCTAATTCCCCATTAATTCATCCCCCTCCCCCACTTCTTCTTATCCCTTTATGAGGTAAATGTATTTTATGGGCCACACATTGGGGTTATAACTGCACAATCCATTCCATGGCTTAACAATTGGCATTTTTTCAACACATTATGTAACAATATTACACCGATACATTGAAATTATGGTACTAAAAACTTTAGATTGTAATCTTATTTTCCTAATTCCCTTCCTTTTCCTGCCTTTTTGCTTTTCCTAATGGTTTCTTCACCCTTCTCTCTCTTTTTTCTCTCTTAAGTCTCCTCCCTCCTCCCTCTGTTCCTATGGTCCGTCTTTTCCCACCAATTACCTACTAGTGTTCCGTACCCCTGCTTCCTTCCTGCCTTTTCTTTCCTGCTTATCTTTCTGTCATTTCCTCCTTTCTTGAGAAGGCCGCCTAGCCCTATCCTGGACCCTGTTCTTGCCTTTCCAGATACCAGTTCATACTCTCAGGCTTCTATTCATTCCCCTCTGCCTTTCCCCCGTTCCTCGACTTACCTGTTTTAGTGAGCAAACAAATACATGGGCAACGGGCGATTCTCAGCCTCTGTACAAGCCAAAAGAAGACGTTGAGGAGACAAAATACACTAAATACCGCGAAAATCTCACCCTCCTGCGAAGTAATTGCCAAAAGAAACATAAGAATAACCCATGGTGGCCCCATTATAAACACCTTAAAACTTGTCAGGATGATTGGTTTGTACTACACTTCAGTGTTGTACAGGTACCAGGTCATGGACACGGGTGCGGGTACCAGATCTTGAGTACGGGTACGGGGACCTGGCCATGAGTACGGGTATGCGGAGTATGGCAACAGGTAGGAAATCGTCACTGCATTTTTGTAATTATTTGGTATATGACTGAACAGGCTCGATCCCTGTATACCCCACCTAGAAAATTTCACCCTTGAACAACTTCCAGTCTATGCCCAGGGAACGACTCCGGACTCGTTGCATATAACCCCAGGACAACTTATACTGGACATATCTAAAAACATCAGACAATATGAGCTATACAGCCTATATTTTTTTTTTATTTGGGGGGGGGGGGGGTAAATAGGCTGGAAACTTAAATCGCTCAGGTGAAAATTGTCTGGAGATGACTGTCAGGGTAGGTAAGTGTCCGGATGAAAAGTGTGTGGTGGGGAGTGGCCCATGGTAAAATCATGTATCCAGGGAGTCATCTCTGGACCCTCTGGTTACCGTTATTAACTGTTGACTTTGCATTACACCGGTCAGGTAGGAAGCAGCTCATATTACCCTGAGGAGTGAACTCTCTCTCTGGATTCCTAACCAGGGATATGATGATTGAACAAGCAATGTGACGCACAGCCTGCTAAGTAACAAAGCTTAGGCCTAGTTGGGAAATTTCCACAAGACGATTCAATACAAAAGAATGACATAATGCAATTACAGCTTCCTGATTAACAAGACAACAGTCGTCTGCACACGAATACTCAGTCCCCTATACATGCACACTACACTATGTATACGTGCATGTACAAAATATATTGTAACGCAGGCCCTGCGCACAAGTTTTCAGCTGGGTTTGTGGTAAGTTGAATTAAAGATTCATTTTTGAGAATTTTATAAAATTTCTTGAAATAGAAACTGCGAGTACAGGACCTTGAGCTCGGGTGCGGTACAATGACATGGGTACGAGTACTTGTACCAGGTCATGAATACGGGTACGGGTACAAGTCCGAAGAAAAATTTATCATGAGTGCAGGTACTACAACTCTGCAACACTTAAACCAGTCACCCTTAAAGAAAAGAGGTCGGATATTTATACCATGTTTTCAGTACTTGTCAAATCGATGTTTTCTCTCCTTGTCGAGATAATTTCTGTATACCTTTTTTCCTCCCCGGTATCCCCTATTCTTATCTTTCCTTTCGTTTCCCTTTACTTTATTCTGCCTTCTTCATTTTCAAATTTCCTCTCTGGATCCCTTTTTTCTTTTTTCCCCTTTTTCCACCATTCCGATTGTCTCATTTTGTTTCAGAATGGAGGGTAAAATCTCTCCATTGCCTCTTCCGTACTGGCTACGATACTGTAGCAGAATAGCGTTACTATGTATCTCCTAAAACGTTTCCATCTCCATTAAACACTCAACTAGACAAAGAAAACTCATCGCTACAATTAAAATTAAAATGAAGACCCACCCCCCCCCCCCCCCACCCCCCCCCCCCCCCACCCCCCCCCCCCCCCACCCCCCCCCCCCCCCACCCCCCCCCCCCCCCACCCCCCCCCCCCCCCACCCCCCCCCCCCCCCACCCCCCCCCCCCCCCACCCCCCCCCCCCCCCACCCCCCCCCCCCCCCACCCCCCCCCCCCCCCACCCCCCCCCCCCCCCACCCCCCCCCCCCCCCACCCCCCCCCCCCCCCACCCCCCCCCCCCCCCACCCCCCCCCCCCCCCACCCCCCCCCCCCCCCACCCCCCCCCCCCCCCACCCCCCCCCCCCCCCACCCCCCCCCCCCCCCACCCCCCCCCCCCCCCACCCCCCCCCCCCCCCACCCCCCCCCCCCCCCACCCCCCCCCCCCCCCACCCCCCCCCCCCCCCACCCCCCCCCCCCCCCACCCCCCCCCCCCCCCACCCCCCCCCCCCCCCACCCCCCCCCCCCCCCACCCCCCCCCCCCCCCACCCCCCCCCCCCCCCACATGTTTAGCTTTTTTGCAAAAATTTGCAACAAAGGATGAGGGTAATGCAAACAAAAAAAACAAAAGCGAACCTTGTATTTCTTCAGGGGCTGTAAGTCGGCCTAAATTCCCATAACTTTGCTGTTTGGACGTTGCTCTCCAAACCTTTGATGGCAAGTTGAGCATATGATGAAAATCATGACTTCCTGTAAAATTTGCTTTCGCAAGTTTGTCATCCGAAATTTTGGGGCGTTCCTAAATATTAATCTGGAAAAACATACAAAAGAAACGTAACACTAACAAAAAATGAAAAAAACAAAGAACCAAAAAACACCCATACTGCAACATTATCTATCCAAATCGTTATCAGTGTCGCTGTATGGGGTGGGTTTTCCAGTACCTGATTTGACACAATCTACTTTTTTCTCATCTAACGGGCCCTTTTCCCAAAAAAACCAATTTGATCTAAATTTTGAGTTGGTTGGTCCCCCAAACGTGACATTGAAATTCAAAGCTTAGGCTTTTTCCCACTTCCGTGGTCACTTATGTCGTAAACAACTGCCCTTCAGCCCGCCGTCATCGACTCATCATCGTCATAGTCATCGTCATCTCGGAAATAATTCTGTGGGAATTCCTGCACCTAAGTCAGTACAAATGACTAGATGAAAAAATCCCAAAAGAAAAATCCCATGCAAAAATTTTTAAAAGCGTGTTTCCATTTCAAATGACAACACTTTTTACTAAAATACACATTAAATTTCCAAAGCCAGCTTTTTTTTCTCATCCAGAAAAATATCCTTGCCTCTTGTTTTTCCAAAACCTCTCAAAAATGGAAGTCATTCGAAAAGCGAAACTTCACCCAAAGGGAATACATATTTAAATCTACCATAATACTCGGGAAAAAATAATGAAAATGAAACCAACTAAACCTGAAGAACGCCAATAAGGTACTTTGTTCGCTCAGACCAAATATTTCCATACCCTCCCCCCCCCCCTCTGCACCTCACCCCCCCCCCCCTTTACGGTCGGAAACCTGCAATCAAATCCGTGTGTTTTTTCGGGTATTAAAAAAAGGGGGTTATTAATTTTATAAACCCTTATTAATTTCTCTACTCTGATTGGAAGTTGGGGGTCAATGCCCTGCGTGATTCCGGGGACTATCTCAAGATTGCGGGTGCTCGACCTTTTGGGGATTACTAACCCACGGGGCCCTTGGTTAGTATATACTAACCCAACGGCGTGAGGGAGCGTGCATTGGGGCGCTACGTACAAGCTATGCCGCTCCAATAATCACTGCGCACTGGGGATCGTACATTGTTTTTCACCAACGCAAGTGATCGGTTCTCTTTGGTTTTGAAGGACAAGCGTCCATTGTGCAGTTGTGTCACAGAAGTATCTATGGTAATGCCGTACGGTGTGCTATAAATACGCTTACTGCGTATATGGGCTTGTCTACAATAAAGGGGTATAAAAGTGTTACAAAGGTGGTGAAATTTGAAGTCCTCTAAGAATTAATTTTTGTTGTGTTATTTTGTTTGATTGGTAGTCTCAATTTTTTCCTGAGAGCAGGAAGATATTTCTTTTCACCTATCACCACTTTTTTAGTGGTAAGTGTTACTGGTTACGTATGTAACGGGGACAGACATGGAAACTCTTTGCTCCAGAAATCTTCAAGGAGGACAATATGTATAAATAAACCCTGTATTTAATAGAACGATAAAGATCAAACACTTTTTCACTGAAATTGCATTACCATTAGTTAAACATGGACTAGTATGGAGATCAATGGTTACGTCGGTAACAAGGACGGACATGTCCGTCCTCGTTACCAACGTAACCAAACTATGTTCGAGAAAATTAAGCACTTTAAACACTTGAATGCATTGTGACACAAGTTTTGCTCTTTCCTGAAGTGTAAACTGATGACATGTGAAACATTCATCAAAACCAATGTCCCCATGTGCCTACGTTATACTACCGACAAGGACATGGTTACTTGGTAACATCTGGACGGAACATCGCCTTAAAGGCTCTCGTACCCTTGTTGTAAGCAAAAAGATGGAGGAAAGCACACAAACCATGACACATATAGCCTTTTGCAAACAGATGCAGTTTTATTAAATTCTCTGGAAATTTTTGTGTCCTACAGGCCTTTTTAAAAGGATAGTTTCCCAAACGTAACCATTACGGACAGCCCATGTTCCCAAAACGTAACCATCATTTCTCCGAAATTTGACTATGATGCATTTACTGCTGGATTATTTTATTTTTGGTACGCACATGATCAAGTTTAAGTGTTACATCATAACCTTAATTCTGGAAATCTTTTCTTTCATTTTAAAATATCAACTATTAAGATTTAATATCCAATGGACGGACAAGTCTCAAATTTTACTTCCAAATTGCTGAAAAAATTTTTGCGGTGTTTGTGCACCTAAAAATATTCATTTATCATTTACCATTTATTTTGTACATTACATTATGAATGAAGACAAAGAACCTGCATCAGTTACATCTGCAAAGGTCCCACCACATCATAAATTTATTCCACACCCTATGTAAACACTTATAGGTGGTAAAAAGGCCAAAATAGCCCCAAATTCTGCCCAAAACATCCTTCATATAAGATGGACATTGAAAAAATTTGGGTCTTTATTATCTCTTTTATAGTCCTCCAGTATGGTGAACTGTAAAATCACCAACCATTTTTGACATCTTTCAAAATATCACCAAAGCAAAAAACACACACTGAATATTTTCCTTTACTGTAGACAGCCATATTTTGTTTTGCCGTCTTCATGCCTGAGAATCCAACGCCTTGATGTCACAAAGAATCCCCTATATCAGGCAGGCCCACATAAACGCGCAGTTAGAAAACGACAAACCATGGAGCTACTTCACGGACAAACTCAAATCCATAGTGACCGCCAAAACACAAATTTAACCAACAACTAGCAAAATTATAAGGTGTTAAAATAAAACAAATAATGTTTTTTTCATTCGTGCGATAGTATGAATAATTTCATTCGTTGAAACTTTAACTTTCTATTCAACTCGGCTTCGCCTCATTGAATAAAACTTTTATTCTTTCAACTCAAAATTATTCAAAACCTATCCCCCCTCATAAACATTCATTATTTGTATAATATTAACTTGAAGTAAGCACAAGTGACAACATAACCTTATGATGACCAATACTCTTATCCAAACTTCACATCCCGTATGGGTGCCTCAAATCTCTCTCTGTTTCTAGGGGAAACAACAAGCGTGAAAACAAAGGAAACAAAACTTTTGTTTATCACTATGAGGACATCATTCCTGTAGAAAGTATATTTGCCAATGTCTTGACCATCCCACACAAAAACTAAAATTTTCATCAGAGTTTTTGGATTTATCACTTCTGTAGGTGATTGGCAAAGTCAATTTCCTGACTCTGACCAGCGTCTTAACAGATAACCTTTATACATATTTCTAATGCTAAGTGGACTTCTTGTACACTCTTTACTCAGAATGCAAGAAGTCCTCTTGGTGTTAAAACAGCCAGGGTTTCCCCTGGCATTCTTTTTGTGAGGCGGCCACCTCACAGTTTTTGGCCACCACCTCACAGAAATTTGCTATACTTGCCACCTGTACTGTACTAGCTATGGAAGTATTGATAGTTCTCACTCACCGACGGTACCAAAGCTGGCATCATATTACCCCCATGGACTCATACCACCTCACACTCTCTCAAACCCAGGGGAAACATTGAGAGCCATGAATCCTACTAAGTTTTTGATTTTCTTTTTTTATAAACTAAATGTGAATTTTTGCTAAAACCCTTCCTTCAAATTTATAAATACTTTAGCTTTATCTGAGCAGGCTGCTCTGTAATTTCTTCTTAATCTTTATGACCATCATAAAATTTACTACTAGAAAAGAATCAACTGGACTGCAACTGACCTTTGACCCTCCGAGATGAAGCTAATAGAAGGTGATCATCTGGAAGAATTTGTGTAATAATAGATATGGCTTTTTCTGCATGCTCTCTGTAAAAGATAGAATCAAAAAAAAAAAAAACATTTTGGAAAGCTGTTAAATGGCAAAGCCTATGATTTCTGTTCTTCTGACCCCTGCAATGTTTGTTTGTCCATAATTTTGCTTAAGTTGAACAGTCAATCAAATGGTTGTTTCTCATGTATAATTTGAATAACCAAGTTCCATATTACAGAATTACAAGGCATGCTGGGAGGGGTTAAACTTTCAGCTGTACCAATGACAGAAACTGTCTGCCATATTTTCTATTAGTGCTCACAATGTTTGCATCTTTCCTTGGTGAAATATTTTCTTATATATGATGGCTGGATCACTGCAAAGTATCAAAGGATTAGTAATGACAGGAAAGGGCAGGGAAGCTTCTTCAATCTCTGTACCATACAGTCTGGACAATGGAAATGGCTTTTTTTAAGATTCTTGTCATTTTTACAAACATACATGACTTTTCTAGACAGAGAATATAAAATCTCATTACCTTCCACAGGAACCTTTTAGTTTACAAATACAACCACAAATTCTGAAATCTTATGCCAAACAGTTCTCTTCTTAGATATAGAGGTATAAACTTACTTGGCATCCCTAAACTTTCCCGAGCTGTACTGGTGGACGTAAGAGGCATACGCTAGGTCTTCATGGGCAACAGCTACGTGTAGATTCTGTCCGCCGAACGCTGCCAACCTGATGTCTAGTGCTTGCTGCAAAAGAATGTGCCAGCACATTATTTTAATGACATTTGGACAGAACACAGGAAGAGCTGCATTACTCCAGGGTAATATATAAAGATGCCTAAGGAATGGCCAGACGGAACTGTTTTGCTTGTTTTTACCATTTCTGAGTAAACTCCTTAGCATGCAACATGGATGATGTTGCAGTATTAGAATAACAGAATTCCTTTGTTACCCTGTAAATTATCTGTTGGCATACCATCAGTAAAATGTCTAGGGTAACATGAGAACTTTCCTGAGTCCATGTGACATGTCTCACCAATAAACTCTGGAAATAGCTTTTATTTTCTCAAATTTTTCACATTGAAAACTTAGTCTTGAATATTGACTGATTTCAAAACTTGAAACTTTGGGTATACAGCATGTAAAAACCCTATCTCTTGCAAGTAAAGTTACTTCGCTACTTAATGGTCTACTATTCAAAAACGTAAATCATGGTTTTTAAGGTATGCAAATTTTCTGAACCACAAATGCAGCATTTCCCTGCAACACCCCAAAGAAATCTGCTTATTCTTATAACTGCTGCATGAACATAATGAGATAAAAGTTTTAATCTATGTCATTGAAGACCCAATTTTTCTAACCAATGTCATTGAAGACCCAATTTTCTAACTGAGTTTACTTGTAGCCCCATTTTCCACACTACTGTTGCTGTCTTTAGTAGGGCCCCCCCCCCCCCCCGACAATGCATTGCAGTACAACTCTTTCTGCTCAGTACACTGCTATGTGAGATTTTTATATCAACACTACCTCTTCTTATTTGAGCTGTTTGCAGTAAAATGATGTATAGGCTGTGATATGTATCTCACACTTCAATGATCTGCACAAATCATAACGATCAATGAGAGTGGCTTATATAGATATAACAGCATGACTGGATAACTCCCTCCCCCCCCCCCCCCCACATACACACAATTCCCACCCCAGACAATTAACCCATCACAAGATTTGTATCTGTCCAGGGTGGGATGTCTAGGTGAAAATTGTCCCAAGAGAGTTGTCCAGGGGAAAATCTCTGGGTAGCAATTGTTTGGGAACCATATGAAGGCACAACCTGCATATTTACACACTTTTCATGTCATTAAGGTTGCCCCAAAGGTTTCAATTAACAAAGTATTCATACTGAGTTTCATCCAAGAGTGTCAGATACTGTAGTTAATAAATATACAATATTTTTGTTCAATGTAGGCTGAGATTTTAAGAAATAGTTGTCCTTCACAAATTTTGGTCATCACAGGCAACCAGCCGACTGACCAAATCAAGCCCTATAGTTATAGTGCCTGCATGACATCACATACTTCCCATCATGTCATGCACTGGTCTGAAATGAACACTGGTTTGAAAATTCACAACTTCCAATGCAGCACGCTGTTCAGATATGGTCTTTAACACTAAACACGTAAAATTTTCCCCAATATCATAAAAAATCATACTTTTTGAGTAGAATAAATGTTCCTCTATATATACTGTACATGCAAACACCACACATTCGATCTGTATAACTAGTGATTCAGCCATCATTCAATTCTCTATGCAAACATTCTGAATTAAATATATGCCTGGGAAAGAGTCCTCTGGGGAGGGGGTAAACATAATTGTTTCAATTTGAGAGTTACCTAGATGCCAGCACCTGAGCCAAATTTACAATCAGGAAGTAGAATTTTGATAACGACTGATCCTTTGTAAAAATCAATCATAGTGTATGTCTTTCATCAATAACCCAACTGCTTAGAAATTGTGCTCTTCAGGTTTTTTTTTTACTTTGCAACGTGACTTGGTCCTTTGCATTTTCCCCCATCATCATCTGTCTCACAATAACAAGGCCGGGTAAATCACTTATGTATATTACAAGTACACAAACATTTCCTTGTGATAGCAGATTTTGCAGGGGATCAAAACTAAAAAAAAGTTCCTCAAGCTTCCATATCTAGCATTCACAACAAACATATAAGGGTAATTTCTGACAAAGTCGCGAGAAAACTCATAAACCAAAATAAGGTTGTTCGTTAATCAAAACTCCTCGTCGCATCCAATGTAGAAGGTTATTTGGCACTGGCACATAGCAACACAGGTAACCTGTAATTATAAGATTTCTAATTAAAATACAGACATTTCACTACATTTTTGAGCAAAAATTGTTAAGGGAATCCACACAAACTCGTTCCTGCGGAGTTTCCGCCTGAAGCTGATGTCCCTCAAAGATTCTATGAAATTCCTATTGCGGTCACACCACCATTTCCGAAGTTGCACCGATGTTTAATAATCCTCCCGAAGGCCTTGCCCTATTGTGCCCAGCATACAGTCACACATGCAGATCTAGCCCTGATAATAGTTCTCCTACTAACTGCTATTCCAAGAGGGTACCACCACGGGGGTTTTTTTCCTGACAAAATCTCTCACAACAATTACTCAATAAGTGATAGCCATTCAGCCTCACAAACCTTCGTCTACTCCTATAAGCCGATTATTTCTGGGCTTGGGGTTTTACCGTGACTTACTCCTGAAATGTTGGATAACTGTCCAAAAACAACCAGTGAGCTCCACACATGTTTACCCGACCAAGCCGACGGTAGCATACATACAGTGCAGCTTCAAATAAATCGCAGCATTAATTCGTTATCATTAGAGATTTACTGCAAATAACGCCGGCAACGCAACTAACGTATAGTTTCGTTAATAAACTCTAAAGTTAACTTGGCGCTAGAACCTAAACTGGAATCTTTCGTCCAAGAAATGATTCCATCGTTCGTTGCGTTTACAATTATGGTTTGAAACAAATGCCTCATCGACATGTCAGATCTGTGCATTAGTTTTTTTTGATATCCTTTAATCCCAGCTTTCCCTAACCGAGCATGCCTCATCTTACGTTCATTTTCATGATAAGCGGGTACACCAGGGTAATGAATATCTCCTAACTGGACCGCAATGATTACGCCCTCCACTATTGCGCCGAGGGACATTAACGTCGTGCCATAGCTTTGTTGTTTTGCGAAGTTCGTAGCGAAGGTACCGATAAAAGCGGAAATCGTCATATTGGGGTGAGGATAGTCTGCGCAGTAGCTTGACACAAATGTAGGATATATCGGAAAAAAGAGAAATTATTGCTAACGTCGAGAAAACATTTTTTCGGAATCATACAATTTACAAATTATTTTGGTGCACTTGGGATTACGACTATTGATAATGGCTTTTCCCAATGGCTTTCAGGCTCCAGTGGGGAAAGGAAACTATAGTAAGGCCTACTTAAGGAGGCAGCACTCTTGTCTAGTTGGGGATCGTAAGCGATAATCTGGGAGGTTGAGAGTTAAAACTTTGGGAACATCACGGCCGTCATGTACTTTCACTGCTTTCAATATTGTCGTTTTAACTTTTGAACAGTGAGACTGTGAATTTATGGGTTCTACAGAATATCCCTGAACAACCCCTAGACTTTGTGCTTCCGCGCACGACCATATTTTTTGAATGGATCGATGAGGTTTTTAAATTCAAGTAAACAGTTCCACCCTCACCTATTCCCTGACTGGGAGGTCCCACATGCTCATGCTTTACTGACTGCTTTCAGGCACCAGGCCCGAGTAGGTCCAGAGGACAGGGCCGGGGCCATGGGTTTCGTCCTGAGAAATTTTATCAAGTACCATTTCCTCATTTGCAGCTTAACGTATCTCATCCGCCTCGGACCGCTGTAAAAACAAATATTTAGTCCGGCCTGAAGCTACCATAAACCCTGTCTCCCCTCCCATCTTCAAGTATGGCTTTGGCCTGGCAAAACCGATTGCTCATAGCCTGTGCAGTTAAAACGTAAGATCGGGTGCGTCGGCTACGGGCCTGAAAGACACTTCCCTAAGGCAGCAGTCCAGAAAATGGTCCGACTAGTCCCCAAGCTTTTGAGCCGCAATATAAACTTTTCATGGGGGTCTGCCATGGTATTGCCACCATCACAATATTTCAACTTTTTCCTATATCCAATACGCCAATAAGTGCGTGAGAACCATGATGACCACCAATACTACAGACATACTCTTAATTTATTGATTATGTATACCAAAAATTTCCAACATACCTCCATGACACTCAGATGTAAAAACTCAGGCAATTGCACTCAGACTCACCTTCACTAAAAAAAAAAAAATCCGCACGCCATGGCCATGGGGAGCGAAGAGCGCTGTCACGAGAAAAGTTTTCCGCAGCTGTAGACATTTTAAGAAAAGGTTCATAACTATGAATACCCGACCATCAGCATTCCAAGAAAATACCATCACCCTCCAAAAATGCCTTTGCCCTCTTTTTAAACTTTTCTAGCTTCAGGGTCTGGGTTTCATTTCGTCCATTCGACAGTGCAACCGCCTTCGCCCCCATCGGATCACGGTTGCCAGAACTGCGTATTACATCACTTGGACCCTGTATCAGGCACGTAACCACAGGGAACATGAGGGGGCATGTGACCTACCAGCCCCCCTCAAAAAAATCGTTGACAATTTCAACAACCAAACCACAAAAGAAAGAAAAAAAAAAAAAAACTCAGAGAAGAGAATATCACTTTGGAAAGACAGAAATTTTCCGAATTTCAAATGAGGTGGGGAACTCCTCTCACTGACATCTCCCTCCCCAAAGAAACAAAGATCCTTTGTTTAATGTTGCCTCCGTCCGCCCCCCGCCCACCCAACACGCACATACTCTGGCCAGCCCAGTATTTTCCGTATTTTTACCAAACTTACTCCTAACAGTCCAGGTTATCAGTCCTTTGGAAGTCTGTCCATATTTCCGGTTTTCATCTCCATCTCCCCCCATTCCACTCTTCCCCGTTCTCACCATCCCATCCCTTGTATGAAACTTACAATTAACTGCATCGTTCGGATCGTGCCAGCGAACCCATGTAAACAGTTTCGTGGCTTAATATTCAAAACTAAGACACATGGCACCGTGTGGTTTATGTCTCTTTGGCCCTGCGGCTTGCCGATTCACGGTCGTACTATCACTTATCACGCGTATAGGCCTATTGTATGTGTGGTGCTAACCTAACGATAAAACGTCATATCCAGTATCTTGCGCAGGATCCTCGTGTTTGTAGGCCAGCTGCCCGGCGAAATTTATTTCTGGGAAATATCGTTATAAATTTAAGCATTACCATCCAGATCATCGCCGGAGCCCTTATTCGGGGTTTTTAATTTAAGTCACTACTGCTGAAGATATTCGGAAACCATGTAGTACAGGGTGAATTCGTAAAAGTTTGCAAACTCCAAAATGGCGCCGTCCTTCAACAATCGCGAAAAAATTTCCAGGTCCACATCAATTACGTCACTTTGTGTCTGAAGAGCTCGAGAAGTGACGAAGCCACATTACGTCCAAAAAAGGGCCACGCACAAATGGGCGCTGGCCGTTATGAATGAATGAGTAGTCAGTTCGTGATCTGCCTGTTGGATACTGGAACTTACAAACACCGTAGTCTCTACAAATTTAACAGACTTATTCACATCTTTCCAGTCCGATTGGCATGCCGTAAAATTCGGGCACAGTAAGCCAGCTTAAATTTGACATTTTTTGACTTCTCAGGAACTACCTGCTGGCTACCGACCATCTACCTTTGAAATAATTTTGTGTTTTTACCCTATTTTGCTCATTGTCTGAAAATTGATTTGCCTCAATATTTTTCGTTTCATGTTTTCTCTCTATTACAGCTGGACGGCGGGAAGCGAAGGGGGGGTGGGGGGGGGGGGGGGGGGTGAGGTAGGCTAACGGGAGCCTTAGACCCCGCACTTTTCCTCTGCCGTCTGGGCGATTATTGTGGCTGCCTTACCTGCTGATACTCTTATATTTTCTTGAACATATTGGAGCCCCTTTTCGGTGATGTTTAACCCCCTCTCCTGCACCACTCTCAAAACTGAACCCGTAGGTCACCCTGGTTACGCAGTTTTTATATCTTTCCTAAGTTTCCAACAAACTGTGTGAAGTCTGTTTGGCAGGTTAATTCAATTTTTATGGTGATGTCCATAATAAAAATCTGCTGTTGGTACATTATGATGGAGGACGCATCGGTAAGAAACTTACATCGTTTCATTTTCCCTTTATAACTTCCAGATTCCTTTTAATACATGACCATTGGTAATGTATTTTTAATATAAATACGCCCCCCACCCCCCCCACCCAAAAAAACAAAAGAAAAAAATCCTCCAGAGAATCTCTTACTACATTTCTAGGATTTGGCCTGAACTTCCTGAATGTGTTGTTAATTTTGACCGAGTCGACAACTTGAAGTCACTTCATCCTTAAATTAGTCCTCTACGTATCCCAATATCACCGATGATACTGTCCTCGAACGTGTGCCCGTTGATGATCTGAATCATGCCCTTACAGACAAAAATTTTATACAATGTATAAGACAAAAGTGGTGGTGGGGAGACTGTGCTCTATCAATGCAATCAGAAGTGCTTGCTGTCTTCACACATCTTTTAAACAGCTCCCTTAGCCCTCGCTTGTTGCTGTGATAATCCTTCAACTTTGAAGTATTACCTACGAAAACACAATTGTGGGAAAAAATCGTGTAGTGTTATCGTGTATTCATTATTTCCTCAATGGCAGATATAGTAATTAGTGACAGTGTTAACGCCATGCAAATGTTCTAACGTTTGGTACCTTGTGGCCCAAATATTGTGACTACGAAAGTGTGGGATATGATGTGTGAGTTACTATTGCTCTGTACGGCACACGGTAGGACTGCGGTTAAAAAGGACCAGTAGGAGTCTTTGAATTGCTAATACACGAATATTCGTTCGAGTCTTCATGTTCGGTCATTCTAATTTCTCCATTTCGTCCGGTCCTCGGCGGTATGTGCATGCGTTGTTAACAAACATTCATCGTGAGGGTTATCGTTCTTTGATGGGGATGGGACTATTTAGTGTACTCGGGATTGTAGGGTGTGTGGCGGAGTTACGATGCGAGTGCGCCCCACTCGGCTCTGAGTGATCACGACAGCAAATCGTCAACTATTCCCTGCCCTGGGCATTTAGCAGTAGGTTCGGTGTGCTACAATTGTTAAGTGTCACTTGGCGTCGCCCATGGTCACTTTTGTCACTGTGCTGCCCACTGTACACTTTTATGCCACGCTAGGCTGCAAGCTGTTGGCCCTTTAGTAAAGCACTGGATGGATTTTCGCATGCAGTGAGAACTATACAGACTAGTATGGTTTTTTTGGAACTTTCTTTAAAACAATCTTCGTAAAGGGTTACGCAAACATGGGCGGGTGGTGGTAAACATGCACCTTTACAAGTTCACGGTGTTCCCTTTCGCGCGAAGTTATTGCTGAAGAAAGGGCTGAGCTTGCACGCGCCCCGTTTTCATGCGGTGCGGTGCGGGGTGCTCAAAATGGCACACGTTTTAAAAAATTTTTTGCCGAATTTGCCATGGCTTGTGTTCATTGGCATTTAAAGGGAAGCCACACAAACTCGTTGCTGCGGATCCCGCGGAGACGGATTTGCGTGTTCACTGGAGCTTGACTCATTATCTTTCTTGTCCTTCTCGGCACTGCCGAGCACTTTCCGAATTATGCACAGCTTCCTCTTAGCTTGTAGTAATCCGATTTCAGAGCACAATGGCCTAGTAAACAGCTTCCCAATTTCCGTCATGACCAGTGCCACAGCTTTTGTTCGAAATGTCTAAATAAACCCATTCAGCACAGTTTACACGAAGCTACGGTGAGCGAGCGCTCAAGTGTGAAGACCAGTTTCTTTCTTTGTTAAACTATATCACATGTTTTGAACCAAAATAAATTCTTGCGTTTGTGTTTGTGTCTTTCCTTCTTGATTTCTTTTAAGAATTTTTTCTCTTTTAGATGAAAGTAGTTTTGCAGTGTAGTGCTTTGTTTTTTAAATTATCTGCTTCTATACATTGAAAGGAAAACTTGACCGTGACCATGGTTGGTCTTGTTAAAAACCAAGAATTGTCACTATGTGAATTGAAATTCCCGAAAGAAATATAAACTGGTTTAGCTCATAATTATTCAAACAATTACTGCTAGAAGGATGGCATATTTAGTATACCTTCCATTTTTGCCGAGGCCCGATAACTTAGGTCATTGCAGTTCCTTTTCTTTTCTTTTTGACGCTAACTGCAGGTTTGTAAATATAAAAAAATGGATATCAGTCAGTCTTAATGAGCGTTCATACCAAAACCGAAGTCTGCTGCATTTTGCGGGTGGGACGCGAAATTTTTATCTTAGAACGGATGGGGCTATTTTTTAAATTTTCATGGAAATAAAATTGCCCCTATTTGTCCTGGGCAAATATTTCTGAGCCTCGCCCGCAAAACGCAGCAGATTTCGGTTTGGTCGTGAACGCACTTTATCCCGTTTGGCTAAGGCTCTGTGGGTTTATCCTTAAATAGTCCACGAAGTTCTGAATATTGTAAATATCGACGCTAATTTTGCAACCGAGTTTGCGATCCTATATTTTCAAAATAGAAACGCCCGTCGCACGGAAGGGAAATGCTGTCAATATTTCTGCAGCCATGTGAGAAGATCTTATGCCTGTGAACAGTGACCGCGGAGACGGTGGGACTACGGGGGCTTTAGCCCCGTACTTTTTGTGCCGTGGGCATTTTGGGCCGCATTATAAAAACGGGTGAACTAGCTTCTTCAGATTAAACTTCGGGAAGGGACCCCGTGACTTGTAAAGGTGCATTTTAAAACAAATGTTTGCCATAAAACTTACTCGAAGATTGTTTTTAAAGAAAGTTCCAAACAACCATTATTCTAGTATTTCTCACTGCATGCGAAACTTCCTTCCGTTGCTTTACTAAGGGCCAAACAGCTTGCAGCCTGGTGGCATAAAATGTACGTGGCAGTGCACAAAAATTGATGTGCGACGCACGGTACACTTCACTAAGCCAGGCCCGTATGACGATTTTGATTCGTTCGGTGGTGCATCGTAACTCCGCCCGGTCCCTATTTTAGTCCATCCCATCCAAAGAATAACTCACTATGATTTGTTACAACGAATGACGTAACGACAAAACTGATGACGAAATGAGAAATTGATGACGACAGTGATGAATAATAGATATTTATTGCATTCAAACTCCTGTACATTTTTACCTGTATACCGTGTGCGTACATGCAATATTATCCATATCACCTTTCGTAGTCAGGATTAGGCCTAGGGACCGTTCTCAATTTTGGGCCACAAGTTACCAAGTCAATTTTGAGGCTTTACTTCCAATATTTTTGAGTAATAATACATACACAAACACTTCGGTCACACTTGTGTTTTCTCGTCATACTTCAAAGTTCAGGATATTCAGCAACGAGCGAGGGCTAAGGAGCTTTAAAAAGAAAGGCCTACATTTTGAAGAACGTATTGCCTTGATAGAGCAGTCTCCCTATTGTTAGGCTGTAGTATAGGCCCGTTCGTGGTTCTTTGATTTCGGGTTACTTAGAGAAATTTAACGTATGAAGTGACTTTCAAGTTGTCGACTCGGTCAAATTACAACACTTCAGGGAAGTTCAGGCCAACATCCTAGAAATGTAGTAAGAGATTCTCTGGAGGTATTTTTTTTTTTTTGGGGGGGGGGGGGCCCCATTGATATTAAAAATACCATTACCAATGGTCATGTCTTTAAGGAATCGGAAGTTTATAAAGGAATAATGAAACGATGTAAGTTTCTTAACGATGTGTCTTTCCATCATAATCCAAGCAGTTTTTATTATGCGACATCACCATAAAATTGCAGTAACAGGCCAACAGACTTCAACAGTTTTGAAAACTTAGAAAGATATAAACTGCGTAACCAGGGACCACGGGTCAGTTTTGAAGTGGGGCAGGAGAGGGGGTTGAATCATCGAAGCGGCCAAATATGTTCAAGAAAATTAAAACCTGTCACCCCCAGTTTAAGGCGTCCCAAAATGCCCACGGCAGAAAAAGGCGGGGTCTAAGGTCCCGTAGCCTCCCCCCTCACCCCCCCCCTTGTCTCCCCCGTCAGCTGTAATCGTAGAAAACATGAAACGAAAAATATTAGGCAAACAATTTCAGACAAATGAGAAAAATAGGGAAAACACAAAATTATTTAAACGGGAGGTCGGTAGCCAGATAGTTTCCCGAGAAGTCAAAAAATGTCAAATTTAAGCTGGCTTACTGTGCTGAATTTTACGGGAATGCCAATCGGCTGGAAAAATGAAAGTCTTTAATTTGTAGAAGACCGAACCAACTAACGTTAGTTTCTTAATAAACTCTAAAGTTAACTTGCGCTAGAACCTAAACTGGAAATCTTTTAGCCAAGAATGATTCCATCGTTAGTTGCGTTTAATTATGGTTTGAGAACAAATGCAGCATCGACACTGGCAACGATCTGTGCATTAGTTTTTTTTTGATATACTTTATCCAACGTTCACTTAACCAGCATGCCGCATTTACGTTCATTTTCATGATAAGCGGGATACAAATAATGAAATCTCCTAACTGGACCGCAATGATACGCCCCACTAGTGTGCCGAGACAACTCGTGCAAAGCTTGTGTTTTGCAAGTTGTACGAAAGGTACCGATACGGAAAAGCGCGGGAGATGTCGGCGCAGTTGAGCTTGACACAAATTTAGGATTATCGGAAAAAGAGAAATTATTGCATACGTCGAGAAAACATTTTTCGGATCATACCAATTAAAAATTATTTTGGACAATTGGGATTACGACTATTGATATGGCTTTTCCCAATGGCTCAGGCTCAGTGGGAAGTGAACTATAGTAGGCCTACTTAAGGAGCAGCAGCTCTTGTCTAGTTGTGGGATCGTAGCGATAATCTGGGAGGGTGAGAGTTAAAACTTTGGACACATCACGGCCGTCATGGACTTTCACTGCTTTCAATATTGCGTTTTACTTTTGACAGTGAAGACGTGATTATGGGTCTAAGAATATCCACTGGAAACAACCCCTAGACTTTGTGCTTCGCGCACACCATATTTTTTGAATTATCGATGAAGGTTTAAAATTCAAGTAAACATTTCCACCCATCACCTACCCTGACTGGGAGGATCCCATATGCTCATGCGTTACATGACTGCTTCAGGCCACCAAGCCCGTAGCCAGAGGAAGGGCCGGGGCCGGAGCGCAGCGAAAGTTTCGTCCTGAGAAATTTTAAAGTAACCATTTCCTCATTGCAGCTTAACGTATCTCACCCCCTCCCGCTGAAAAAAAATATTTAGTCCGCCTGGAAGCTACCATACCCTTTCCCCTTCCCATCTTCAGTATCTTGTCTGGCAACCGATTCTCATAGCCTGTGCAGTTAAAACTAAGAATCGGGTGCGTCTGGCTATGGGCCTGAAAGCCACTTCCTAAGGCAGCAGTCCAGAAAATGGTCCGACTAGTCCCCAAGCTTTTGAGGCCGCAAATAACTTTTCAAGGGTCTGCCATGGTATGGCCACCATCAAAATATTTCAGACTTTTCCTATTATCCAACGCCAATAAGTGCAGTGAGAACCATGATGACACCAAGACTCTTAAATTATTGATTATGTATAACAACATTCAAACATACCCCATGACACTCAGATGTAAAGACCATCAAGTCAACTCAGTCTCACCTTCATAAAAAAAAAGCCGCACGCCAATGGCCATGGGGAGGAAGAGCGATGTCACGAGAAAAGTTTTCGCACTGTAGACATTTTTAAGAAAAGGTCAAAATGATAACCCAAACATCAGCATTCCCATGAAAATACCATCACCCTCCAAAAATGCATTGCCCCCTTTTAAAACCTTTTCTAGCTTCAGGTCTGGGTTTCATTTCGTCCATTCGACAGTGCAACCAGCCTCGCCCCCATCGGTCAGGTTGCCAGACTGCAGTATTAAGCATCACTTGGACCCTGTATCAGGCACGTAACCACAGGGAACATGAGGGGGCATGTGACCTACCAGCCCCCTCAAAAAATATCGTTGACTAATTTTCAACAAACCAAACCAAAAAAGAAAAGAAAAAAAAACTCAGAGAAAGAGAATATCAACTTTGGGAAAGACAGAAAAGTTCCGAATTTCAAATGAGGTGGGGAACTCCCTCTCACTGGACATCTCCCTCCCAAAGACAAAGATCCCTTTGTTAGTGTGTGCCTCTCCCCCCCCCCCCCCCCCACACACACACATACTCTGGCCAGCCCAGTATATCCGTATTACAAACTTATCCTACAGTCCAGGTTCAGTCCTTTGGAAGTCTGTCCATCTTTCCGGTTTTTCAACTCCCCCATTCCACGAATGCAGTCCATGTAGTTACAATCTAGGAACATTCGCTTTAGACATTAATGTAGATAGACTCCAATTACTGTAACATTAGCCGAATAATGACTTTAGCTATGTACATTTGCTGATTTAAATACATGTTTTTCATTGGCAGCATACTAAGAAGAGCTACCTACTGAGATACATATTCTCTGTACATCCTACTGAAGTTCATGATTTAGATAATATCTGATTCAAAAATGATATTACATCTTTTTTTCACACTAGCAGTCAATGAGAAGTGACATTAGATTCATTACCATGATAAGGTGTATATCGGCATTGGAAGTGCACTTAAAGCTTATAGCAACATAATACTTATTATGGATTGCATTATGTATGAAGATTCCAACGTTTCCCTATTTTGATTCAAAGTCATCCATGAATTCAAAGCCTTAGCATACTTAGTGAAAAGTACGAGAAGCTAACTGAGCTTTTATTTCATGATAAGCAGGTTTAAACTATGAAGTTAAACTTTGCTAACATGATACTTGTTCAAGCAGAAGCAATGTAAGATTTCCAACATCGGAATCTAGGATGAATTCAGAAATTCCAATGCCATTTCTAATTTTTAATTAGAACATCTGTAATATATGCAGTATGTTTAAAAACAATGTCATGCTGAACTTACTTCATATTCTTGACCATCGTCTTTTTGTAGTCTTCATAGCATGCACAGTTAAACTTCTATGATATAGCTAGTTAAATAACATTCTGCTGAAGATTGGCAACGAATTGCCTGCCAGGACATTGTGACTAACACAGCTAGAATACTGCATTATTCATCTTACTAATGGCAAGATTCACTGCAAAGTTTAGAAATCCTGAGAAACCACGGAAGACGATTTAGTATGACTTGAAGCCATTACCTTCAATGTGAGTCACTTGCAGAAAAGGATTCATCATGTGTCTCCTTAAACAATTCTAGCCCATTGCTAAATGTACTGTGAAAGAACTGTACAAGCTACACATTTATTACCAAAGATTGTCAGCTTAACGCCGAACTCATGATAGAACTCTGATACAACCGTACACCAAGTCAGACTTCAATTATTGATATGACTACTATAGCATTCAATGCCTGACTTCGATGTAATTGACAATCAAGTCAAGATTCAGTTTCACTTAGTTAAAATAAAAAGGTATGCAACCATAGTAGTGATATTAGCTTTCCACGAGCTAAATCATTTCGTTTGTACTTTGCAATTCTTGAATGGTTTTCAAAATAGATAACTTCAAACATCTCACATAGATTGGAATATCATCATCACTCAATGCATTGTCCTTTGTAAAATCTGATTTGCCATCAATGTAACTGGTGTTTATCATTGTACATTCGACCCATGAAACATGCACTGAATTCATTCCAACTCTGTATTATTGACAGTACTTATTGTGACTTTCATCAAACATAACAAGAATATGTGGTGAGGGCATGATATTCCTTACGTGTCAAAAATGAATTTCATAATTTTTTGCATAGTTGGCACTATTACCATTTGCAACTCAAATAACATGTAATCCCAAATACTAGTAAAATCATGTAATCAATGAAGAATTATGCAGATGGTTACATAGCACTAAAAGTTGATTTCAGAATGACATTGTTGGAATCTCTGTGAACATTTTTCCATAAAAAAGTCACCTTTCTATGTCTCTGATTCCGATTCAGTAACTGCTGTTGCCAAAAGTATGTCACTGTATCTGACTATTTATCCTCATATGTCAAGTCATTGATTGAATGTCTTTTCACGGTGTCATTATTCACAGTCGTATTTCTCGAACATTTCTCTGGTATCATTAATCTGTACCATCAGACCTATGTTGTATTCGAATTTAACAGCATAATTCTTATGAGCCACTGCATTTCAAAGTTGTGGAGCATAAATTCTAACAGTATGAAGGGTCAATATTATACAACTCTCAAACGTAAAGTGTGGCATTACTGTCATTGTCGTTACGATGTACAAAAGAACTTTACTACACTTCCAGGTAGGTACCTATTGAAGTTGGCTAAATAACGCCAACTGTATAGCATAGTTTAATTGTCTCAGTTAGTTTGAAATTTTTCAACATACCTGAAATGCAAAATTTAATTCTAGAATTATTGTCAGAATGTAGCAATGAAAGCCATTAGATGTACATGACCTTTCTGGTTTTATTTATCGCACTATAATAGTTCAAACACCATTATTTAACATAGTGAATATTCATGTAAATATGTAATGTTCTCAGAATTTATGGCAGCTGACACTTCGACATAGTTGGAAAAAAATATTTAATAATGACTTCCATCTTATGTTAGTGGACTTCTAGAATGTGATCAAAGCCATGTACTGTCCATGCAAAGATCCTAGCAGAGCAATGGTGCGCTGCAGTTTCACTGAAGTTATTCATGGAATTCGACGTATTCTAAAGAGTCCTTCTTAGTATGAGTTCATTGGTGCATAACAACTCTGTAAGGTCTTAAAGACATGAATAACACTCAATAATCATTCGTTTTATGCCGTACTTGAAACATTCGTTCTATTCAGCACTTCAACCTCAAATTCCCATCATTTTGTATTTCAGTAGTATTATTTACTTTAAATAATTGTGTCTTATCACCTATTATTCTCATGCTGAAAATGTTCAGGTAAATACTTTTCTACAGTTCACGTTAGCTAAGCATTGGTTCGAGACTGTATTGCAGTAAAGGCTTAGTGCACCTTGACTTCTACTGTCATGACCAAACTAGTGATAACTTGAAAATTATCTAACCATTTCCTGCACAGTTGATAACTGTCCTGCTTACACTTGCAACACTGGAGTTGGCCTACTTCTACGACTCTTATCTTTCAGAGTCTTTCAAACGTAATGTGGCCTGGCTATGTTGTCCTAACTGAAAGAACTAGCAATTGGATATCATTGTGTAGAAGACTCACATCTTAACGAAAAATTCATTTAGTGATATATTCCTTATAATCTTGCATTTCATGGATTAATGTGCAATTCAATTATAATCTAAAAACTGTATTGAATATCTCCAAGTATTATTTTTCTAAATGTAGCTGAATTGCTAGTGTTGTAACTTGACATTCAGACAACTATTTACAAACAGTATCATCGTATCTAGTCTCTAGTAACCATATGATCATAAGACCTAGCAAGAAACGCCTATCTGACTCATTGTCAATAGAGTGTAAGCTCTCTACTAGTACAATCACTCTTGACAGAATTAGTCTATTATTCATAAACTAACATGCATTACTTAGTGTGAATACCTAAACATTTGTGTAATTGCAACGAGTACACAATTGCACCGATAGTCTTTGTAAAGATTTCTCATTATCAAATAGTTTTTCAGGGTGCCTGATAACTAGTAATCAAACATTGACTTTTGCCTTCAATCTAGTCCTAGATCAAACTCATGACTCGATGTAGATAACTGCATTCAGTACATGTTCGAAGGTGTAAGTACAGGTTGAAAATGAATGTCTAATGTACTCATTAGTCCTTCATTTTCACTTTCGTACATATCCTCTGCTTTCACTGAGTACTCAGTGAACAGATCATAGTAAAGTTAAATACATCTGTATGGATGATAGCAGATCAATAGGTGGATTTACTACTATGACAAATCTCTTCAAAGTTGCAAAGGAATGCCTAGTGGCTTTTCGGTCATGATGTACTCTTTCGTACAATTGGCACATTATCTTATGTTCCCAATCTCAGAAATGACAGCCAAGTTTGCCATTAATAGCAATCACTGTCGATAGATAATTCACACTCTATGGAACCGACATACTGAATTAGAAATGAATGTTTGCATAACTTAGTCTGTAATAAACAATCATTCATGCTAGTACAAAGGCATAATGTGTCTATCATTATTATTGCTTATAAATGTAATGCAAAACATCGTTTTGTACAATCATTTACCTTTTGCAATGCTTAGATTGTAAACTATATTTAAGTCATCTCAAATGAGACTTCCAATTATGTACATTTGTTAATTTTAGATGCTAGCAGTCTCGAGATTCTGAAACTTAAGTCATACAAAAGTGCAAATGTTCTTAAAATACTGTCTTGGACTAATTTAAGCACCATTCTTCGCTCCAACTCATATTGTACATTGATCTTTTAATTACTCAGTATATTAGAATAATTCAGACAATGTTCTGCTTAGTGCTGAAGGCATACATATGGTACATCATACTATTCACTCTATAATTTGAGCTATTTGAATTCAACCATCTGTGAACATGAGAGCTACACATTACCTACTGTAGGAAATAATGACAAACTGTTAATTTTACATGAAATTGCTAAAAACGCTTTCTTCAATGTACAATCTACAGAACAATTGCATGTCCACAACGTAAACAAGACTATCAAGCTATGTTGGATAATTTACTAATCATCTAAACTAAATGTGCACAGGGTACTTGATCCATTGTGCATTCAATTTACTACTTTTAGTTATCCAGTGATACCTCAGTACTGCGAATCAAAGATTCAATTTATCTATCACATAGAGATACCTTCTTATCTCATGTGTACATTGTAAATGTCGATTTCAATTCATAGCTAGGCTCAGTGCTAGTAATTCTAGTACTGTATCTTCAAGAGTATCCTTCCTTAGACTACATTGACACTTGATTAGATATAGGTTCCTCTGTAGTACAACTTTACAAAGATATCAGAGATTTTGCCACACTATCAATATGTTCTAACTATATTCTCATCATAAAGTTAGTATTGATTACTGGCTCCACTATTTGAATTCTACATGAATTCCAACTACCTGCTAATGAACAAAGTTTGCGATGTGCATGTATTCTAAACAATTGCTGTACATTCTAGACTTGTTTATAACATTCATTGTACAAGTAAAATCTTAATTCAATAGCTAAAAAATGGATACATAACACCAATGAATTCTTTAGGTAAACATTCTGCAATGAGTTTGCTAATTGAAGCACAGCTGTCTAGACAAATTGAATACAGCATCATGACATCGCTATTCTTTCTTAACAATATGAATGTAGAATGGAATCACCATCTGTTGCATTCGAACAAAAGAACATGCAGATACAGTCTTGTATTGAGCTCTGATTCAATTCAGAATCCTTTGTACTGCATACACATTTCCTCATGATAATAACATTTGTTAGACATATGTTCCTAAAAGTTGCTCTGATAGCAAGCTATTCTTTGATATGACACATGATAAATGTTGATTGAATAGCTTTGCAATTCCAGACACAGTATAATTCCCTTCCTCCTGCACATCATTTGTAAAAGTACTCCTGATTTGAAAAAAATAGTTTTTATGCAATGGATTTTACAATGTCTTAACATTTGAACTTACATGTTTAGTAACTGCCTAAGTATTTTTTCTCAGTGTCTAATGGTTATCATTTTTAATTGACATAGCTAAAGTGATTGGCAATGTCTTAAGCAATGATCTTGATGTAACAATTAATTGCATGTACACGTGTTCAATCCATAAATTACATGTTTGGGCAACTTATACTTATTTGTTAGTTACAATATTAAAGTGTCACTTAAAGTTTGAAATACACATGAAGGATTCAAGAATTAGAACATCTTTCAATAACATTCCTATGTTTAGAAGTAACATGTCCATAATAGTTTTCAATCTTCTCAGCAATTCAAATTTAATACTTAACAAGTCATGCAAATGTTGGAAATTTGACAACCTTTCCCAGACAATTGCAATTGTTCTTATTGGACTGCTGTTAAAATCTAAAGTGTTGTAATATGTTGAATGAAATCTGCCTTCAAGATGTTATGTGCATTCTGTTCAATTGAATACAACTTGCTTTCCAATAATCAAAATTCACATACATGAATACTGGTGACCAATATTTTCGTCCATGAATTAATCCATGCAATTATTCATGTATCACAATCTGGAATTTGAAATTAATGGATTCGATTTGAATGTGCTATCCTTATGTTGGTTGAGTGATCTGCAAGATTCCAAAACATTTGTATTAACATATGTAAGTTCTGACATGGATCTAGCATGTACTATACATGAATTAACTCTCATAAACATTTCAAAACGTATTTTAACTATCCTCATTTAATATCATGCTTGCATGCCTGATAACTTCTATTTGCAATAAACTGAAGTTAAACTAGCATGCATGTTGTGTTTTCAATCTGTTAGTTTGACCCAGATTGCACATAAACTTTTCAAGTAGCTACTGAGAATGTGCTTCTACACAATTATATTTCATTTCAAGCATTCAATAATAGTGCAGCCATATCTTACTAGTTATGAAAGTTATCTCCAATTTTCAATATCTTTGCAACTTAGTGAGAATCCTTAGTTGTATTAAATCACACACATTCTGGTGCTTAATGTAGACTATTGAGTTAAATCTTTGTACATGGTATAATCATTGCATTGACTGCATTTTATATTTCCTTAACAATGACTTATTTATTTGCACAGTTAGCACTCATATGTCATTACGCTATATTAATCTTGTGAACTAAGTGGATGTTTCACAAATTTCACTCTTACATAATCTGGCATATGTTATCATGAACATTAATGTGATAACCATCTCATATGAACCAATGACCTGGTCTCCTTCCACTAACAGAGAATATGTTGCAGAAGTGTTGTCCATTACAGTCATACTACTATGTTACTGTATAAGTCATCAAAAGTTCAGTATTTCAAAGATTTAATGTACTTTTTTTTTGTTTTTGTCTAAATGTCAAGCTTACTTTATTCATGGTGAATATGGACATCGCACTAATGATCCTAGATATCAACTGTACACCATCCAATCTTATATAGATCAAAAGATAACAATTCATTTTAGTAATGCTTACAACTGTACATGTAACCATTTAAATTTCATAAATCAGCTATTTGAATGGCTATACTAATTAAGTTAGGTATGTAAACATGTTAATGTGTACATATTGTACATAATCAGCATTGTTAAACTATAACAGATACATCTGACAACTTGTCTGTAACATGATGAACTGCTCAATATAACTATGTGCTATCCGATCTTAATATGAAAAATCTAAATCCTACGACTCAACTATTGTTAGATTACCATTAAGCTACTTCTAACCATTTAATCCTCATTGATAATGAAAACGTTACCGTACTATTTGAATAAAATCTTACTGAATACTGAAGCTTCTATTTGTGAACATTAATAGTTACTACGCACAATATCAATACCTAGATAATAGTTTGTTATGTATTCATGCAAAGCCTAACTCAGACTTGTCAATATTTTGATAGGAATAATGGACTATTTCAAGTCCACATTGGTCGTACCCATCGGATGCAATTGTTTTCTCACAAAGCTTTCCAAAGTTAGAGAATCTTTTAGACTGATACTATGAAACAATTATTGAACAACATTATTTCCATTTATACAATGTTGAAAGTCTCTTCTATTTTGAGTCAGAGCTCATTAAATGTTACATGCCATGATCATATGACATTTATTATTTGTAATCATTTAATTCAATCGTCAAACCGATAACATTTATACAGGTAAATCTATCAATAGTGGCATTGGTTTCGGGAATAGCTGAGTCAATGAAAAACGTTACATCTTAATTGTACATGCTACATTCTAAGATACATATATGTAATACTTCCTGACTTCTGAGAATTATGTATTGAACTGAAACTGAACATATGCATATATTTGAGTTTACACTGTTGCTGTGATGTGAGACAATATAGACTAAGTATATTCAAGATGGACTTGTTACACATAATGTCAATGTGAAGCCTAGTTTCAGTATCAAGTCACACAGATCTAAGTTACTGTTTATTCATTAGTTTGTTTAGGAAATAAGAGTCATTAAATGAGTACCTATTCAATGAACTTACTCTAATACACTTGCAGCTTTATGTTGCTAGGTGCTAAAATTTGTGATTTAAATGTGTACATAATCTGAATGGCTTAGACTGTTGCTATTACATGACAAAAGCAATAGCTGCTCAACAAGGATAAATTAATGTTCCGAAATCTTAGTGTTTGAGATAGAATTCATATAAACTATTTAATACAGAATTGACCTGACTGACTAATTTACTGAGAACACATAGATTGTACATTGAATAGTTATTATCGAGTGTAATGCAAGAATGACTTCTCAAGTAGAAATTCAGTTACTATTGGAAATGTAGTTCTGTACCAAAGACATAAATCTTGTAAAAAACATTAATCTTGTTACATATGCATTGTGCACTCACTGGGAATTCAAGGATTCTACAGAAAGATTTATTGCCTTTATGAATAAATTCAATGCATACAAATGTATTCTGATTCAATGTCTTGTTCATAATATTGAAATAATACTGAGTGTGGTTACGACCAGTCATAGGTGTACAATGCTTGTGGCAGAACTTTTTGATCAATTTCTATAATGTATTCAACATTTTCTATTAGTACATCTTTATGTCAGAACTTTGAACGTAATTATGTGCCTATGTACTTATCAAGTTTGAATTGTTACTGACTTAATAGTCACATATAATATTATGTTTACAAGTTTGACATCATCCGAAATTTTGATAGCTGATTTAGTCATAGCGGAAACTAAATGAATTATCATTGAGGTGAATACTTATTCTCAGTAGAATTTGCAATGAACACACACTGAGATTAGAGCTTTTGGAAAACCATCTATCTTATATGTACTCAAATGGATGACCTCAATTCTTAAAAGAGTTAGATGTAATGTCATCAAAAGAGTTTAGATTAACCTAATTCACAATGAGATTTTGAGTTCTTTCAAGATATCAATTGTGCATGGTAATAATACACAATGTAAATCAGATGGTATCTAGTGACTTCAGTTAGATGTTTGTAGCGATAATTTGTATCTACGGGATGACATTATCATAAAGGAGTTAAAATGTGCCATTCATCAATAATTTGCAACAAGTTGCTAAAATTAAAAGACAGTAACATTTGCAGTAGTCTATTAGCATGAATTTGGATCATTAGTTGAATACTCATGTTCTACAGTGTTGGAATTTATTGATATACATTTCAAGGTCTATGGTCATTACTTCTGACAAGTGCTCTTAAGATTTAAGACATGTAAACCATTGCTATTTATAAGAGTCAGCAACTAATCATGGCTTACATGTCTTATTTGGCATCGATTACATTTCAAGCAGTGTCAAGATTGTGAAATTGTAATTACATTGAATTGTAGTTACAGCATAATATGGTTGATATTATCATTGTCAATTGTATAGCATAACAGTTGACAGCGTAATGCAAGTGTAGGTCATTACATATGCTAGTATTAGATACTCATTGTTTTTGTTACATGAATAGTCATAGACAATTGACCATGCTACTCTTCTAAAGAATAACATGATGGCCTCCTTATTATATAACGTTTGTAATCTATGCATCTATATTACGTGTCATAAGGCAGTCTATGACATGAATTGTCTTATGAAACCAGATCTAGTTAGTTTCAGTGTCCAATTCGTCCTGCGAATTTTTATATTACAGCACTTTAACAGGTTTGTTCCGGATGCAAATTGAAGTATTTGCCATAATGATTAGATATACAGTCTATAGGTTCACTGTAGAAAAGCTGTTATTGATACACTATACTGCACTAGATGGTCTTAGTATTACATCATCATTTTTCTGTATGATGCTATGAAAGTCTATTGTTCTATTTATTATCCAGATACATTATGAAGCTAATTTAATTCTTCATTTGTAATATCAATGTTTCGTGACATTATAAATGTTCTAATATGGACACACAGAGACTTTTGTGGAATTTCTTTGTTGAATATATCCAGGCTTATGATCAAGGAAGCCACACAAACTCGTTGCTGCGGAGCCTCGCGAGACGGATTTGCGTGTTCACTGGAGCTTGACTCATTATCTTTCTTGTCCTTCTCGGCACTGCCGAGCACTTTCCGAATTATGCACAGCTTCCTCTTAGCTTGTAGTAATCCGATTTCAGAGCACAATGGCCTAGTAAACAGCTTCCCAATTTCCGTCATGACCAGTGCCACAGCTTTTGTTCGAAATGTCTAATAAACCCATTCAGCACAGTTTACACGAAGCTACGGTGAGCGAGCGCTCAAGTGTGAAGACCAGTTGCTTTTCTTTTGTTAAACTATTCACATGTTTTTGAACCAAAATAAATTCTTGCGTTTGTGTTTGTGTCTTTCCTTCTTTGATTTCTTTTAAGAATTTTTTCTCTTTTAGATGAAAGTATGTTTTGCAGTGTTAGTTCTTTGTTTTTTAAATTATCTGCTTCTATACATTGAAAGGAAAACTTGACCGTGACCATGGTTGGTCTTGTTTACAAACCAAGAATTTGTCACTATGTGAAGTGAAATTCCCGAACGAAATAAAAACAGGTTAAGCTCATAATTATTCAAACAATTACTGCTATAAGGATGGCATATTTAGTAAACCTTCCAATTTTGCCGAGGCCCTATAAGTTAGGTCCATTGCAGTTTCCTTTTCTTTTCTTTTTGACGCTAACTGCAGGTTTGTAAATATAAAAAATGGATATCAGTCAGTCTTAATGAGCGTTCATACCAAAACCGAAGTCTGCTGCGTTTTGCGGGTGGGACGCGAAATTTGTTATCTTAGAACGGATGGGGCTATTTTTTAAATTTTCATGGAAATAAAATTGCCCCTATTTGTCCTGGGCAAATATTTCTGAGCCTCGCCCGCAAAACGCAGCAGATTTCGGTTTTGGTGTGAACGCACCTTTATCCCGTTTGGCTAAGGCTCTGTGGGTTTTATCCTTAAATAGTCCACGAAGTTCTGAATATTGTTAATATCGACGCTAATTTTGCAACCGAGTTTGCGATCCTATATTCTCAAAATAGAAACGCCCGTCGCACGGAAGGGAAATGCTGTCAATATTTCTGCAGCCATGTGAGAAGATCTTATGCCTGTGAACAGTGACCGCGGAGACGGTGGGACTACGGGGGCATTAGCCCCCGCACATTTTCTGCCGTGGGCCTTTTGAGCCGCCTTATAAACGGGTGAACTAGCTTCTTCAGATTAAACTTCGGGAAGGGACCCCGTGACTTGTAAAGGTGCATTTTAAAACAAATGTTTGCCATAAAATGTACTCCAAGATTGTTTTTAAAGAAAGTTCCAAACAACCATTATTCTAGTATTTCTCACTGCATGCGAAACTTCCTTCCGTTGCTTTACTAAGGGCCAAACAGCTTGCAGCCTGGTGGCATAAAATGTACGTGGCAGTGCACAAAAATTGATGTGCGACGCACGGTACACTTCATGTAGCCGAAACTAAGCCAGGCCCGTATGTCGATTTTGATTCGTTCGGTGGTGCATCGTAACTCCGCCCGGTCCCTATTTTAGTCCATCCCATCCAAAGAATAACTCACTATGATTTGTTACAACGAATGACGTAACGACAAGACTGATGACGAAATGAGAAATTGATGACGACAATGATGAATGATAGATATTTATTGCATTCAAACTCCTGTACATTTTTACCCGTATACCGTGTGCGTACATGCAATATTATCCATATCACCTTTCGTAGTCAGGATTAGGCCTAGGGACCGTTCTCAATTTTGGGCCACAAGTTACCAAGTTAATTTTGAGGCTTTACTTCCAATATTTTTTGAGTAATAATACATACACAAACACTTCGGTCACACTTGTGTTTTCTCGTCATACTTCAAAGTTCAGGATATTCAGCAACGAGCGAGGGCTAAGGAGCTTTAATAAGCAAGGCCTACATTTTGAAGAACGTATTGCCTTGATAGAGCAGTCTCCCTATTGTTAGGCTGTAGTATAGGCCCGTTCGTGGTTCTTTGATTTCGGGTTACGTAGAGAAATTTAACGTATGAAGTGACTTTCAAGTTGTCGACTCGGTCAAATTACAACACTTCAGGGAAGTTCAGGCCTACATCCTAGAAATGTAGTAAGAGATTCTCTGGAGGTATTTTTTTTTTTTTTTTTGGGGGGGGGGGCATTTATATTAAAAATACCATTACCAATGGTCATGTCTTTAAGGAATCGGAAGTTTATAAAGGAATAATGAAACGATGTAAGTTTCTTAACGATGTGTCTTTCCATCATAATCCAAGCAGTTTTTATTATGCGACATCACCATAAAAATTGCATTAACAGGCCAACAGACTTCAACAGTTTTTTGAAAACTTAGAAAGATATAAACTGCGTAACCAGGGACCACGGGTCCAGTTTTGAAGTGGGGCAGGAGAGGGGGTTGAATCATCGAAGCGGCCCAATATGTTCAAGAAAATAAAAGCGTATCAGCCCAGTTTAAGGCAGCCCAAAATGCCCACGGCAGAAAAAGTGCGGGGTCTAAGGCTCCCGTAGCCTCCCTCACCCCCCCCCCCCTTCGTCTCCGCCGTCAGCTGTAATCGTAGAAAACATGAAACGAAAAATATTAGGCAAACAATTTTCAGACAAATGAGAAAATAGGGAAAACACAAAATTATTTAAACGGGAGGTCGGTAGCCAGAGTAGTTCCTGAGAAGTCAAAAAATGTCAAATTTAAGCTGGCTTACTGTGCTGAATTTTACGGGAATGCCAATCGGCTGGAAGATGTATAAGTCTTTCAATTTGTAGAAGACTACGGTGTTTGTAAGTTCCAGTATCCAACGGCAGCTCAGAACTGAATACTCATTCATTCATTAACGGCCAGCGCCCATTTTTGCGTGGCCTTTTTTGGAAGTCATGTGGCTTCGTCACTTCTCGAGCTCTTCAGACACAAGTGACGTCATTCATGTGGACCTGGAATATTTTTTCGCGATTGTTGAAGGTCGGCGCCATTTTGGAGTTTGCAATTTTCCGATATTTCACCCTGTACTACATGGTTTCCGAATACCTTTAGCAGTAGTGGACTTAAATTAAAACCACGAATAAGGCTCGGCATGAATCTGGATGGTAATTGCTAAATTTGCCGATATTTCACGAAATTAAATTTCGCCCGTGGCAGCTGGCTCCAACACGAGTGATACTGCGCAATATACTGGATATGACGTTTTCTTCGTTAGGTTAGCCACACTTACAATAGGCCTATACGCGGAAGTGATAGTACGACCGTGAATCGGCAGCCGCAGGGCCAAAGAACATAAACACGGTGCCCATGTCTCTAGTTTGAATTAAGCCACGAACTGTTTACATGTTCGCTGGCCCGAACGATGCAGTTAATTGTAAGTTTCCATTACAAGGGTGGGATGGCTGAGAATGGGGAAGAGTGGAATGGGGGAGATGAAAAACTGGAAATATGGACAGACTTCCAAAGGACTGAACCTGGACTGTAGGATAAGTTTGTAAATACAGAAATACTGGGCTGGCCAGAGTATGTGTGTCTTGGGGGGGGGAGCGCACATTAACAAAGGGATCTTTGTCTTTGGGAGGGAGATGTCCAGTGAGAGGGAGTTCCCCATCTTATTTGAAATTCGGAACTTTTCTGTCTTTCCCAAAGTTGATATTCTCCTTGCTGAGTTTTTTTTCCTTTCTTTTGGTTTGGGTTTGTTGAACAATTAGTCAAACGATATTTTTGTTGAGGGGTTGTAGGTCACAATGCCCCCTCATAGTTCCCTGTGCGAAGAGTTACGTGCCCTGTGACAGGTTCCAATGGAATTCTTAAATACTGCAGTCTGGCAACCTGACCGAATGGGGGCGAGGACTGGTTGCACTGTCGAAATTGCCACCGAAATAAACCAGACCTGAAGCTAAGACAACGGTTTTTTAAAAGGGTGCAATGCATTTTTGGAGGGTGATGTCATTTTCATCGGAATGCTGTTTTTTGGGTTATCATTTTTGGACCTTTTCTTAAAAATGTCACGAGCAAAAGTTTTTCGCACTGTAGACATTTTTTAAGAAAGGTCAAATGAGTCCCAAACATCAGCATTCCGCATGAAAATCATCACCCCTCCAAAAATTGCCAGTGGCCCTTTTTAAAACCTGTTCTAGCTTCAGGTCTGGGGTTTTTCATTTCGTCTCATTCGACGTGCAACCAGCCTCGCCCCCATCGGTCAGGTTGCCAGACTGCAGTACTAAGCATCCTTGACCTTGTATCAAGCACGTAACCACAGGTCACATGGGGGCATGTGACCTACCAGCCCCCCTCAAAAAATATCGTGACTAATTTTCAACAACCAAACCAAAAAGAAGAAAAAAAACTCAGAGAAAAGAATATCAGCTTTGGAAAGACAGAAAAGTTCCGAATTTCAATGAGTTGGGGAACTCCCTCCCACTGGACCATCTCCCTCCCAAAGCCAAAGATCCCTTTGTTAATGTGCCGCTGCCCCGCCCCCCCCCCCCCCAAACACACATACTCTGGCCAGCCAGTATTTCCGTATTTACAACTTAATCCTACAGTCCAGTTCGTCCCTTTGGAATTCTGTCCATATTACCGGGGGGTTTTTCATCTCCCCCATTCCCTCTTCCCCGTTCTCAGCCATCCCACCTTGTAAATGGAAACTTTACATTAACTGCATCGTTCGGGCCAGCGAACATGTGAACAGTTCGTGGCTTAATTCAAACTAGAGACATATGGGGCACCGGGTTTTTATGTTCTTTGGCCCTGCGCTGCGATTCACGGTCGTAACCTACATCACTGTCCGCGTATAGCCTATTGTAAGTGTGGCTACCAACGAAACACAACCGTCATATCCATTAATATTGCGGCAGTATCCACTCTGTGTTGAGCCTATATTCCAGCGGGCGAAATTTAATTTCGTGAAATATCGGCAATTTAGCAATTACCATCCATAGTCCTGCCGAGCCTTATTCCGTGGTTTTTATGTTAATATCCAACACTGCTAAGTATTCGGAAACCATGTAGTGACAGGGTGAAATATCGGAAATTGCAACTCAAAATGCGCCCCGACCTTCAACAACTCGCGAAATATTCCAGGTCCACATGAATGACGTCACTTTTGTCTGAAGGCTCAGAGAATGACAAGCACATTGCTTCCAAAACTAGGCCACGCAAAACAATTGGACGTGGCCTTTAATGAATGAATGAGATATTCAGTTCTGATCTACGTATGGATACTGAAACAATTAAAACAACCGTAGTCCTTGCCCTACAAGATTGAAGACCTTATCCACAATCTTCCAGCCGATATGGGCAAATTCCCGTAAATTCACACCGTAAGCCCTGTAAATTTGACTTTTTTTTACTTCTCAGGACCTACACGCTGCTACCGACCTCCGTTAAATAAATTTTTGTGTTTTCCCCCTATTTTCTCATTTGTCTGAAATTGGTTTGTCTAATATTCTTCGTTTCATGATTTTCTACGATTACAGCTGACGGCTGAGAACGAGGGGGCGGGGGTAGGATGCTACGAGACTAGACCCCGCACTTTTTCTGCCGTGGGCATTTGTCTGCTTAAACTGGGCCGATACGCTTTTTATTTTCTTGAACATATTGGGCCGCTTCGATGGTTCAACCCCTCTCCTGCCCCACTTCAAAACTGGACCCGTGGTCCCTGGTTACGCATTTATATCTTTCTAAAGTTTCAAAAACTGTGAAGTCTGTTGGCCTGTTAATGCAATTTTTATGGTGGAATCTCATAAAAAAAACTGCTTGGATATATGATGTGAAAGAACACATCGTTTAAGAAACTTACATCGTTTCATTATTCCTTTATAAACTTCCGATTCCTTAAAAGACATGACACCATTGTATGGATATTTTTAATATAATCCCCCCCCCCTCCCAAAAAAAAAAAGAAAAAAAAATACTCCAGAGAATCTCATACTACATCTCTAGGATGTAGCTGCACTTCCCTGATAGTGTTGTGATTTGACCGAGTCGACAACTGAAAGTCACTTCATACGTTAAATTTCTCCTACGTATGTACCGGATTTTTAGAGATGCAATTGAATATCTATCATTTCTCATTGTCGTCATCAATTTCTCATTTCGTCATCAGTCTTAGTCGTGACGACCTTGCGTTGTAACAAATCATAGTGAGTTATTCTTTGGATGGATGGACTTACAAATGGACCGGCAGAGTTACGATCACCACCGAACCAATCAAATCGACATACGGGGCCTGGCTTTAAGTTTTCGGATACATGAAGTGTACCGTGCGTCCATATCATTTTTTGTTGCACTGCCGACTACATGTTTATGCCACCAGGCTGCAAGCTTTTGGCCTTAGGTAAAAGCAACGGAATGGTGAACAGTTTTTTCTGCATGCCGTGAAATACTAAATAAATGTTGTTTGGAACTTTCTTTAAAAACCAATCTCGAGTGAAGTTTTTTGGCAAACATTTGTGTTAAAAATGCACCTTTACAAGTCCAACGGTCCCTTCCCGAAGTTTAATCTAAAGCTAGTTCACCCGTTTTAGAAGGCGCTCAAAAGGCCCGTCAGAAAAAATGTGCGGCGGGCTAATGCCCCGTAGTCCACGTCCTCCGCGGTCACACTGTTCACAGGCATAGATCATCTCACCATGTCTGCAGAAATCTTGTAGCACATTTCCTTCCGTGCGACGGCGTGTTCTATTTTGGAGAATATAGAGATCGCAACTCGGTTGGCAAAATTACGTCGATATTAACATAAATAATTCAGAACCTCGTGACTATTTAAGGATAAAACCCACAGAGCCTTAGCTCAACGGGTAAAGGTGCGTATCACACAAGCACACCCAAAACGAAATCTGCTGCGTTGTTTTGTGCGTGTGGGTCGGAGCGCTCAGAAAATATTTTGCCGCAGGTGACTAAATAGGGGCAGATTGTTATTTCCATGTAAAAATTGTAGATATAGGATTAGCCCACCGTTTTCTAAGATAACAAATTTCGCGTCACCACCCGCAAAACGCAGCAGACTTCGGTTTTGGTATGAACACTCTTAAAGACTGACTGATATCCCATTTTTTTATATTTACAACCTGCAGTTGGCGTCCCAAAGAGAAAGAAAAAGAAACTGCAATGGACCTAACTTATATGGGCCCTCGGCAAATGGAAGTTACTAAATATGCCGTCCTTATGGCAGTATTTTTTGAATAATTATGAGCTTAACCTGTTTTTTATTTCGTTCGGAATTCACTTCACATAGTTACAAATTCTTGGGTTTGTAAACAAGACAACATGTCACGGTCAAGTTTTTCTTTCATGTATAAAGCAGATAATTTAAAAAACAAAGCAACTAACACTGCAAACATACTTCATCTAACAGAGAAAAAATTCTAAAAGAATCAAAGAAGAAGACACAAACACAAACGCAAGAATTTATTTTGGTTCAAAAACATGTGAAAAATTATAGTTTAACAAAAGAAAAGCAACCTGGTCTCGACACTTGAGCGCTTCGCTCACCGTAGCTTCGTGTAACTGTGCGATGGTTGTGTTTTTTATTTAGACATTTCGAACAAAGAGTGGCACTGGTCTGACGGAAATTGGAAGCTGTTTACTTGGCCTTGTTCTCTGAAAATCGTGGATTACTACAAGCTAAAGGAAGCTGTGCATAATTCGGAAAGTGCTCGGCCATTGCCGAGAGACAAGAAAGAGATAGAGAGTCAAGTCCATTAACACGCAAATCGTCCCGCGAGGAACCCAGCAACGAGTTTGTGGTGGCTTCCCTTAAACGCATTGCACAGTTGTATATGTCCGTACCTGTGTGATCGGTGCGTCTCTGAGCCTGCTCACAGCCACGAACGTTAAACCCTGTGAATACTTGGACGCCCTCCAATATTCAATCTGTACTTGACTTCCACACCATCCCTAGCCGTGCTTACTATGACGTAACGGATGTGCAGCTTGCACGTGTTTTGTTTGAGTATTCATATAGCAGTACGTAAGTAATGCACGAACTACATATATCCTACGTAAATATTTGTTCAAATTGCATGCGCTAGGCGCAACTTGCAGGTAAGCTATATAATGATACAATACAAGGCAATCGAATTATTTTGTCAAAACCTTTTTTTACGTTTCGAGCATTGTTATTTGCATAATCATAAATGCACAGGCCCACTTTAATTTCACACAAATTAACCTGAATGCTTACATAATCACCCGCTGAAAATTTCACAAATCTACGATGTAACACTGGTGATTTTAGCGGTAAAAAGATTTTAATTTAATCATCGAAAAGAGGTTTGGTTTGTAATTGTTTGCGCGTGTACCATGCCCTAATTTTCTTGCGACGTACTCACTTCTTACAAGCGGGGTGAGTACTAACCTTATAGTACTGGCAAATTGCCAAACCTGTTACACATGCTCTGACTTACTGTAACGCTTTCATACAGTGTGTCGTTCACTTGGTAAGGCTTGCTGTACAGACACAGATACATGGCGCTATATTGGAGGTGCCAGGTCTGGTCTGGCCAGGAGAGTGGGGTTGCATAGTCGTTGTTGCGTATATTTCGCCCCTATTTTAAAAATACGTGCACTTAATGTCTATGAATTTGGATACTTGGTCCATCGTTCATTGTTAGATTTGATGAGTCGAACAAAGATGTTGGTGAATGATCCCTAAATGTGCCAAATTTAACAGGGTTTTTGATATTCCACAGATTACTTCATCAAGATAAGGCTACATGCGTTACTAGTTGCATGTGTTTCATTCTGAAAAATACTGTTTCACGAACAGTTGCTTTTGGAAAGCTAACTGTTCCGGCACTAAAAGCCCTTTTCTCGGACAGCGGAACAGCGGAATTATCGACCCTGAATAGCTAATTTACTAGTCGTCTTGTGAGTAGTGGGGATGCCACGTTATCTTTTTTTTGGGCATTTATGTAACCTCCAGAAAGGTTTAGTGTCCTGATTTATAGTATCTCCAATCATACCATTCACATAATTTGTATGGGAAATATGGACCTCCCTTTTGATTCGGCCCGCAATTTCAGCCCCATTTTCATGCATCTTGGTATTGTTAGTTTTTTTGAAGTTAGCATGCAGCCGGTCCCTTTTCTAATAACTTACGAAGTTTCGGTAACCCAGGGGAGAGATGTTTTAGTCCAGTTTTTTTGGTGGGAACATCGGGGCTCGAAATAACGGGGGCCCCGGGGCCCGATGCTCTAAAAAATTCGCTGGGCCCCCGTAGTTTTACAGGGAAAGGGGGCCCTTTTGGTCCAAATTTTTAAATTTAATTCCCAAATTCTGCACATGAACCCTCCACCCACAAGTAAACGGCTATGTAATGTGAAAGGACTGAAAGGGTGGGAAGTACATGCTTGATGCCCAATGTAAAAGGAAAAGGGTAAAATGAAACTTTTGGTTCACTTGAAAAAGTCCAAAGTTTTTCTATTTTTGGAAGAATGGTAAAAAATTTTTTTGGGGCTTTTATTTTACAAAATCTGCAACATAGAAAGCCTTTTTGTACGGGAAAAAGCCCTAAAAAAAATCATCACATGTAGTATGAAATAGTGTACAGTTCTATATACAAGGGGGCTATGTATGTTTTACGTAATATACTGAGATCTAATCATGTGCACATAGAATGTTCTAGCTTATCCAATCATTACAAAAAATAATAATATGATGAGTGTGAGGGATTTTCAAAACCTGCCCTCCTACAGGGTGTTGCTCAGGAAAAATTCTTTACTGAAAGGTGGCTGAGAAAAACAGTGCCCTTTATTTTCCCTGAATAAATTTCCCGGGGTTACAGAAAATTTTTAAATGCAATTGCATGCAACCCTGTAGGTTGTTTAAAGGGGGGGTCAGTCACCCCAATAAAGAATTGTATAGTAGCTATCCTATTTCCTGAAAAGCCTTTACAATTGGGACGCATTTTTTTCACTAATTTTTAAAATTTACAAGAAGCAACTGCTTGGGTTACCTTAAAATGCAATATTTAGTCCGAAATTTTAAAAAAAACTTGAAGAGAAATAAGGGGAAATTTATGACATTTAAATATTTTTTTCAAAATAAGTTTGGGTGAGCTTTTGACCTTTTAAATACTGGGATATAAAGACAGTGTGGAAGATTGGGTTTCAGGCTTTTCAGCCTCTACTGAACCAATCTACACTTTTCCCAAACACATAAAAACACCTGTACATTAAAATCTTTTTAAAAATCCTTTTTTTTTGTTTTGTTTGGGCCCCCCTTTATTTTTCATTTGGCCCCCAGATTTCCCTGGATAGGGGGCCCCGGGTGGCCCCCCAAAAGGGTAAGGCTTATTTCGACCCTGAACATTCTTCTAACATTCTTTTGAGAAAGGACTAAACAGCTGCCCCTTTTCGTCCACAGTACGGTTATTTTCCCCCCATTGAAGTACCCCAAAGTGAAGCTCCGGGGATCTTTTTTCATAGCACCCTAGTCACCCCTTTGAGAAATTTCCCGATAACCACGAGGTTTTCCTTTTTATCGGGAAAAAGACACCTTCATTACAGAATAAAGCCATGATCACTAAATGATCAAGGGGGAAATTTCACCTCACTGGTGCGCAATAAAACACCCCCCCCCCCCCCCACCCCCCCCCCCCCCCACCCCCCCCCCCCCCCACCCCCCCCCCCCCCCACCCCCCCCCCCCCCCACCCCCCCCCCCCCCCACCCCCCCCCCCCCCCACCCCCCCCCCCCCCCACCCCCCCCCCCCCCCACCCCCCCCCCCCCCCACCCCCCCCCCCCCCCACCCCCCCCCCCCCCCACCCCCCCCCCCCCCCACCCCCCCCCCCCCCCACCCCCCCCCCCCCCCACCCCCCCCCCCCCCCACCCCCCCCCCCCCCCACCCCCCCCCCCCCCCACCCCCCCCCCCCCCCACCCCCCCCCCCCCCCACCCCCCCCCCCCCCCACCCCCCCCCCCCCCCACCCCCCCCCCCCCCCACCCCCCCCCCCCCCCACCCCCCCCCCCCCCCACCCCCCCCCCCCCCCACCCCCCCCCCCCCCCACCCCCCCCCCCCCCCACCCCCCCCCCCCCCCACCCCCCCCCCCCCCCACCCCCCCCCCCCCCCACCAGGGACATTTTTGAACCCCAAAGCGGCAACTCAGCGATGTTCAGATGTACTTTAGGGGGCACATGCAAGTTGACAAACCACAAAGCAGCATGCAGGATATTCTCTTGCATGTCACAATTATTAGTAAACAAACTAGCTGGCACACATCTCTAACACAGTAAAACTACAGTAGCTAACCATGCATTTTGCACACATGTTAATCATGCATCCAGCGGGACTTTCCTTGTACTGGCCATAACAGCATGCACAAAGTAACTGAAGCGATTGTTTAAAACAGAAAAATGTGTCGTCAATTTAAATTGATTTCATCCAAATTTGTCATTTGTGAAAGTCTACTGTTGTGTAATCACTGCATTCTGGTCCTATTATGAAACAAACCAGCTGTCACTCACCTCTTACACAGTACAAGCTACAGTACAGTAGCAAACCATGCACTTTGCACATGTGTTAATAATCATGGGTCAGGGGGACTTTTCCTTGTAGTGGCCATAACGGCATGCATGTAGTAACAGAAAAATATGTCATCCGTTCAAAATGATGTCGCCCAAATTTGTCACTTACATGAACATCTACTGCGGTGTAATCATTGCGCTCTGGCTTTGCTATTGAAGTTGATGCACCCTTTAAAATTAAGTTTTTCAAAAGGCAGCATTTTGGTGCTTCGAAAGTTATGAGATTTACAGAAGCTTGCCCTGTATGCTGCTTGTCTGATTTTCATTGACATTGAATATCATTCACACAATCAAGTGCCTAGTTGATTCCATGCCACAGGCAGAAGGAATCTATGCGATGGTGATGTCGTGTGTGTGCGTGTGTGTGACTCATTGCTTGTAAACACAATATCTAAAGAAGGGTAACTGTGACTGAGCTCTTGCTTGGTGTGTGGGTTGGTGATGTTGAGTAGATGATCCCTATTGTTTTTGATGGAGGTCAAAGGTCATTTGGGGTCACAGGAGGTCAAAAGGTTGAAACCTTGTAAACACGATATCTCAAGAGGGGTAACTCCGAGGGACCTCATATTTAGCAGGTAGGTTTCCCATATTAAGTAGATGATCCCTATACTTTTTGGTGGAGGTCAAAGGTCATTTGGGGTCACAAGAGGTCAAATAGTAAATACCCAGGAAATTGCTTGTAAACATGGTATCTCCAGAAGGATAAGTGTGAGGGATCTCATACTTACCATGTACATTGCTCATATTGAGTAGATGATCCCTTTAGTCTTTGGTGGAGGTCAAAGGTCAATTGGGGTCACTAGTTGTCAAAAGGTTAAAACCTTGTAAGCATGATATCTCAAGAAGGGTAAATCCGAAGGATCTCATATTTAGCAAGTAGGTTGCCCATATTGAGTAGGTGATCCCTATTGTTTTTGGTGGAGGTCAAAGGTCATTTGGGGTCACCAGAGGTCAAAAGGTCAAAACCTTGTAAACACTATATGTCAAGAAGGGTAACTGTGAGGGATATCATATTTAGCGTGTCGATTCCCATATTAAGTAGATAATCCCTATTATTCTTGGTGGTGGTCAAAGGTCATTTGGGGTCACCAGAGGTCAAAAAGTCAAACGTTGTAAACACTATATCTCAAGAAAGGCAACTGTGAGGGATCTCGTACTTAGCATGTAGATTTCCCATATTGAGTAGATAATCCCTCTCATTTTTGATTCCTTGCCGAAGGCAGGCAAGGAATCTATGCGATGGTGATGTCGTGTGTGTGTGTGTGTGTATGTATGTATGTGTGTATGTGTGTGTGTGTGTGTGTGTGTGTGTGTGTGTATGTGACGCCTAGCTTGTAAACATGATATCTCAAGATAACAATAACCGACACTTTTCATATTTGGTGTATAGATCTGTCATGTTACGAGAAAAACTTGTTTTCTGGTGAAGGTCAAAGGTCATTTGAGGTCACCAGAGGTAAAAACCGAAAAGCTTGTAAACATGATATATTAAGGCAGCAGTGACGGACACTTTTCATATTTATTATATAGATTTGTCATGATGTAAGGAAGAACCCTATTGTCTTTGGTGGTGGTCAAAGGTCATCCGGGGTCACTGGAGGTTAATCTGCGAAAACCTCGTAAATGGCTTGTAAACACGATATCTCAAGATAGCAATGACCGACACCTTTCATATTTGGTGTATAGATTTGTCATGTTGAGAGGAAGAACCGAATAGTTTTTTTGAGAGGTCAAAGTTCATCTGAGGTCACCAAGGTGTAAACTGCAAAAAAACCTCGTAAACACGATATCTCAGATAGCAAAGGCCGACACTTTCAATTTGGTATACAGATTTGTCATGTCAAGAGGAAGAAGCCTATTGTTTTTGGTAGAGGTCAAAGGTCATCTGAAGTTGCCAGAGGTTAATCTGCTTAAACCTTGTTAAAGGATTGTAATCACGATATCTCAAGTTAGCAATGACCGACAATTTTCATATTTGTTATATATTTTTGTCATGTTGAGAGGAAGAACCCTATTGTTTTTGTTAGAGGTCGAAGGTCATCTTAAGTCCCAAGGTTAACGGCCAAAACCTCGTAATCACGATATCTGAAGGTAGCAAAGGCCGACCACTTTTCATATTTGGTATTACAGATTTGTCCCTGTCAAGAGGAAGAAGCCTATTGTTTTTGGTGGAGGTTAAAGGTCATTAAGGCCACCCGGGTTTAAAAAAGCCAAAAAGGGCTCGTAGTCGCTTTTCCAGATAGAAAATGCCCGAACTTTTCTATTTGGTATAAGATTCTCATGTGGGGGAGGAAAACCCCAAAATTTTTTGGGAAGGGTCAGGTCTTTTGGGGTCACCTTAGTAAAAGCCAAAAAGCTCGTAACACTATATCTCAAGGAGGATGCCCACATTTTTTATAGGGTAATAGATATGTCATTTGGGAGAAAGAACCCATTTTTTTTGGTAGGTCAAAGGTCATTGAGGTCCCAGAGGTCAAGGCCCAAAAAAAAATTTAAAAGGGATATGTCAAGATGGAAGGCGGATTAGATTTGTCTGGAAGGAAAATGTTTTTTTTTTTTTGGAAAGGGGTAAAAGGTCTCTGGTCCCCAGAGGTTAACTACAAAACCTTGTAATGGCTTGTAATCCCCGATATCTCCATGCAATGAAAAACCCCACTTTCCATATTTGTTATAAAAAATTTGCCAGTTGAGAGGAAAACCCCCTATAAATTTTGGGTGGAGGTAAAGGTCAACTGGGTTACCGAGGCAAAAAAAAAAATTTCCCAAAAATTTCCCCAAGATTGTATCGGGTTCACTGGGATCAAAAAGCAACATTTCCCCAAAATTTCCCAAGATTGTCACCCGGGGTCCACATAGGTTAAAAAGCAAAGTTTCCCAAGAATTCCAAAAGATATCATATGGGGTCTCAGAGGTAAAAAAAGCAAATATCGAAGTTTTCCCCAAAGGAATTGTCCTTTTTTTTTCACCAGAGGTCAAAAGAAAAAATTTCCCAAAATTCCCAAGATCGTTTTTGGTTAAACAGGGTCAAAAGAAAATTTTTCCAAAGAATTCCAAATCGTAATCTGGGGTCACCAAGGTCAAAAGAAAAATTTCCCAAGAATTTCAAGATTGTTATATGGGGTCACCAGGGTCAAAAAGAAAAAATTCCCCCCAAAGAATTCCCAAGATAGTAATAAAGGGTCACCAGAGGAAAAAAAAAAAAATTTTCCAAAAATTTTCAAGACCCAAGGATCCATTGGAGTTTAATTCCTTTCAAACACTTTGTTTTTCTTGTTTTTTAATTTTTTGGGGGGGTTCAAAGTTCGTGTGAGGTCAGCAGGGGTGAAATTGTTAAAATATTGTAAATGATGTGTCAAGGTAGATAAATTTGAGGGAAAAACCTCAAAAAAAAAAACAACAAAGCACCCCCTTTCGGAAAGGGAAACACTAAGCCTTAGGCTTTCTGGTTAACTGAAATCTCAAAAACAGTGTTCCTATACGGATATATTCAGTAACACTTGTGTGTCATTTTTTGGGAATGTGGCTTGGCGGGGTCCTATGGAAAAATTTGGGGACATTTCAATATTTTTTTCAAGAAAAAATAAACAGTAATGAGTTTAAAACAATAATATTAAAAATTTTCACCTAGGGGTATTAACTCTTTTACACTTGTACTTGAAAAATTTTGACCTCCAAAGGGGGGGGGATTTTATCCACAGATTCAGACGGATTGCATAGGTAGCTATTTTCTCTCGCACTCTTTGTAGGCAAAGCACTCCTTTACTCTGAATTACAGACCTGTAATTTTTACGCCCCCTAAATAAATCAGTCTATCAAAACTGAATTTTTCTTTATGAAGTTGAAAAATCCCTTTATACAAATTAAAAACGTTCATGCTTAGCTTCTCTATGAAGTTCCCTACAGTATGGTGCTTTTTTCTAGGAGTCTCTTGACCCTTTGCGGGTATCCAAACCGTACATTTACACAAAACCAAACCAAACTAATTTTTGGCTTCTCAGGGAAGGGGCAACCTTTAAAATATATTTTTTCATGCAGCTGTGACCCGGCCCCTTTTTTTTAAACATCTGCACATACTTTCGGCTGGCCCTTTTTTGCATTGCTGAAATATTTATACTTACTTGTGCCCCTTCCATTTTGTGTGTTGAATATATGCCCCCAAAAACTTGGGGTTACTTAGCTTGTTTGTGAATGTTGAAATTTAAAACCTTTTGTTGAAATTTTAGCTCCAGACAATTCCGGTTTGCCCTTTTTCTACTGCGTCTCGCAGTTCCTGGAAAATAAGGCCCTACACCATCTAATGTACAGTAACCCTGTTGGGATAAGACTTTGTTTAAAAAAAAGGGCCGTTTCCCTAAAAACCAATTGGCCTTGCTGTGTTGGTCCCCCACATTTTTTTCATCCTCATCATGTATGTGCGTATTCACCTGAATTTTGGGGTTATCACTGGCATGCCCCTTGTATACTAGGCCTAGGGTATCATTCTCATGTGATTCTATAAATCCAGCGTTCTTGTATACTCTAGTGCGGGAAATAAAGGTTTGACCTAGAACAATTGCTAACTGGATCTTCACAGGGAAATTTTTCGAATGCCATTATAAAGTACTAAAAATCCGAGCTAATCTGAGTTGCAAAAATGTCAAATTTCAAAATTAATGGCTCCATTTTGTAGATTTTTGTCCTATTTTAAGGCTGAGATGTGTAAAAAGAATTTTTTTTGTCTACACCCATTTCCTGAGGTCAAAGGAACACAGTTATAGCAGTAAAACTACTGAACATTTTGGGGGCCAAATTTTCTAAATTCAAAATGGACACCTTTTGATATATTTTTTTTTCTTCCTCAAGTACAAATTGTAAAGACTTTTTTGTTGTTTTTCCCCATTTTTTACGGGGTCTAGGAAAAATTATAGCAAATGGCCCTTTTCAAGTACCTTCCTCTTGAAGGCCTAATTTGAACTGATTTAAAGTGGGCCCCATTTTTTTTAGACTGTCTTCTATCAAATTTTGAGGCTTATGAAGGGGGTGATTTTGGTGTTCCACACATGTTTTCATTGACCCCTAACACAGTTTACAATGATAAAAATGTGATCTTTGTTCTTGCCTTTTTTGCATATATCCAAAATGCTGCATTTGAGTTTAGGGCCCTGTTTTAAAAATTTTAGCTATTTGAGAAAAAGTTTTGGTGTTTTTCCGCATGTTTTTGGGTGAAGAAATAATTTCAACAGTAATAGGTGTTGAAGTAATTTGGGAAAAACCCTTTAAAGTGAATGAAACTAAAAAAGGGTGCCATTTTGTTTATTTTATGAAAAAGAACATGTGGAAATTCTATTCGGTGTCCACTTTTATATTTTAAAGGGTTTAATAACCCCCATTATCAAGGGAAAATGCAATTTAAAAGGGGCATTGTCCAAATTCAAGGATTTAATAATGATTTCCATCATGGAAGAAAACTGATCAAGGATAGCTTTTGAGGGCCCCAGTGCAGATCCTTAGTGACTCAGTTTTCCCTAGAAGGTGTTCCAAGCAACTCTCAAAGAGGTTATTATACACCCCTTTGAAAAAAGGAAGTCCAAAACTGGGCAAATTTGGGGAAATAAAACGACTGAAGGTTCCTCAAGTTATTAACTTATTATTTCCCGAGTAAATAATGGTGGCAGAAAATACTTCAAGTACTGGTTCCATCCCATCCATAAAAACATAAATTTTCTCAACTGAAAAAATTCTTTGATTTCAAAACTTAAAAAAAATATTTCAAAATGTCTTAAAATTCTTTTGAAATTAAAACTTCTCCCAAACTTTCTCACTTACAGAAAAAAAAACTTGAAGTTATTCTGAAATGTTAAATTTTTGAAAATCTTAAGCCATCAGAAAAATGTCCCCCAGTCTAAAATATTGTTTTATGATCATGCCTTCCCCTTAAAAAAGAAAGAAAAAACTGTCCCCGTATTATCTACAATCATTCTAAAAAAAAGGAACGCTGATAGCAGAACTTGGGACCTGAAAAAATTTTTGTAAATTTACAACCAGAACAAAAAAAAATAATACATTTGAGCTTATAGATTGCTTTACCCTAAAAGCACTATTATTGAAATCAATTCACAATACTTTGTACAGTATTCTTTTGTAACTCTTCATATGGGGTCTAAATTTGCAGATATTTTTAACAGTGTAGATGCCCATCCACTTGCAACTTTCATTTTATCAGAAGTATACTTTAAATCCTTTTTGCCAAAAGCATTTCTGTTTTTTTGGCCCCTGAATTTAAAATTTTAAAATGCAGAAAAATAAATTTGTCACAATAAAGACTGTTATGCATTTCTTAAAAGATTAAAATTGGGTGGAAAAAGGCGCAGTCTTGTAACTCATATCATGCAACGTACCATATGTGATAAGCAGTTTCTTTTAATCCCAATTGCAGATACTGTTCTGTTTCAGACATCACAATTAGTTTTTGGTACATGTATCTCATCCCTTTTTTAAAATCTTTAAAAAAAATTAAAACTCTTAATCCACCTATTAAATTTGAAATTGAGTTCAAAAATACCTTTAAAAGTCATTGCACATATCCTGTAGAAAAATTATAAAATCGTAATACACTTAAGATACCTCATAGAAAAGAAATATTTTTTTTTTTAGGTAAAAATTCTCTTATTCCAGTTAGGGGTTCTTTTTTTGGAACTTAAATCTCTAAATTACAGAAAATCTTGAATTTTTAAATTTTAAAGGGACTGTCTGTAAGAAATTTAGTACTGTACAGAAATTCGATTATAAGGTTTTTTAATATCACCATGGGTGGGTCGCTGGTACTATTCTGTACTGTTATTAAAAATTTTTTTTTTGGCCCCCCTTTTAAAAAAGGAAAAAAGGGGGGTTTTTTTTTTTCCCCTTTAAAAAAAAAAAATTTCCCCAAAAAAATTTAAATTTAAAAAAAAAAAAAATTTTAAAAATAAAAAGAAAAACCAAAAAAAAAATTTCCCAAAAAAAAATCCTTTTTTTTTTTTAAAAAAAAATTTTTTTAAATTTTTTTTTGGGGTTTAAAAAGGGTTTTTTTTTTTTAAAAAAAAAAAAATTTTTTGGGGAAAAAAAAACCTTTTTTCCCCCCCAAAAATTTTTTTAAACCCCAAAAAAAAACCCCCCAAAAAAAACCCAAAAATTTTTTTAAAAAAATTTTAAAAAAAAAAGGGGAAAATTTTTTTAAACCAAAAAAAAAAAAAGGGGGGCCCCTTTTTTTTTTTAAAAAAGGGGGGCCCTTTCCCCCCCTTTTTTTTTTTTTTTTTGGGCTTTTTGGGTTTTTAAAAATTCCCCCTTTTTAAAAAATTTTTTTAAAATTTTCCCAAAATTTTTTGGGGGTTTTTTTAAAAAAAATTTTTGGGGGCAGGGTTTTTAATTAAAAATTTGGGGGTTTTTTTTTTTTTTAAAAAAAAAAAGGGTTAATTTTTTTTTAAATTAAAATTTTTTAAAAAAAAAAAAAAAAAGGGAATTCCCCCCCCTACTTTTTAAAAACCCTTTTTTGGTTTTAAAAAAAAAGGGGGGGTTTTGGTTTTTCCTTCCAAAAAACCCTTTAAAATTTTTTTTTTTTAAAAAAAAAATTTTGTAAAAAAATTTTTTTTTTTTTTTGGGGAGGGGGAATTTAATTTTTAAACCCAATTTAAAAAATTTTTTTTTTAAAAATTGGTTTCCAAAAATTTTTTTCCTTTTTTTTGGGGGAAAAAAATTTTTAAAAAAAAATTTGTTTAAAAAAAATTTGTTTTTTTTTTTTTTTTGGGGGGAAAAAAGGGGAAAAATTAAATTTTAAAAATTTTAAAAAAAAACCCTTTTGGAAAATTGGGGAAAAAAATTTTTTTCCCCCCGGGGGGGGGGTTTTTTTAAAAAAAAAAAAGGGGGCCCCCAAAAAGGGGGGGTTTTTTTTGGGGGTTTGGGGGAAATTTTTTTTGGGGTTTTGGGGGAAAATATAAAAAAATTTTAAAAATTTAAAAAAAAGGTCCTTTTTTTAAAACCCAAAAAAAAGGGGGGGTTAAAAACAAAAGTTTTTAAAATTTTTTTAAAAGGAAAAAAAAAGGGGGGGGTTTTTTTTTTGGGGGGAAAAAAAAAAGGGGTTTTTTTTTTTTTAAAAAAAAAGGGGGTTTCCTTTTTTTCCCCAAAGAAAAAAATTTAAAATTTCTTTTTGGGAAAGGAAAAAAAGGGGGTTGGAACCCCCCCCCTTTTTTAAAAAAAAAAAAATTTTTTCCCCCCCCTTTTTTTAAAAAACCCCAAAATTTTTTTTTAAAAAAATTTTTTGGGGAAACCCCCTTTTTTTTGGTTTAAAAAAAAAAAAAATTAAAAAACCCAAATTTGGGGCCCCCTTTTTAAAAAAAGGGGGAAAAAAGGGGGGGCCCTTTTAAAAAAAAAATTTTTTTTTTTTTAAATTTTTTTTGGGTTGAATAATTTTTTAAAAAAAATTTTTTAAATTTTTTTTTTAAAAAATTTTTTTTAAAATTTGGGGTTTTTAAAAACATTTAAAACCCGGGGCCCCCTTTTTTCCAAACCAAAAAAAATTTTTTTTTTTTTTTTTTAAAAAAAAAAATTTCCCCTTTTTTTTTTTTTTTGGGGCCGGAAAAACCCCTTAATCCCAAAAAAAAAAAAAAAGGGAAAAAACCCCAAAAAATTTTTGGGGGGGAAAAAGGGTTTTTTTTTTTGGGGGAAAAAAAAAAAGGGGCCCCCCCAAAATTTTTTTTTTTTGGGGGGGGGGGGGGGGGGGGGAAAAAAACCCCTTTTGGGGTTGGGGCATTTTGGGTTTTAAAAAAAAGGGGGGGGAAAAAAACCCCCCTTTTTTCCCCGGGAAAAGGGGGGGGTTTTAATTTTTTGGGCCCCCTTTTTGGGGGTTTTTTAAATTTTTTTTGGGGGGGGAAAAAACCTAAAAAAAAAAAAAATTTTTTTTTTTTTTTTTTTTTAAAAAAATTTTTTTTTTTTTTTTTTAAAAATTTTTTTTAAAAAAAATATTTTTTTTTGGAAAAAAGGAAAAAAAAGGGCCTTTTTTTAAAAAAAAAAAAAAAAAAAAGGGGAAAAAAAAAAAAATTTTCCCCCCTTTTTTGGTTTTTTTTTTTTTAAAAAAAGTTTTTAATTTTTTTTAAAAAAAATTTTTTTTTAAAACCCCAAAAAAAAAAATTTTTTTTTAAACCCCCAAAAAAAAAAAAAATTTTTAAAAAAAAAAAAAAAATTTTTTGGCCGGGGGGAAAACTTAAAAATTTAAAAAAAAACCCCCCTTTTTTTTTTTCCCAAAAATTTTTTTTAAGAAAATTTTTTAAAAAAAAAAAAAAAATTTTTTTCCCTTTTTCCCCCAAAATTTTTTTTTTTTTTGGGAAAAAATTTTCCCAAATTTTATTTTTTTAAATAAAAAAAAGGGAAAAAAAAATTTTTTTTTAAAACCGGGCCCTTTTTTTTTTTTAAAAACAAAAAACCCCATAAAAAAAAAGGGGGGTTTTTGGGTTTTTTTTTAAAAAAAAAAAACCCCCAAAAAAAAAAATTTTTCCCAAAGGGGTTTTTTTAAAAAAAATTTGGAAAATTCCCGTTTTTTTGGGGAAAAACCCCCGGGAAAAAAGGAAAAAATTAAATTTTTTTCCCTTTTTTTTTTAAAATTTTTTTTTAAAAATTTTTTGGGGTTTTTTTGGGGGGAATTTAAAATTTTTTTTTTTTCCCCCCCCTTTTTTTTGGGGGGGAATTTTTTTTTTTAAAATTTTTTTTTCCCCCAAAAAATTTTAAACCCCTCCCCAAAAAATTTTTTTTAAATCCCCCTTTGGGGGGAAAAACCCTTTTTTTTCCCCCGGGGGAAAAAAAGGGGAGTGGGGTTTTTTTTTTTCCCCCCCCCCCCCCCGTTTTTTTTAAATTTTTTTAAAAACCCCCTTTTTTTGGGGTTTTTTTTTTGGGTTGGGTACCCTTTTTTGGTTGGGGTGGGTTTTTAAAAGGCCCAAAAAAATTTTTTTAAAGGGGTTTCCCCCCCTTTTTTTCCCCCCCCTTTTTTTTGGGGGTTCCCCTTTTTTTTCCCCCCCTTTAAAAAAACGGGTTTGGGGGAAAAGGGTTTTTTTTCCCCCTTTAAACCTTTTCCCCCCGGGGGGGGGGGTTTCTTTGGGGAAAAAATTTGTTTTCCTTTTTTTTTTTTCCCCCGGGGGGGAATTCTGAAAAGGGGGCCCCCCCCTTAATTTTAAGGGTTTTAAAAAAAAAAAAGGGGGGGGTTTTTTTGGGTTTGAAAATTTTTTTTTTTTGGGTTTTTTTAAAAAAAAAAAAAAAAAAGGGGGGAATTTGGAAAATTTTTTTTCCCAAAAAATTAAAGGGGAAAAAGGGTTGAAAAAAAAAAAATTTTTTTTAAGGGGGGGGTTTTTTTAAAAAAATTTTAAAATTTTGGTTTTATTATTTTTTAAATTAAAAGGGGTTTTGCCCCAAAAAATTTTTTAAAGGGGGTTTGGGGGGGGAAAAAACCTTCCCGGGGGGCCCCCCGGGGGGGAAAAAGGGGGGTTTTTTTTTTTAAAAAATTTTTTTTGGTTTTAAATTTTAAGGAAAAAAAAAACCCCCCTTTTTTTTTTTTTTTAAAATTTTGGGGGTTTTTAAATTTTGGGTTTCCCTTGGAAGGGGAAAATTTTTTTTTCCCCAAAAAAAATTTTTTTTTTCCGTTAAAAAAAAAAAAAAATTTTAAAAAAAATTTAAATTTTTTTGGGGCCCCTTTAAAAAAAATTTTTTTTTTTTTTTTGGGGGAAAAACCTTTTCAAAAAAAAGGGAATTTTTTTTTTTTTTTCCCCCCCCCTTTTTTTTTTTTTCCCAAGGGTTTTTTTTCCCGGGGGTTTTTTGGGGGGGCCCCCCTTGGGATTGGGGGTTTTTTTTTTTTTTTTAAAACCGCAAAAGGGGGTTTTTTTAAAGGGGGCCTTTTTTTTTCCCGTTTTCCCCCCCCTTTTTTTCCCCCCTTTTTTTGGTTTGGGGAAGAAAAAAAAGGGGGGGGAAAAACCCTTTTTTTTTTAAAATTTGTTTTTTTTAAAAAATTTTTTTTTAAAATTTTGGGGCCCCAAATTTAAAGGAAAAAGGGAAAAAACCCCCCCCCGGGGGTTTTTTTTTTAAAAAAGGGAAAAAATTTTTTTGGGGAATTTTTTTGGGCCGGGGCGGGGGAAAAAAAAAAAATTTTTGGGGAAAAAAGGGGTTTTTTTAAAAAAAAAAACCCTTTTTTAAAAAAATTTTTTTGGGGGGTTTTAAAAAAGGGGGGAAAAAAAAAAAGGGGGAACCCCTTTTTTTTTTTTTTTAAAGGGAAATTTTTTTTAAAAAAGGGGGAAAAGGGGGAAAATTTTTTTTTTTTTTTTTTTTTTAAAAAAATTTTCCCAGGGGGGGCCCCTTTTTTGGGGGGGGGTTTTTTGGGGGGGAAAAAAAAAAAATTTTTTTTAAAATTTATTTTTTAAAAAACGGGGGGGGGGGGGGGGGGGGTTTTTTTAAAATTTAAATTTTGGGGAAAAAAAAGGGGGTTTAAAATTTTTTTTTAAAAAATTTTAAAAATTTTTTTTTTTAAAAAAAAAAAGGGGGGGGAAAAATTTTTTTGGGGCTTTAAAAAAAATTTTCCCGGTTTTGGGTTTTGGGTTTTTTTTTGGGGGTTTTTAAAAAAAATTTTGGGAATTATTCCCCCCCCTTTTTTTTTTAAAAATTTTTCCCCCCCCCCCTTTTTTTTTAAAAGGGTGCTTGTTTTTTTTTTTTGGGGTTTGACCGGGGGAAAAGGGAAGGTCTTTTTTTTTTTAAAAAAAATTTTTTTCCACTTTTTTTTTTTGGGGGCCCCCTTGGGGGAATGGATTGGGGGGAAAAAAAAGGGGGGGGCCCCCAAAAAGGGGCCCCCAAAAATTTTTTAAAAAACCAAAATTTTCCCTTTTTTTCTTTTTTTTTTTTTTAAAAAAAATTAATTTTTTAAAAAAAAAAAAAAATTTTTAAAAAAAAATTTTTTTTTGGGCCCAAAAAAAAAATTTTTTTTCCCCTTTGGGTTCCCCCCCTTTTTTTTTTTTCCCAAAACCCCAAAAAAACCAAGGGAAAAGGTTTTAAATTTTTTTTCCCCCCCCCGTTTTTCCCCCCCCGGGAAAATTTTTTTAAAAAAAAATAAAAAAAGGTTAAAAAAAAAATTTTTTTAAAAAACCCCTTTCAAAAAAATTTTGCTTTTTTAAAAAAAAAGGGGCCCCCCCCTTTAAAAAATTTTAAAAAATTTTCCTAACCCCCCTTGTTTTTTGGGGAAAAAAATTTTTTTTTTTTTTTTTTTAAAATTTTTATAAAAAAAATTTTTTTTAAAACCCCAAAAATTTTTAAAAATTGTTTTTTTTTTTCCCGGGAAAAAAAAAACCCAAATTTAAAATTTTTGGGGCCCCCCAAAGGGGGCCTTTTTAAAAAAAGGGGGTTTTTTTAATTTCCAAAAAAGGGGAAGCCTTTTTGGGGCCACGGGGTTTTAACCGAATTTTTTTAAAAAAAAAAAAGGGGGGGGGGGAAAAAAAAAAAAAAAATTTTTTTTGGAAAATTTTTTTTTTCCCTTAAATTTTAAAGGGGGGAAAAAAAAAAAATTTTTAAAAATTTTAAAATTTTTAAAAAAAATTTTTTTTCCTTTTTTTTTTGGGGGAAAAAAATTTTTTCCTTTTGGGGGGAAAAAAAAACCCCCTTTTTTTAAAAATTTGCCTTTTTTTAACCCGGAACCTTTTTTAAACCTAAAAAACCCCCCAAAAAAAAAAAAGATTTTTTATAAATTTTTTTTAAAAAAAAAATTTAAAAAAAAAAATTTTGTTTTAAAAAAAAATTTTTTTAAAAAAAACCCCAAAAAAAAAAATTTTTTCCCCAAAAATTTTTTAAAAAATTTTTTTTTTTTAAAAAAAATTTTTTAAAAAAAAAAAGGGGGGAAAAAAAAAAAAAAAAAATTTTTAAAAAAAAAACTTTTCCCAAAAATTTTTAAAAAAAAAAAAATTCCCTTTTTCCCAAAAAATGTATGGTTTGGGGTTTTTTTTTTTTGGGGTTTTTTTCCCCAAAAATTTTTTTTGGTTTTTTTTAAAAAAATTTTTAATTTTTTAAATTTTTGGGGGTTTTTTTTTAAAATTTTTTCCTTTTTTTTGAATTTTTTTAAAAAAAAAAAAGGGGGGGTTTTGGTTTTGGGGTTTTGGGTTTTTTTCCCCCCCCGGGGGGGAAAAATTTTTTAAAAAAAATTTTTTTTTTTTGGGTTTTTTGGGGCCGGGGGAAAAAAAAAAATTTTTTTAAAAACCAAAGGGGTTTTTTAAAAATTTTTAAAGGTTTAAGGGTTTAAAACCCCCTTTTTTCCCCCAAGAAAATTTTGGTTTTTAAAAAAAATTTGGAAAAAAAGGTTTTAAAAAAAAACCCCCCCCCGGGGGAAAAAAACCCCATTTTTTTTTTTTGGGGGAAAAAGGTTTTTTGGGGGGGGGCCCCCCTTTTAAATTTTCCCTTTTGGCCCCAAAAAAAAAAAAAAAATTTTTTTTTTAAAAAAGGAAAAAAAAAAATTTTTAAAAAAAAAAAAAATTTTTTTAAAATTTTTTAAAAAAATTTTTCCCCCCTTTTTTTTTTAAACCAAAACCCAAAAAAAACTTTTTTTTTTAAATTTTTTTTTGGGGGAAAAAACCCTTCCCAAATTTCCCCAAAAAAATTTTTTTTTTAAAAAATTTTTTAAAAGATGATAAATTTTATTTAAAAAATTTTTAAAAAAAAAAAAAAAATTTTTTAAAAAAAACCCCCCCCCTTTTTTTTAAAAAAAAAAAAAAAAAAATTTTTTTCCCCCCTTTTTTTTAAAAGGGGACCCCCTTTTTTTTTAAAAAAACCCCCCCCCTTTTTCCCAAATTTTTTTTTTTCCCCCCGGGGAAAAAAAAAAAACCCAAAAAATTTTTTTAAAAATTTTGGGTTTTTCCAAAAAAAAGGGGGAGGGCCTTTTTTTTTTTGGGGGGGGGGCCCCCCTTTTTGGGGGCCCCCCCGGGGGTTTATTTCCCCTTTTTTTTAAAAATTTTTTTTTTTTTTTTTAATTAAAAAAAAATAAAAATTTTTTCCCTTTCCCGGCCCCAAAGGGTTTTAAAAAAAAAAAAAATTTTTTTTTGGGGGGGCCCCCAGGCCCCCCGGGGGGCCCCCCCCGGGGAAATTTTTTTTTGGGGGAAATTAATTTTAAAGGGGAAAAAAAGCCCCCCCCTTTTTTTTAAAAAGGGGGGAATTTTTAAAAAAAAAAAAAACCCCCCCCAAAAAAAAACCCCCCCCCCTTTTTTAAAAACCCCCCAAAAAACCCTTTAAAAAAAAAAAATTTTTTTGGGGCCAAAATTTTGGCCCCTTTTTCCCCCTTTTTCCTCCCCTTTTTTTTTTTTGGGGGGGGGTTTTTTTTTTTTTCCCCCTTTTTTTGGCAAAAAAAAAAGGGGCCCCAAAAGGGAAACCCCCCAAAAAATTTCCCAAAAACCCCTTTAAAAATTTTTAAAAAAAAAAATATTTTAAAAAAAACAAAAAAACAAAATATTTTTTTTTCCCCTTTAAAAACCCTTTTTTAAAAATTTTTTCCCCCCCAAAACCGGGGATTTCCCGGGGGGGGGTTTTTTCCCCCCCAAAATTAAAAAATTTTTTTTGTAAAACCCCTTGTTTCAAAAAAAAAAATTTTTTTAAATTCAAACAAAAAAAGGAAAAAAAAGGTGGGGGCCCCCCAAAAACCCCCCCCCCCTTTTTTTGGGCCCCCCCAAATTTAAAAAAAAAATTTTTAAAAAAATTTTTTCTTTTTTTTTTTTTTAAAAAAAACCCCCCTTTTGGGGTTTTTTTTTTTTTAAAAAAAACCCCCAAAAAATTTTTAAACCCAAAAAAAAAAAACCCCCCCCAAAAGGGTTTCCCACCCCCCCCGGGGGGGGGTTAAAAAAAAAAAACCCCCCCCCCCCGGGGGGGCCCCCAAAAAAAGGAAAAAAAAAACCCCAAAAAAATTTTTTTTTTTTTTTTTTCCCCGGGGGGGTTTTTTTTTTTTTCCCCCCAAATTTTTCCCTTTAAAACAAAAATTGGCCCCAAGGTTTTTAAAAAACCCCAAAAATTTTGGGCCAAAAAACCCCTTTTTAAAAATTTTTTTTTTAAAATTTAAAATTTTTCCAAAATTTTCCCCGGGAAAAATTTTTTTTTAAAAAAAAAAAAAATTTTTGGGTTTTTTTTAAAAAAAGGGTAAAAAAAAATTTTTTCCCCTTTTTTTTGGGCCCCCCCCAAAGGGAAAAAGGGGGGAAAAAAAACCCCCCCCCCAAAATTTTTTAAAAAAAAAAATAAAAAAAAATTAAAATTTTTTTTTTTTTTTTTGGGGGGGGGTTTTTCCCCCCCCCCAAAAAATTTTTAAATTTTTTTTTTAAAATTTTTTTTTTTTAAAAAAAATTTTTTGGGGAAAAAAAAAAAAAAGGGGGGCCCCCCCCAAAAAAAATTTTTTTAAAATTTCTTTTTTTTCCCTTTCTCTTTTTTTTTTTTTTTTTTATAAATTTTAAAAAATTTTTTTTCCCCCCCCCTTTAAAAATTTGGGGGGAAAAAAAACCCAAAATTTCCAAAAAAAAAAACCGGCCCCCAAAACCTTTTTAATCCCAAAATTTTTTTAAAAAAATTTTTAAAAAAAAAATTTTTTTTTTTAAATTAAAAAACCTTTTAAAAAAATTTTTTGGGGGGGGCCCGGGGGGGGGCCCGGGCCCCCCTTTTTTTTTTTCCCCCCCCTTCCCCCCCACAAAAAAAACCCAAACCAAAAAACCCCTTAAATTTTTGGGGGAAAAAATTCAAAATTTTTGGGGTTTTTTGGGGGGGGGGGTTTTTTCCCCCAAAAAATTGGGGCCTTTTTTTTAAAACCCCCTGGGAAAAAAAAACCCCTTTAAAAATTTTAAGGGGGGGGGAAAAAATTTTTTTTTAAAAAAAAATTTTTTTAAAAATTTTTTTAAAAGGGGGAAAAAAAAAAATTTTTTTTAAAAAAAACCTTTGGGCCCAAAAAAAAACCGGGGTTCCCTTTTTTCCCCGGCCCCCCCAAATTTTCCCCCCCCAAAAGGGGAAAAAAACCCCCCCTTTTTCCCCCTTGGGTTCCCTTCCCCCCCAAAAAAAGGGGAAAAAAATTTAAATTTTTCCCAAACTTGGGGGCCCCCCCAAAAAAAAATTTTTCCCCCATTTTTTTTTTTATTTTTTGGGGAAATTTTTTTTTTTTTAAAAAAATTTTTTTTTTCCCCCTTCCCCAAAAAAAAAAACCCCCTTGTAAAATTTTTTTTAAAAAAAAATTTTTTTTAAATTTAAAAAATTTTTTTTTTTTTTTTGGGGGGAAAAAAATTTTTCCCGGTTTTTTTAAAAAAAAAAAACCCCCTTTTTAAACCCCGGGTTTAAAAAAGGTGGGGTTTAAACCCCCAAAAACCTGTAAAAAAAATTTTTGGGGCCCCCAAAAAAAAAAAATTTCCTTTTTTTTAAACCAAAAAAAAAGGGGGCCCCTTTTAATTCTTTTTGGGTTTTTTTACCCTTTTCCCTTTTTTTTTTTGGGTTTTTTTTTTTTTTTCCCCGGTTTCCAAAAAAAATTTTAGGAAAAAATTTTTTTGGGGGAAATAAAGGTTTTTAAATTTTTTTTTAAAAAAAAAAATTTTTGGGGGGGTTTTGGGGGGTTTTTTAAAAATTTTTTAAATTTTTTTTTGGGTTTTCCCCCCTTTTTTTTTTTTTAAAAAAAAAAAAAAAAAAATTTTTTTTTTTTTTTAAAAATACTACTACCCTCAAACTCTCTGATTATCTTTAGAAAACCCCCAATGTAAAAATAAACTTCGTTTAAATTTAACTCTGCTGAATAATCAATGTGGGTGTAGAAAAAAGACTATTTTTTGGTGGGAGAATTCACCCCAAATTTAAAGGGTAGATATGCATCCCCCTACCCACCACTGAATTTTCAAAATGGCAAGAAATTTCCCCGAATAAACTTGTTCACCACCCCTTTTTTTCCCTTTCATTCAACGCATGTAAAATTTTAAATTTTGGGGTTGCATATCTGGGGACATTTAAGCATACATTTTTGAAACAATTCAAAAAGCTTGCACAAAATGTGACAATTTTTATAATTTGCATATCTGTGACTTTTTTTCTCTCTGACCACCTTCAATGTATTCAACAAAAGCTAACCCTTTTCCCCTGGGAAAGGGATTGGCTTGATTACCATAATCTGGGGATATTAAAACCGTAAATACACTGGAAGATACTAAAGGCAATGTTTTTCTCACCTACCAAAAATGGGCTATATTTGTAAGGTAGGGCCACTAAAGATCTAGCTAGGCCCCACATAAATCGCAGCATGACAATCAAGCGCATAGAGGGCTGATTCACAGATCCTTGGGGATAATAAAAAAAAGGGCACACATTTGGGGACAGGGCTGCTGTTTTTGGGTGTGTAAACCAAATATTTTAAATTTTCACAAATGCTCCCCCATCGTTTAAAGAAAATTATTTAACCCCTGTATGTTTAGTGTTTTTTTCTGATTGCTTTTGAGTTTTTTTATTTTAGGATGACAATATTAAAAGATCATAAAAATATATGGGACAGGCCTTTTTGTTTTTTCTTTTGGGTCCAAGTGAATTCACTCCAGAACACCCCACCACCCCAGTGTTCAATAAAAATGTCCCTTCCCACAATGTGATGCAGCCAGGCATTCGTTTCCCTTTTGAGAACCCCCAATAACAGAAGAAAAGGTGGGGGAAACTGGAGTTGTGCCCTAGCTACTTTGGGTTTCAATGCTTAACCCACCCTGTCATTTTATCACATCGGGAAACAATAAAGAGTACTGGGAGGTAGGCCCCAGGCCCCAAACCTTGAATTGGGCAACCCAGCCTAGCCCCCAGGGACTTGTAAATTATTTCTAGGGCCCGTTGTACTAAAAATACTGTTTTCAACTGTTTTTTTTAGTACGGTAGGCTAGCATAACATTACAAGTGCTTCGGCCTTTGGGCTAACTTAAGGGGCCCCAACTTTGACGGTGCTGGAATTTTGGTTGGTGTCTCACCTTGGGTTTTTAACAGATTTTGCCCAAGGGCCTTTTTTTTCCTGGTAATTTTCTGTGAATCACGAACCTCTTTTTAAAGGGGAACTTGGGTATATCCAGCTGAAATCCCATTTTTAAAAATTTTTTATCAATGGGCACTTCGCCCCCCGTTAGGGCTTTTGTTCATGTTTTTTTCGGTTTTTTTCGTTTCCTGCCCTCTTTCTTTCGTTTTGGGATTTCAGCCATTTTAAAGGCACATCGTGTAAATTTTATTCATGTTTCTTCTTGAAGGGTTTTAAAATTTACTTTTCGCCATGGAACAATGGGGCCCTGGAACAAAATTCTTTCCACTCCTGCGTTCTTTCGTCGACACATGGAGGGCGCCATATTGGAGTAGTATACCCAATTTAACGAACCCTCTGATTGGGTGAAATCCTCAAAAGGGGGCCCCTTTTCTCTCACTATTCCAAACACTGATTACTGAATTTCGTAAAAAATCTGTTTAAAAATTTTCCATTTTTTCCTTTTTTTACCAAAATTCCCAAAATTTTGCCCCGGGTGGATCGATGATTCCTGGGTTTTATATATTTTTTGACACTTAGCTTAAGGAATTGTTTTTTTTGCCGGATTCTGTTGCCGAAAAAGCAGAAAAAACGCTGTTGGGCCCCGGCCCATACTTTTGAAAATTTTAAGTTACTGAATCTATAATGGGAAATTTTAGACCTGTGAAATTGGGACAGTGCTTTTATCTGAAATGTGTATGTTTCATTAACATTACTTTTTATACTATATGGATGACCATGCTTGAAAGTGTTTTTTTTTTTGTTATATACAGTAGTGTATAAACAGTACAGAAAATTTTACCATGCGACCTCACCATGGTGTCAATTAAAATACCTTAAAACTAAAATTTTTGTACAGTAAATGGGAAATTTTTGTACAAATACGATACCTTAAATTAAAATTTAAGATTTTTTTGTATTTTTGAGATATCTTAAGTTCCAATAAAAAATATCCCAACTGGAAAAAGAGATATCTGTTACCTAAAACAAAAAATATCTTCATTTCTATTTAAAGGGATCTCAAGTGTATTTTCCATGTTTTATAATTCTTTCTACAGAGATATGTTTCAACTGACTTTTTAAAGGTAAAGTTGAACTCAATTTCAAACTCTTTTTTAGTGTGGATTAAGAGTAGTTTTTAAATTTTTTTTAAGATCTCAAAAAAGGACTTTCGATCCCGTGTACCTGAAAATAATTGTAGATGTCTTAAACAGATACAGTATCTGCAATTGGGATTAAAAAGTAAACTTATTTCCATATGGTATGTTGCCTGATATGATGTTACAAACTGCAGCCTTTTTCCTCCCTTTTAAACTTTTTAAAACAATGCCCCTTTTTACAGATACTTTTCATTGTGACAAAAATTTTATCTTTCTGCTTTTAAAAATTTTTCATTTGGGCCCGAAACAGAAACATGCTGTTGGGTTTACAAAGGGTTAAAGTACTACTTCTTTATTTAAAAAACCCTAAATTGCAAATGGATAGGGATCTACACTGTTAAAAATTTTCTGCAAACTTCTGGGGGGGCCCCAAAATGAAGAATTACAAAAAATACTGACAAAGTATTGTGAATTGATTTCAAAATCAATAGGCTTTTTTAAATGGGTAAAAGCAATCCCATAAACTCAAATGTTATTATTTTTTTTTTGTTCTGTGGTTTTTAAATGTTACAGAAAAATTTTTTTAGTGTTCCAAATTCTGCTATCAGCTGATTCCTTTTTTTTCTAATTATTGTAGATAATACTGGTACGTCCTTTTTACTTTTTTACAGGGGAAGGGATGATCATAAAAAATCATTTTAGACTGTGGGGCATTTTTTTTTGCATGGCTTTCCCGATATTTCAAGAATTAATCATTTCAAATAATCTTTAAATTTTCTTTTTGTAAGTGGAAAACTTTTGGGGAAGATTTCAAATTTTAAAAAAAAGAATTTAGAATTTGTAAAACTTTTTTTTTAAATTTTGAAAACTAAAAATTTTTAGTTTTAGAAAATTTCATGTTTTTTATGGGGTGGGTGGAACCCTTACTTGAAATAAATTTTTCCCGTCCCCTCCCTTTTTACTCAGGGAAAAATAAAATTAATACTTTAGGGAAACCCTTTAGTACGTTTTTTTTCCCCCAAAATTGTCCTTTAAAAGAATTTGGTCTTCCTCTTTCAAAGTGCTTTATATACTCTTTGGAAATTGCTTGGAACACCTTCAGGGTTAAAACCCCGAGTCACTAAGGGCTGCACTGGGGAAACCCCACTTTTAGCTATGCCCTTTATCAGTCTTCTTCCCATGATGACATCATTCAAATTAAAAACCTTGAATTTTGGGCATGCACCCTTTTTTGCCCTTCTTTCCCCTTTAAAAATGAGGTTTTTTCAACCCCTTAAAAAATGAATTGGACACCAAAAGAATTTTTCCCTCATGTCCCCATCTTTCATGAAATAAACAAAGGCGCCTTTTTTGATTTATTCCATTAAGGGTTTTTTCCAAATTTCTTCACACACCTATTACTGTTTCAAAATTTTTCCCTTTACCCAAAAACATCGGAAAACACCAAAACTCTTTTTTTCTAATGTCTCAATTTTTTAAAAAATGGACTGAACTCAAAAACAAACCATTTTGGGTATATTCAAAAAAGGCAAAACAAAGCATCAATTTTTTGTTTTCATTGCTAAAATGGTTTGGGGCCCTTTAAAACATGTGTTTGAACCCCAAAAACACTCCTTCCATAAGCCTTTTACAATTTTTATAGAAGACAGTCTACCAAAAAAGGGGGCCCCTTTAAAAACAGTTCAAATTAGGCCCCTTAAGAGCGAAGTGGGCACTTGTAAGTGGGCCCTTGGGGTATAAATTTTGTTCCTAGACCCCTTTAAAAAATGGGGGAAAAAACAACAAAATAGTCTTCTCAAGCTTGTATCTTGAGAGATGAAAAAAGTATAAACAAAAAGGTGTCCATTTTTTAAATTTTTGGGAAATTGGGCCCCCAAAATTTGCATGTTAGTTTTTCCCGCTATAACTGTTTTCCTAACCTCAGGAATATGGGTGTAACACAAAAAAAAATTTTTCTACCCCAAAATCTCAGACCTTAAAATATGGACCCAAAAAACTATCAAAATGGCAGCCCTTTCAATTTTTTGCAATTAGACATTTCTGCAACTCCGATTAGCTCGGGTTTTTAGTATTTAATTGGGTACTTCGAACAATTGCCATGTAAGATTTCCCTTTTTTAGAATTAGTTTTTAGGTCAAAACCCTTTTTTTCCCTCACTAAAAGTATACAAAAACGCTGGGGTTCCCTAGAATCAAAATGAGTAAAGATACCGTAGGGCCCACGTATCACATAGCGGGGGTGTCCAGTGATAACCCCAAAACTTCAGGTGAATACGCACAAATGATGCAGGATGAAAAAAAGGGGGGATGCCAACTACAGCCAAAGGGCCCAAATTGGGTTTTTAGGAAGCTGGCCCTTTTTTTTAAACAAGTCTTTCCCCAAAAGGGGTCTACTGTACAAGCTTTGGTGGCTATGGAAATTATTTGGGCCGGAACTGCTGAGACTTTCAGTAGGGAAAAAAGGGGGAAACCCCAAAATTTTTCTGGAGCTTTAAAAATTCAAAAAAGAGTTTTTTTAATTTCAAAATTCACAAGCAAACTAAGTACACACCCAAATTTTTGGGGGAGTAAAATTTTAACACACAAAGTGGGAAAGGGCACCAAATAAGGATAAAATTTCAGCAACAATAAGTGCCCCATCCCCGAACTTTTGTTGCCCGGAAAGTTTAAACAAAATGGCCTGACCAGCTGGGATGTAAAACTCATATTCTAAAGGCCCCCCGCACACTATTGTGGTTTGGCATAATTAACCTGTTTGGGGAAAAAAGGGAAATCCATAGAAAACACCAAATTGAATTTATGAAGAAATAACGTGTTTTATAAAAGGATTTTCAATTTAAAAGTAAATTCAGTTGATAACTATTTTTAGGATAAAATAATTTTTACCCGGAAAAAAACTTTTAAAAAGAGTCGGAATTACACCAACTTTTCTTTACTTGAATTTTCTTGGGGGAAAATTTTGCTGAGGTTAAAAAACCCCCGCTTAAAAAACTTAAAGTTTTAAATCATTTATATTTTATTTTGAAATTAAATGTCCCATTTAAAAAACCCTAAATTAAAAGCAAAGGTTCCAATAAGTAAATGAAATTTTTGGTGGATTAATTTTTAATTGGGGTTAGTTTTCTTGAAGGGATTTTTTTTTGGGTTATTTCATTTTATTGATTAAAATTTTCAATTTAATTTTTGGCTGGCCAAAATTAACCCTTTTAAAAGAAAAAATTTTAATAGGAAAATTTTAACCCAATTTTTATCAAAATTTTAAATTTTTTTTTCCTTGGGACCCTAATATTGGAATTTTGGGAAATTTTTTTTTCCTCTGGATCCAAATAACCATTAATTTGGAAAATTTTTAAAAAGGTTTTTCCCAATTAACATTTAATTCGGGGAAATTTTCTTTTTCCTTTTAACCAAACAATTTGAATTTTGGAAATTTCTTTTGCTCTAAAAACAAATTGGGAAATTCCCTTTTCTTTTTGTCTTGCCCCAAATTAAAAAAATTGGCTTTTCCAAGGTACCCGATAAAATTTGAATTCGGGAAAAGTTTCTTTTCCAGTTCAGTAAATTTTAATCTTGGAAATTTGTTTTTCCCGTAACCCCGGAGATTCAAAATTATGGTTTCCTCTATGGAATCTATCAAAATGAATTTATTCTTTAAAATTAAACCCTTACATTTTTTTAACCTTTGGCCAGATATTATTTAACCCCAAGCATTTTTTTCTTAAATTTATCCGCATTCCTTCTTGAAACCAATTTTAATTTTTTTTTATTGGGTTAAATTCCACCAAAAAAACCTTTTTAAAACATATCTTAAGAAATTAAAATTTTGGCCTCCTCCCTTTAAGATAATATTAACTTTTTCTTTAAGGTCCTAAAATTTGGCTTCCCAATTTTGGGTTTCTTCCCAAAAAAATTAATAAAAAATGAAATTGGGGATACAAATTAGTCGAACACTTTTGTTTTAACCCGTGGAAACTTTGAATTTTTCCCAAAAAATTGCTTCCCCTTTATAAAATTTTATAAATAAGGAAATGTGGGCCCTTTCTCCTTTGATTGTTTACAGTTTTTTTCCCTTGAATTTATACTTCGATCCTAAAACATAGGGCCTTTTATTTTAATTAAAACCAATTAAATTGATTCCTTAGTTCGAGTTTACACCGTTCCATTTTCGGGTATTTCCCTTTGTATTACCTTTCCAAAAACAACTTCCTCTTAATTTTACAAATCTTTACAAAGAATTCTTTTTTTGATATTTGGTTTTGGTTTTTTATTAACCCACCTTGCCTATCACACATGTTTTCCCTTAAATACCAAATATTCACCATTGGTTGGTAAATTTTTGAATTGGGTTTTAAAACCTTTTAAAAATTTTTAACCTCCATTGACCGAACTTCCTTACCAAACTAGGTCTTCTTTCAAAAACTTACCAATATGAAATGTTGGGCATCAAAGGTTTGGTTTTAAAATTTTTTTTTGGGCCCCTTTACCCAAAAACCGCCTCCACCAAACAAAGGTTTTTCCCTTCAGAAACCAAACCAATTGGGTTTGGTCATGCTCCCTATCGTGGTTTACAACGGCGTCACATACCCAACACACCACCCAAAACTCCTACATCTAACAAAAAACTCCCCCAATTTATCCCCTTGCCTGGAATAAAAAAGGAAAGATTTCTTAAAGGAATTACATCTATGGTTCCCCGTTTTTCTTGAAATAAGGTTAACGTTGACTTTTCCTCTGTGACCCAAAACTTTGAACACCAAGATAAGGGATACACTTAAATGGAAAACCCCAAATTTTATACCAAGACCCCTTTTGAATAGTTTTACCAAGGTTTTTGCTTTTGACCTTGGGCCCCAACTTTAGGGGGCCAAAATATCTATCAATGGGTTCCCTTTAATAGAACCTTGTTTTTTTAAAAATGTCATTTAAAAGGTTTTTTTAAATGTGGCCTAATACTTCTTCAAAAAAAGGGATCCTTTTCCAAATAGTTTTAAAGTTAATTTTGGGTAAACCTAATTTTTAAAGGTGTACATTAATTTCCGGGGGTTTATATTGACCCCTTCCCCAAATGTGACCCCCAAATTGGGAATCATTCAATTGGGGGAAACAAACCCTTTTGAGGGATTTAACCTCCAAAATCGGAAAGTTAAATTTTGAAATGGGGCCCCAAAAATTTTATAAAAGGATATCTTAAACCCCAACATCCAAATCCAGGTTAATCTTTAGATATTGTTAAAACATGATCACAACATGGCCCCACAGCAACCTAGATTCTTTCCTGGGGTGGAAAAACCTTCAATTGTGTGAATAATTTTAAGGGAAGTACCAATCAAAAACAATTTCAAAAATTCAAATTTTCAAGAAAATTCTTTTGAAAATAATTTAAAGGGGAAAAAAAATTAAAAAACCAAAATTTTCCCCTAATTTTTAATAAATTTGGGGGTCAGAAAAATACATTTTTTTTTTTCTTTTTTGCCCCCCGGAAAAACCCCCACCCAAATAAATTTCAAATGATTTTTTACATTTTTTTGACTTTTAAAGGGTTTACCTCCCCCCACCCCCCCCCCCCCCCACCCCCCCCCCCCCCCACCCCCCCCCCCCCCCACCCCCCCCCCCCCCCACCCCCCCCCCCCCCCACCCCCCCCCCCCCCCACCCCCCCCCCCCCCCACCCCCCCCCCCCCCCACCCCCCCCCCCCCCCACCCCCCCCCCCCCCCACCCCCCCCCCCCCCCACCCCCCCCCCCCCCCACCCCCCCCCCCCCCCACCCCCCCCCCCCCCCACCCCCCCCCCCCCCCACCCCCCCCCCCCCCCACCCCCCCCCCCCCCCACCCCCCCCCCCCCCCACCCCCCCCCCCCCCCACCCCCCCCCCCCCCCACCCCCCCCCCCCCCCACCCCCCCCCCCCCCCACCCCCCCCCCCCCCCACCCCCCCCCCCCCCCACCCCCCCCCCCCCCCACCCCCCCCCCCCCCCACCCCCCCCCCCCCCCACCCCCCCCCCCCCCCACCCCCCCCCCCCCCCACCCCCCCCCCCCCCCACCCCCCCCCCCCAAATCTGCCTGGCTTCATACCCTCGGAGTTGCCAGTTTCTGCCTTTTCTGGACCCTTCACCATTCTCATTCCCTTAATTCGGTCTTTTCCACGGTCCCTGAGTCCGTGCCTGTTTCAGTACCCGTCCCATCGATATTTGAACCAGTTTTCTGCTTTACCTACGCCCTTTTACTTCCCTCCATCCCTTTCCTTCCATCGATAATAATTAACTATTTTTATTGTGTATTTATTTTCCTTCCCTTTTTTTTCTCCTCCTTCTTTATTCTATTTTTCTTTTTCTCTCCCTCCTTTCGCTTACCTTCCCTCTTCTTCCTTTCTTTTTTCCCTTCCTTTTCCATCGTCCCGATTTTTATTGATTTTTCGCCCGGGGGGGGGGGCACTCTGCCCCCTGCCCCCCCGCAGGCTACGCAACGTGCTCACCCCCCAACCCCGTTTGATGTCCATTATAGAGCAAACGAAGAAAACTTTACAGGCCATGGGAAACATTTACAGGAAATATGTATAACATTCATGCACTGAAACAACATCATTTGGGCGTGTTTCAGGCAAAAGGGGGTGTCCCTCTCCCCTTTGAGAAAATTTTGTTAATTTAAGGTTGCTTAGATGCAAAATGGTGCTATCTTTGGGATACGTTTGGAACTGATCATATATGGCTGGAAAATATCCAGACATTAGTGAATTCTATTTTTTGGTAAGGTGAAAGAGGAGAGTATGTTGTCCAACAGAAGGGTATGTTGTCAGCAAACCTCCTGAAGTCCCACTTTTGGCTACTGTAATTAATGCCTTCTATTCGGGGTAAGATTTTACTTAAAAATACGTGCGTTGAGTCCACGGAAACATTCTTGGACTGTTACGAAAATTTTCCTTTGCTTCATTGTGCATTATGAAAGGGTATTTCTAAGGCTGGTAGGCAGCGGTGTAGGGCCTCCTGGAAGCTCTGGATTTATTATATAAAATGAGGCACTGACATGATGCTTATTACCTGATATCTAAATGATACTATAGAGTATGATGCCGAGCACTTTGTAACTGTCGTATGTTACAAGTTTTGAACGAAAACCCATACAAACACCTTCTAGGTATAGCAAAAGGGGTGTAGGACTAAAAAAGCGCATTTCAAAATGCTTTTTCGTCGTAAGTGTATTGACAATCGCCATCTATAGGCCTACCAGTAATGGCTGCATTTGAAAAAATGTATAACCGACGGCAAATACGTACTTTCAACCTTCCAGATCATGCTACAAATTAGACTGAAGGATCCCATAGGCCTACAGAGGTTGGAGATATGTTTCTCGGAAAAGTGTGATCAGAATAGTTGCATGTATTATACCCTTTATAATGGCCATAAGATGGGATGCAAACCGTGAGGAATGCGCGCGAAGCGAGCCGAAATTTTTCATTCAATAAGATTACAATGACAAAACCTGCATTCATGATCCTCTGCATCGAAACACTTTCAATTCCTCAACAAACCTATATGCCAATCACAAAGCCAATCTTTTACTGAGAATTCATAAACAGCTTTCAACTTTTGTTACTGTGCTTCTACGGGAGTTGCTACCGGAAATTATTGACAAGAAGGATATCACTGAGGTAAGGTTTGGAGCGCGCGAAAATTTTGATAGTTTGCGAAAGATTTGGGATAATTCTGATAGTTTGAGAACCATTTGTGATTGAAAATGATAACCACAGATCCATCACACGGCTGAAAACACACTCACCCTACCCCCTACGGAAATCTATAGCTTAAACGCCTCTTGAGATCATTTTAAAATTTTCAAAAATTTTTCTGATATCGATTGGGGGGGGGGCACGCGTACCCCCATGCCCCCCCGTGCCGGCGCCACTGCTCTTGAGAGCAAAAAACAGGTAAACCGTCGGGGCGACTTGTCGCCGTTGGGGACTACACACTTTACCGTATCGACTAAGACTCCCCGACTGTAAAAAAAACTGTAAAAAACTGTAAAACTTCCCCGACGGGAGCCCATGGCCCCCTGTCCCCCACCTTGCGCCATCACTGCGCGGCGTGAACCAAGAAAAATTGACCCTTCTCAGACCTTAAAATCTATACTTAGGCCATCTTCATGTTTCATGCTTTGTATGTTTGTCATTTCCATGGGAACATTACGTTTTTTTTTTTTTTTTTGATACCCTCCCTTTCTGTACATACAACCATGTCGTCTAGAGGCACGAAGGATAATATGCTAAAAAACCGCCTACCGGTCACTGGCACTTCCCATATGCAAGAAACTCCAGGCAAAACACCCACTCTTTGGCATGGAATAATGTTTAAATGTGATCTTGGTCATAACGTACTCTTGGATAAAAAGGAATATATCTGTGTAACAAATGAAAAGGATTCAGTATATAAGCTAATTTTGGATTATAATACCTTCCAGAACAATCTGACAATGGTAACTTCTTTAGATGTATGTTCCAACTGAACAGTCTAATTTTCCCTGAACGTCTTTACATCCAACGGATGTCCAGAGTATGATTAGCCTTCTCCATTTCTGATTATATTAAGTGATTCCAATTCAACGACAACCACTTTCAGTCAACACAATATCTGAATTTTTCAGCGAGAGTACAAGTGAAAAGGTGGAGGCGCGTTCCCATTTTTTAAAACAGAGTTAGGCACTACTGGGTGCGATTAGAGCTGGACCTCCTCTTGAAGGACTCACTGACTCTATAAGGATTTTGAATGAGAGAAAATCGGGACGATAGAAGGAAAATACGCTGTCAGCAAACTTATAATTATGGCATGTTAATTGAATTGTTTTAACTCAAAATAACCTTCATAACACACCGGCTAAAATAAACCGCAATATATAATATAAAATCAAAAAAAAAACCCCCAAAATCACCGGGGGGGGGGTTTAAACCCCTAAAACCCCCTTGGATCCGCCCCTGGAAGATTTACAAAGATGATCCTGAATTACATGATCTCCCATATGAGACAAGACTTCAGAGACCCAATCTTACAACTCTAGAACAAGGTGATTCGTAGTGACTTGATTGAGGAGTTCAAATCGTTCATGGATTAGAGGATATAGATCCTAATACATTTTTTCTCATTTAGTGATAGTATTACCCGTGGTCATCCCCATAAAATCTACAAGCAGTTTTCTAGATTGAATTTAAGAAAGTACTTCTTTTCTCAAAGAGTTGTGGATATTTGGAACAGCCTTCCTGCCTCAGCTGTGTTAGCAAGCACTGTCAATGAATTTAAGGGCCATGTGGACAAATTCTTGAAGGATATTGTTTTGGGAGCTTATATGAGCCAGAGAACTGGCTCCCTGCTCCGACATCCTCCACCTACCAATCCTTGAGAAGTGGAGGGTACAGGTAAATACAGGTAAATTATTGCTTTGATGTCATTCTCCGTCGTCTACAAAATCGAAACGCTTCACATGTCAGGACGGAACGCCTGTTGCTCTACCATCCTGAATTCGAAAAGTCGCTATATTTGTAGCCTCAGGCACGTACTCGTGCATGCATGATTATCAGGTGAAAGTTCACTAGTCACTATCGCTTTAGTTGGTTACGTTCTGTTGCAACTCCCACTGCTCAAATTCCGTCTGCCGTTGCTAACCGACTGCTTACGTATCTATAGTATTACGTAATCGGCCGATACCCACAGGATGCACGCTAAGCGAGCTAGCCACAGCATCGGACTCAACAAAAGGATCGTCTGACTACTGAGACTTGACTGTCGCGGGTGGGATTGATGCTGGCTATTCGAACGTCTTACAACGAGTCAATATACCATCGAAAAATACATGGTATGCCTCCAGTTTTGGATTATAACCGCACATCAGGTTCTAGTCCGGTGGATATTTAATCATGTAACCGTTAGGCGTAACGACGTTTGCCTAGCCTAGGCCTAGATCAGCTTTGAGAGAATGGAGGTTGGGCCACCTCAACAACATGAGATCTAAGTACTTGGCCTATAAAGGCTACCGTTCGGCCTAGGCCTAGGTTCATAGAGCAGGATTCTAGCCCATGTTATTGGATGCATTAGTAATAGTAGACCTACTAGTAGCTTGTTGCATGTAACCTAACTTAGAGTAAGGCCTAGGCCTACGCCTGATTTGTTAGGTATCTTGCCCGGATCGTGGCCCACTATCCGTCCAGTTGTTCCATTCCATTGAAAATCTTGCCCTAACTGTTAAACGTAAATTTACTGTTCTAATTGGACTGGTTAGGCTATAGCCTGAGCCTACTCAAGAATTAAAATACCCAAAGATTGTTAGGCCTAGGCTATGTTTTTTTTCAGTCAAAGTAATTAAGGCCTAGGCTAAAATGCCCAGTATCCGACTGCCATCCGGTATTCGACCGCCTGTTGTTATTTATTAGTCACTCCTATCCCATAATTGAATTGTCAATATATTCTTATGTTACCTTCAATGACTACCCTTTTCTTACTAACAGGTATGCACAACACAGCGCATTCCACAAAATTCATGTTGTATTTCTACACCAATTGCATGAGGCAGTATAAATTTAAGAAAAGCAGTCAGTTAAGATTTTCTTCTTATGAAAGTTGTTGATTTTTTTCCAACTTCAGCTTTTTTAGCATTAATATTTTGGGGGGCTAAGAGATTAGGTAGAAAGACCACAATAAACTCAATATGGAGGTCACCAGTAATGGCCCCTTCATTAATAAGGGGAGGTCGCCTACTGGGCTCCGCTTTGCAAAGTGCTATTTAGTACTCAACCAAAGTTTGATGTTAGTACCAGTATTTGACCTGTCATAATTAATCCCTTTCTTTACAAGTTAAATGTTGCGAAATTTGATAGATGGACCAAATTATTAAGTTGAATACTAGGGATGCTATTTTGAAATAATCATTACTGAGAATAAAGGGAGTGAATAAACAGTAATCAACACTGTGGCCGAATTCTGGGTTGAAAAAATGAATACTGCTCACACTAGGTTGATTCTGGTCTGTAAGGGTCTGAATTTCTAATGCCCCCCTTCTTCAAACATAAGAAATTATTTCACTTTTTCATATGGAATGGGAGAGGAGAGACAAAAGTTTTACAAAGATACTAAGAGTAGTATTTGATTTCATTTGTTAAACAGCTTTCAGAACCAAAAAGTCCTTAAGCGGTCGGGTACTGGGTATTTTACCCTAGGCTAGGCCTACTCTGCCTCTTGGCTAACTTTTAAAGTATATTTGCTCTAGCACTACACTTAGTTAGCCATAATCTAATTGGACTTCTTCAAGTAATTTAGACTTTGTATATAGAGATTTTATGTAAAGAAGTTTGAAGCCAATTCAATGTTTTCCTTATCATGAAAGACTGGTGATGCAAGGACTAAGTTAAACAGCCCTTGATCTAAGAAGGGTAAGGGGTGATATGATGGTTTTTTAAATTTCTCACAGGGAATAGTGTTCTGCCATTGTAGCTTTTTGAAAGTTTGTACCGGACTTAACTCCTGGGTCATGGGTCATAGTAAAAAGTTGGACAAATCTTTCTCTAGATTATATATTGGGAAGTTTAGCTTAGCTCGCAAAGGGTTGTCATTGAATGGAATAGCCTGCCCTAGTGGGTTAGGCTACCAACTCTTCGTTCGGTCAACTCTAATAACTGATAGTGGCAGAATTTGATTGTTATGACATGTGTTGGGTCAGTTTGGTCTTTTGTATTCTTGCTTGAGTCCACAGGGCATTTTTGGGGACTCCTTTGCCCTATACCTGTTATCTTATGTTACTGTATTTATAGACTGAGGCATTTTCTCCATGCCCCCTAAGGCTGTAGAGGATTGATTTGTGTGAAAAAATAGGGAGGGGTGGAGGTGGGGGGAATAAAAGGCCTTTGAGGAAAAATATTGTAATGTGTAAAATTATGAATGTTAATTTAAGCATACTAAGAAAGTTGAGGGGATATCATTGGATGGGCTTAATTCACTTTGCACAATCTGGGTCAAGGTAATATAACAATCCAAAATTGCTTCCAGGACCAGTTTCCCCACCGTTAAGTTTTCCAAATTAGTTACAAAGGATTGTGGGAAGGGACATTGTTTGCATCATCGATGACACCTGTGCCAAGCAGACATGAATTATCCTCATCAATACTTCTAGAAAATGATAGATATTATATATTGATAATGTTTAGAATTAAAGTTCACTTACACTAGATGTGAAGTTCTCCTTAGTCCATTACAGATTCCCAATAGATCCTTTCCCAATTGATACCAAAAGGATTATGGGAAGGTACACATTGTTTCTGGCCATTTATAGTTAAATGCCAAGACAGAAATGAGTGATTTACTGGACCAAACCTGTCCTAAATCCTTTGTACATGGGTATTTCTTTTTAACTAGGGTACAACAGTGGCATTGAAAGGTGGACAAGGAAAGGGGGACCAGGCCGGGCACCCCTGTGTTACCCTCCCCCTCTCCAAAGAGATTTTTTTTGGTATTAAAAAGTTATGCACAAACACACATATCCATTCAGACACATGGACCCATCGCCAATTAATAAGTCGGTTACATTTAACTAAAGTTGTACAAAATGATCTTCAAACAACTGCACATTTCTGCAGGGCACTTCTCGTGTAAAAAACTCTGCCATACTGGGAAACACATTCCAGAGTTATCGTTTCAACATCTGTTTTTGACAGCTTATGTATGGGACCAACTGCAGCCATGAGTACTCTCTATTGAATACAGTTCCTGGTACTCCCACATCAATCATCTTTCAGCCAATTTTATGTTAAAGATTGAGATTTTGGTTGTACTTTTTTAATGGCACAACCGATAAACATGAAGGATTTAAACTAAATTAGCTCCATCTCATGGGGAAATGTCTGTTTTGTTTTAGATAAACAGGGCCTTAAAATTTGCAAGGAGAAGTTTACTTTCCTGCATCTTCACTAAAGCCGAGCCATGAACACCACACCAGGGATGATAAAGTGATGACCCCTCCAAAAGGTGCCTTTTAAGCACTTGCATGAAATTTTCATTAATACCAGAATTAGGCTGCACGCTTCATACATGCAAGAAATTTATTTGTCATAATTAATTTTAAGTCACCCAAAATCTAATGTATCACATGCAGCAGCATCTTTTTTCCAAATTTTTTCCAACAAGGCCCCAGATCCGCTGAGCTGTAGATGCAACCTTCGATGGTTCCTAATGTGAGGGCTGCCCTCACTGGCACACCTGGTAGTTGTCTCAACATTAATTCCTTAATATGTAGCATGAGTGGATTTATTCTAAAGCTCAATGCAAACGTTTACATGATCCGTTGTCCCGTCTCACAACCCCTTCCTTCTCCTGAATCATTTAAAATCTTAAGTGCAGATTACTGTAGGCTAACACAAACTTATCAAATGGTGATTTCTATATTGTGGTCTGCTTACATGTAGTGGGCATCCAATGCCATTTGGAGATAGTTGAATGCTTCATTCTAATGCCACAAATTTGTACTGTAATTATCCAGAGCCTCCAGTGGTTTTGCCCTCTGGACCCCTTTGGGAGCATTTACCCCAGACTCCATCAGGGACCTTACAGTGGCCCTGGGGCCCCGTCTACAGTAGAGGGCTTCACATCACCAAAAACACCCTGGTGCCCCTCAGTTCTTCATGTTGGTGTGCCCTGTGGTTTGAAATGTGTTCCCCCACTTGAAAAGCCTGGTGATGCCACTGGGGTACCATAGGGGTTTTCACTGACTTTGCCAAATTTTAAAGAGACTTTGAGTACAACATATCAGCACAGTATTATCAGGTATTTTATCAGGTCAACATTTCCAAAATATCAGTATATTGTGTACTCAGTTTCTACATAGGACTAGAAAACTACCTACCAACATAACTCTTTGGTGTCCTACTGTACAGTTGTGTTCCGTCCATTGAGAGTCGTCCGCGTCGCTGACGAAATGGGCACTTTAGGGACGTATTGGACAGGTTTAGGGACGATGTGGACGAAATAAATAAGTGTGAAAACTCAGGGCAAAAATGAACGGTCCAAATAATTGTAAAGGGGACGATGTTGTCAACAATAGGCCACTTCTAATCGATTACACTGAAGTGGCTGTTGCCGGCTTTCAGTGCATGGCTAGACCAAAACGTGAAACTGGATACAAAAGATTGGTTTACATGTTTTGAATAGACTTTGAAGGAAGTGAACTTCACTCTAGAAAATCGATATGAAGCCAAATGTTTTAACAGCCTACAGTAGAATGGCTAGGGATATTTGATCGTACAATATTTTCGTGCGTATTCTGATAGGTACAGTACCTTATACAGTACAGCTCAGAATAAAATGGACGTTAGTAGCGTTAAGCGTTAGAAATTTTGCGTTAGAAAATAAATTCCAACCGATACGAGTCTAACGCTAGTAACGATCATGATAGTTGCGTTACTAGCGTTAGAGGGCTGCTCTACTGCTAGTAACGCTAGGATCGTTAATTGCAGTAAACTTCCTACGCACGTGTAAAGTGTAACAGGTGAACGAAAGTCTGATTCAGTTCTCTTAAATGAAGGCTAATTTGGAAGTAAATATCAGTAATGTGTATCTCCGTCATTAATCAAAAGGTCCATGAAGTTTCAAACACGCATAAATATTTCGGAACTTGCCAATAAATTTCCGAAACACTTTCGAATATTCTAAATGATTTTTTTAAACAAATGTCCGATAATTTCTTTTATTGCGGAGACTTTGGAAGTAAATAGCATGTTCTATGTTCTTCCGTTATTTATCAAAAGCTTCATGAATTTTTAAACGTGCAAAATATTTTCGAACTTGCCCAGAAATTTTCTGAAACATTTCGAATATTCTAGATGATTTTTAAACAGTGTCCGATACGTCTTTTTAACGGCGGAGATTTTTTGGAATTAAATAGCAGTTCTGTGTTCTTCCTTTACTTATCAAAAGATTCACGAAGTTTCAAAACGCGCAAAATATTTTCGAACATACCCAAAAATTTCCGAAACATTTCAAAATAGATGATTTTTAAACAAATGTCGATGTTTACTTTTTAATGACGGAGATTTGGGAAAGTAAATAGCAGTTTAGGTTCTTCCATTATTAATCATAAGATTCATGAAGTTTTCAAACGCGCAATAATATTTTCGAATATGCCAAAAGTTTGCGAAGGTAAGAAACGTTTTTGTGTTCCTACAAGATTCTTAGAAATGTCTGATACTTTCTCTTAATGGCAGCGATTTTCGGAGGTATATTAGAGTTTTATGTCCTTCCGTTATTTATCAAAAGATGTAGTAAGTTTTTAAACTCCCAAAAATAACGGAAGAACATAAAAGTACTATTAGATTCAGTAAAACTAAGTCAAAAAAAAAATATTGTAACTGACATTTGTTAAAACATAGTTAAAAGCTTAATGAATCTTTGATAAATAACGGAAGAACATAAAAGTGCTATTTAATTCGAAAAATCTCCGTTTATGAAAAAAGAAAAAAATGAGTTTATCGGACATTTGTAAAAAATCATATAGAATATTCGAAAATGTTCGGAAATTTCTTGGCATGTTCAAAAATATTTTTGCGCGTGCCTAAACTTATTTAATCTTTAATTAAATGACGGAAGAATGTAAAAGTGCTGTTAATTCCAGAAATCTCCGTCATAAAAATAAAAATAAAACAGGTCATCCGACATATGTTAAAAATCATCCAGAATATTTGAAAATGTTTCGGAAATTTCTTGACATGTTGAAAATATATTTGCGCGTTAAAAACTTAATGCATCTTGTGATAAATAACGGAAGAACGTAAAAGTGCCCTTTAATTCGAAAATCTCCGTCATAAAAAAGAAACAAAAACAAAATAGTTTATCGGACATTCGTTAAAAATAAAGGCCCTCGGTAAACAAGGGTGAAATTAAGTGGGCGCCCGTTTCCAGCCAAACAGCGCCCGTTGACCCCCAAAAAGGATAACTGGTGGTGGGGGGGGGGAGGGGACACGGCAGTTTGTTTTAGTAACTTCTGTATGCTCTAAGCGGATCGAGCACGTTCTCGCCCGTAGGCGTACGAAAATCTGGGGACTGAAACTATTGTTAAAACAATGTGTCTTACCATAGTAAAGATTTTATATTCCACACAAAAATGCTTGTTATGATCCAACTTAAATCCGATTAAATCATCCAGCCTCGTCCAATATGGGCGTACACGTATGTTATAACACGTTGACTAACTTCGATATAGCCTACAGCAGCGCTTCTCACCGGTGGGCCGCGGCCCTAAGAGTGTTATCAAACGACAAGGAGCTGTACTCTGGCACTGACTGCTCATGAAGCGCAGTACAGACAGCTTGTAAAATGTCACTTGTTTTGAAAACATAAATGCAAGCCCGTTCTCCCAGGGTTCAAATATTCTTAGAATCTGTCAATCATACGTGAAACACTTTGCACATTTGGGTCAATGACATGTTTTCTCACGGCGGTATCTTTGATCATCCACCACGAGTAGACGCGATGTGTAACTGTCTAGAACATTGCGGCGCTGTATGACCTGACTAGGACCTTGTCCTATATTTTCAAGCTCTATTGGTACCGGTAACGTATGCCCACCGAAACGATGTTAATTATTGTTGGGCGTAAATGTGACCAGGCCCCGACAAAACTTCTCGACTCCCATCGGCGAGAAATATTTTCACTGTTGTTTTTTTTTTTGTCATTTGACGCCAAGGTACATGTAACATTAACAGGCCTGGAGACTGATTTCTAGAATGATGGGGGCGAAAAGGTATTTGCTAGTCAGTATGTGAGAAAGTAAAACCTACCACCTGGCTCCTTGAGTGAATGCATCTGCATGTGGGGGTGGCGGGGGGGTGAGTAGCCGTACTTCTCAGCCATGGGCGTAAATCCCGGGGGGATGGGTGATATATCCCCAACATTTGACTTGGGGGATGGCCCATGTAATCACCCCTCCAATGTTTCAGTCTACTGACCATTATTAAGGTAACAATACACGAACTGTTCTGATCACAACAGAACACTTTCCGAAGAACAAAGATACATCTTCAAACATCTGTGGGACCTCGCATCAATATGGGATCTTTCAATCTACTGTAATATGTAGAACCATGTTGAAGGTTGAAAGTACGTATCAGCCGTTTATACATTTTTAAATTTTTTTTACCAGAGCTTCGCCAGTTCTCGCTGAGTCATTATCCGTATAGATCGTGATTGTTAATACACTTATGACGAAAACAGCACTCTGTAACGCTCTGATTTAGTCCTTTACCCTTTTTGCTATATCCATCTGGGACGGTCTAATATCACCTCCCTGCATGCAACCTATACTTTCCCTCCCTCTCAATTTCCATTGCTGGCATCTGTTCGTCCGGATTTTAGTTCGAAAGTAGTAAAAACTACGATAGTTGTAAGTGTTCGGCGTCGTACCCCAGCCGGGGCCCTAAGGCGGGCCCCTGGACCCCACCCGTCATGGGCGCGCGCGTGGCGCGCGCCGGGCACAAATTTGACATTTGCGATAGTTCACCCCAACCCCGCAAACTTGAAAAGATATCTACGCCCCTGTTCTCAGCCCACGGTCTCAACTGAGCTGTTGTCGTCTACGTAATTTTCTCGTCCACAAGGGGAGGGGGAACCCTCCCCTTTGAGAAATTATTACGTGTCCTTAGATGCATTCTGGTGCTGTATTTTTCAGCTTTTGAACATTATCAGGTATCGGCGAGAGGGAGAATATTTTTTTCTTCTATCTTCACTTATCCAATTTGGCCTGTTTCACATGTAATACTGTTAAAATCAAATTATCCCTCGGTGAACTTTCCACTTCGAAAGACTGCGCTTTAGTGGGCAACTCGGTGGGACAAGCGAACAGATCTACGTGTGCTTATTTTTTTGGATTAAAAAGATGTCTTGTGCTTGTACAGAACTGGTAAGCCACAATTTTTACTGTTCGGTTTTCCTGTGAGAACTTTCGAGAAGTCCCCTGACACCTGGAATATGCATTCTGCCTTACGTGCACGGATACATATTGTACATATATCAATGTACGGTATTCCGGTGAAAACTTTCGAGAAGTCCCCTGACACCTGCAATATTTCTGCCTTACGTGCACGGCTACATGTACCCTTAGTACATGTGCCAATGTACGATACTGGTGAGAGAACTTTCGAGAAGTCCCCTGACACCTGCAATATTCTGCTCACGTGCACGGCTACATGTACCTGTAGTACATATACCAATGTACAAAGGGATAATCGCGAGGTGGCAGCTGTAAAACTAAGAAAGACTTGCGTATAGAAGAACAAACAGATTGTCCATCACCGTTTCAACTTTCGCTTACAACCTGTTCAAGAGATCAGCGTTGATAAAACAATTATTTTTTCAGCTTAGAGTATCCTGAAGCTCTTTAGAAGAAAACCCTATCCATCTGGGGGGTAATGTATTATTCCCTTTCTGGGCTATTTACTTCCCCTCAATTATGGAAGTCTTAATCATTACAACCTTAGGAGAATAACCCCAAATATGATTTACACATCAGCTTGCCAGAACATGTTCATAAACTTCGAATGTCATTTCCGTTTCTTTATAATACAACAAACTATGTCACATTTTATGGATCGCAATCACTTGAGAGTCATTTTTCATACCTGAGAAAAAGAAAGCAAATGGTCTGATTTGGTCTGTATCCAACTGTTGAATTAACAAAGTCCTAACAGAGAGCCTTGACATAAAGCGGTGTACACTTGTCTTCTCGGAAGATTCTAAAAGTCAAAAACAAACACGATCTTAAATTCAATATGGCAAAAATAAAACAAACTGATTATTATCTAAGCAACAAATAATCAACTTACTAATGTAAAAGGTGCAATACTCAATTCTTTGGAGCTTTTTAAAATCCATATTGTAAGAATTTCCACTATCTAAAACTATTTTATTGACAGTCGTAACAAAAGACGTCACTTGATATGAAGGCCCACTGTCAACTAAATGATAACCAAACCGTTAGCTGGGTTCTTAGGAGTTTGTTGGTGAGTTCACTCCATTATACAACACAGACTATTACTAAATGATCCCGAAAAACCTACCCCAACACAAAAACACTTTCCCAATTTGTAGGAATGGTTGTCAGTTAAACCATGATGTAAATAGTTGATATGCAGTAGATGGATGACTGATGCATTACATTGTAGGTTTCTTATGTTAGAAAACTAGACAATATAGATTTCCCTGTAAATACAGGCAGAATATAGATACACACTGATACAATACTTAGTTGATGTAAGGACTACACTATCATAAGAAAATGATACATGCGATACTCAACTTCAACCTTAGCCTATCATGCTGAATATTAGAAAGTGTATTCTGTGACAATTGCTTCAGAGATTAGACATTCCTACTAACCTATAAAAAATATTTTGCTGAGGAATGTCATGAAATGCGTAACATTTGTTGCATACAACGGAGCGACTGATGTACTATAAAACATGCATGATTAAATGTTTTTCTAACAAACCTTAAAACTGATTATACTGTTATTCAAGTATGATTACTCTGCCAGAAAAAAATTTAAGTTATATATTAACTTTATTGTTACTGTTTCACTTTAGTTATCCACTTAGAGGTTGTGAACTAGCTAAAATTATAACCACAATCACATCTAGGAAAAGTACATTTGAAAGAAAAGGTAATTGTTTAATATAACCACAACCTGTAGTTGTTCATCTAGAGCAGTATTTGGTCGGACAAATAACTGAGGATCAGGGAATGGTAGCTGTGTCTCAAGAAGTCATGATATTGATGTAACAATGATATTTCAAGAGACATATTCCATATATGGGTTGTTGGAAGGTACCTTCCACTGTACCTACAGTTGGGAATCCTGAATAAAACAAAAGGACTACAATCTTATTATCAAATTTATCAATGGCCAAATCTCAGGAAAACAGACATTACTGACAGATTTTTAGTCTAGAGAGGATGATCGTGTCCTTATCTGCGAGGGTTGTAGCTTTGTAGTTACAGTTGGTGGCACTAGTTGGTACTGCCCAGAACTGTTGTTGGTTGTCAATAACTCATGGTCATAAGCCTGCCACTATTACTAACTTCACACAGTACCACCTGTAGCAAAATGATGTTTTTAATTGGTTGAAGGAATGGAGGGTGAAAAGTACTTTTCGTCAGTAGTAAGTTTTGTTCATATAGTACACCAATAAAGGGCCACAAATCAAGAAAATACCCCACTCTTTTTCAACCATTAGATATTTCACTTAGCACAATATATCTGGACTCTTTAGATGGTTGCCCACCACTCGCTACAAATCCTGCCTCCTGGTAAAGTCACTGCAAACAGTTCAGGCTTACTGCAGTGGTATATAGGCCCAAGACTCTGACTACAGTACGTGTTACCAGTTAAAACTGAGAGGTTACTTCATACACGTACCACTATTCAACAATTACAAGGATAAAATTCTCCTATAACATACAAATAAATGGAAGCTCGGGACTGTATCTGATGGCTTGGTTAAGGCCAATGCATACACATCAGACAGCACACCAATCTGAGGACACAGATCCTGTAAAGCCCTCAACAAGATTTCCCAGCATTCATTAAACAAAAACCCGTCCCTTATGCTCCCAGAGATTTTTCGATAAGTTTTCAAAATTCTAGGAAAAATTATTTTGATTTGTTGGTGAACCAGTCCAAAATACCAGTTGGGTTGGTGCAATTCTTATCAGATAACTGTTTTTTGTGGGGGGGGCCCCATTTTAACCAGTATTATAGACGACCACTGCTTCTTGACCCAACAAATTCCCTGACTTTTCGCCTCCTTAAAAAAATCTTTCTTGAAATCCCAGAGTTTTCCCTACTGGAAAAAGAGAGAAACTTAGTTAACAGGTGCTTATCCCTTTTTTCCAGGGTTAGCTGGGAACACGACCAAATTACATTCAAGATGGGATGAACATTAGCATACAGTCGAGTGTCTGCTAAGGGTGAGCACTTACAGGACAAAAAAATCACCATGGCAACTGGCTGACAAACCACTCATTCAAAAGAGCTACACAAATAGACTGATAAAACCAAATTTTTTTTTTCTTTAAAAAAAACTAAGGTAAAAAAAATTTAAAATTTGGTTTAAAAAGAATAAAATTTTATCCGGAAGGTAAAGGTATAATAACAGGTATAAATTTTTTATGTAATACAAAACCAAAGGGAATTGGGCCTTTAAAGTTTCATTTGATTGGTATCCAAAACCCTCTTTGCCTATTTTATTTTTGAGGTTGGAAAAAGGATTTTTAAGTGAAAAAATGGATTTTTGGTTTCAAAAATTCCATTTTAAATTTAATTTTGAAAATTTATTGGTTTGGAATTTTTTTAAAAAAAACTATAAATTTTTAATTTTTACTTTTGTTTCTGTAGGTAAGAATGGTTTTTCGTTTATATTAACAAAAATTTCTTTTTTAAATTTTGTAAAATAATTTTTTTTTTATTAAATTTACTTTATATTGAATTTTAAACCCCCCACTTCAGAATGAATTTTTTTTTAAATTTTTTTTAAAATTTGTATATTCCAAAAATTAAAGGCTTTGCAAAGATTTTCTTAAAATTTTCATAATCCTTAATTTTTCCTACATAAGAATTAATTTCCCTTTAAGCCCTTTATTACTGAGTAAAATTAGGGAAATAATTTTAAAATCCTTATTTGGATTAAAAAAATTAACAAATACACAAGAAAATTTTTTTCCATTTCTTAACTTTCATAAATGAAGGGTACATCTGATTTTAAAGAAAAAATTGTATTCATTAACTTAAAGTTACGGAAATTTGCAACTAACAAACAAATTACGCCCTTCTGGTAATTCGTCAGTTATTTTCCCCCCTTTCCTCCCCCCCCCCCCCCCCCCCTCATTAAGTTAAATTAAAATCAATCTTTAAAGGAAAGTTAAGTTCTCTGTTTTAAAAACTAATTTCCCTTTTTACAATAATTAAACCAATACCCAATTTTTGTAAAAAAAGGAAATAGAATAAAAAATGTTTTTTTCTCTTTCAAATGATTAAAAATTTGTTTTCCAAATTTTTACGGGAACTTTTAATTAAATAATATTAATTAATGTAAACAATTTAAAAAGAAAAAATTTAATTAGTAATTTTTTCCCCATTAAATATTTTTTTTTTGAGCAATCCCCAAAAAATTTCCCAATGGTCCCTTTTTTTTTAAAATTTTAAGGGAAAATTTTGGAGAATTTTTGAATATTTGAGGGTTTTTAGATGCAGCTTGGTGTAATATTTGAACAAATTTTTAGGACAATTACTGCAAGTTTTTGATATTTTTACAGGGGGAATGAATTAGGGGGTTTCAATCTTGAATTTAGGGGCAGAAGCATACTTCTGCCCCACCACACTTTTGACAACCTGCACCCCCCTTCCTAAGCCCTTTTAATTGGGTAGTAAACCCTATTTTTATGGAAGAAAGGTACAGTGTTCACTGCTTTGTAGCTCATGAACTATGTAGTAGATGTTAGTTGGCCAAAAATTTTCAAATGATGCAATATTCAGTTTTAACTCTTGTCTCTTGTAATGTGGAAAATTTTTGGAAGTACTGTACTGAAAAGCTTTTGCAACTTGCAGATGTTTGTTTTTTGAGACAGAATGGTTGAGTGGTAGTAGACTAGTTTGATTTTTGCCATGTTGATGCATTAAGAACAAAATGTGCCCTTTTGACATTCAGATTTACAGAAAATTCAGAAAAAACAGAAAAGAATCGAAGATTGAGTTTGTGTAAATTTATTGCCTTTTCTTCCAAAACACAGTTACAGTACCTTCCCTCACTGAACAAAACTGTGTAGGTTATTGTCTCCAGATGTGTATTGGAGAAAATGCTATTTGATGTCCATATAATTCCCCAAGTATGTGTTGTACTTTTTTAATTTGCATACCATGAAGCATCTGCTATAGGCTCTATTCTTGTTCCATGAAAGCTTGCTTTGGGTTTTTGGGGTTGGTTTGGGTGGTCTGAGAGTTTTGTCAGTTTGGGCGTTTTGGCTAATCCCCAAAGTGATGCTGGTTTGGTCTCAGGTGGGCTGGGTATGATGTTTCATCAGTTTTGGGTTGTCTGCAGGCTATGTCGAAACTGACAGTATGCGGTTTGGGCATCAAAACCCAGACTGAAGCACACTTTTAGTTGAGAATTCATCCAACATCAGCGCAAACGTTCTGTGGGCAAGCTGAGTTTGATCCCCCCTGAAACTCACCTTTTTCCATTACATCTTGTCAATCAGTTTTTGTTTTGTTTCTTTTACTTGCTTTTTCTTTATACTGTAATTCATATGGAGATTGGGATTTTGGGTATACAGACTTGCCAACCCTCACAGTTTCACTGTGAGTCTCAGGGTTTAGGGCATGGTGGGGTTGCCTCCAATCACTTCGAGGTAACCCCAGATAAGTTTCCTTCTAGACCAAGATCAGTGCTTTCCATCGCTGGGGAGTTATTATTGAATCAAATATGTATCGTTGTCAGAAAAGTGACTTATTTTTCAAACAGTCAGCTTTGTTTGGCATCTTAACTTTATTATAAAGAGGGTGAACAAAAAATCCAAAATCTTTGTAGTTTAGAAAACACTTCTTCTTGGTTATCAATAATTACACCAAACATTACAAGTGCATATTAGTATATGAATACTTCACATCTGTCATTATCTGGTAGTAGGGAATTTCCAGGCCAATACAGGATGGCATTGATTTGATCCTTACACAAAATCACAGATCAATAATGTGCTAAGTAGCCTTGGAGTTAAAGGTAATTGTTATGAAACGCTTTTGAATGTTACTGTTGGTAAGTTTGATCTATTACGTCAACTTAATAGTCTAAAGGGCTGAATCAGAATGTCGTCATCCCCTTTCTTTGTCAACACCACAGTAGCTCTGCTTTGCCTATGCAATGCACGATGTGAGGGAATCTGTAATTGCTGTACATACATCTGTACTACCAGCACATGCTGAAGCATAGGGAATGTATGAAACAGTACAAAAATGTTTAGCTGTTTGTGGTGCTGTACATACAGTGATACAGGTTGGTTGTATGCTACCCTTGTTACTCAGAATATTGTGTGGAAACATTTACTGAAGTAGAAAATCAGTGGGTTGAAGATTAACAAAGGTATTGTGGAATTGTATTCAATTTGCAAAATACCACAAACTTGTACAGTAGGCTACTGTGTAGGGCTGTGACCATGTAGCGATTAATCACTAAACGATCGCATGTGGAATAAACGTGTAGTACACAGCTAGTAGCGATTAATCGCAAAACCCATTTTTAGCTCACACATTGTACATAGTACATGTGTGAGGTTATAAAATGGGGCAGATGTCGTCAACTTTTCAAAAAAGTTTTCAGCCTTTTGATGTGTGGAGATTTTGAGCTGAACTTTTGGTACACGATTGCTTGCCGTTAGAGCAATAAAACTTGCCTATTTGCATTTTGATATGCAAAAGTTAAATTTGGTTTTTAAGCAATTTTTGTTGGGCTGAGTTCACTCTGCCTGCTGAACAGGTAGCTGTTTATTCATTGCACTTATACCAGTTTACTTGGTTGTGTGTTCAGTTGCTGTCTCGCAACTGCCTGTGCAGGTTTGTTTTGAAATTTGATCTATTCACACACATCAGTCTTTGTTCATCAAGTGGCCTGTGCAATCACAATGCTTTGGGATAACTAATTGTATTATCAAGGTTCATTATTAAAGCAAGGAGTTCCATGGGAACTCCCTGCATTGAGCAGCTACTTGATTCATGATAACAAAATTTGAAGCAAACTCTGTGGTCAGTTTGGCTTACAAGAAAGGAAAGTGGTTTAACCTGTTGTGGGGATATGTCCCATTTTGTTCCTGGATCAATTGAGATGTTCAAGTCAAGTAATTGCAATACTGTAACTGTTTTAAGTTCAACAACAGTAGCAGCTTTTTGAGTCTGTGGTTTGTTTTGATTGAGTGCAAACCTGTGCAGTGTTTACTTGTAGAGTTGTAGGTGCAACTAAATTTAATTTGCAAACTTGAACAGTTTAATAACATCAGTTTAATTTCAGTCTTGCTGCTAATTAAAGTATATAACCGTTACAGGCCTTCTTGATTTTAGAAAATATGCAGTGATATTTGCAAATCTGTCATCAAACGATGTCAGTTGCAGTGTTTACATGCCTAAACGTGCTTGTGATTTTTTAGTTGGGTTTTGAGTTCACTTATTATTATTTTTAATGCTCTTCTCTTGCCTTTTGTCTTTGTAAGGTAAGGAAGTTTTGTGGAAGTTGATGAATAAATGATAAAATTTGGTTCTTTGAGTTCCTATTTTTAACAGACAAGAGAAATTGTGTGAGCTACACAACAGCATTGCTGTTCTAGTTTGTCTGTTTCTTTCCATATGAATACTCTGCTATTTCTCCGTCTTGTGTACATCTTTCCTTCTATTGAAACCATTTTCTTTTTTCACTCATGTCGTCTTTGAATCTCCTTGTTCATGTCAATCTTACCCACACATATTCATAATACATTGATAAGGTCTAAATGGTCCCGGAATTTACTGCATTAGGCCTAGCCTAACAAGGGAGGCTGTGCAACCTGCATGTACTTACTGTACCACAACGTTCGATAGTACGTAGGGCCATTGATTTTCTGCTTCCCAAATCACAAAATTCGGTTTTTACTTTCCAAATTCCACAAAATTCTGTTTCAAGCATAACCCCTTTCTGTGATTTTGGATTTTGGAGTGATTATGTTGAAAACAAGTCCTAAACTTGTCTGGTTATGATCCTGAAGGCAGCAAACACATGTAACACACAAGGGACCTAACCTAACACACTTTAGCAAAGGCAAACTGGAGCCTATACCGGCAAAATTTTGCCAACTTTCGTAAATGTCTCAGTTTGTTTCTGGTGGTAACTTCAAGGGGTTTTGACGATTTTAAGGTGAATTTGCCACCATTTCAGATGGCTGTGTATGTCTTTGGTATATGTAGGCATTCATTTGACATGGTTTTGAAGAAAAATAACCCAGTTTTTTTGTCAAAAGTTTACATGTATTTTGAGCCTAATAATTTTGCTAAATTCTGTGAAATTCCGTGCAGAAAAGTAAATTCCGTTTTTTGCCGCTTTTTTGGCCCTTAGTACATAGCTATAAGCTGCAAAGTGCGTGTGGTCGTCATGTATAGCGCAACAGATCACGAGTACAATACTGACACATGCTTACTATGCATGAATTGAACGTGCAGGCAACATTGACTGGTTTAATCCAGTTAATCCAGTTCGTGCTCCAACGAGCATGTGGGTTGGTTCTGTTTGCATGTACTTATGGTGCAGATTTCCTATTATTGGCCCCTATGTGGTACATGTAGGAAGTCATCACGTTTTGATCACTTGTCTCGACTATGTACAAGTAAATGTGTGATGATCACTGGATTCTTGTTATGACACGTTCTGAGTAGCCTATATTTGAACCTTGTGGACTTCAAAGTTGCAATTTTATATCACGCAAGTTATGCTATCAGTCTTTATTACAGTTGTAGAATGGGACACAAAACAAACATTGTGTGGGATTGATTTGATGTTGATAACTCGTTTTGAAAAAAAAATACAGATGTTACGCATAGCCCTGTAAGACGTCAAAGTAAAGCAAAGTAAACCCTTTACAGAAGCCGTGCTTTATGGGTCTTATGTCCCCTGGTGTCATTAATTCATTTTGAATACTTACAGTATTGCATAAATCAGCACACAACAAGTCTTTCTGTTGTGATTACTGTAGGTAATTGCAATTAATCACTAAACGATAGCAAATTTTTGTGATTAAACATTTATTTTGCTACACATTCACAGCCCTGCAACTGTAGTACAAGATGTAAGGATATCCAATATTATGGCAACTATTTTTGGTACATTTACAAACTTCAGTATTGTTCATGAATATCTGCACATGGAGGAGCATTGGTGGTTTGTGCTGCAAATACAGTAGAATTGCTGTTTGGAAAGAAATTTGATGAAAATACAGTGTCTATCACAGCTAATCACAGTACAGTAGCTGTACTGTATTTTTATTTGAAGATGATGGCTGGCACTCACTGCACTGACCCTACTGCGAATGACTAAATCAGCTGAGTTGCAGCCAGCTCAGCACAGTTTGGACCAAATTTTGTTTCTGACCCAACTGCAATCTACAGTAACAGCCAGTCCTTGTGGTTACCAAATCAGGCATACAGTATCAGAGTTGTAATTGGTGTTTTCCATGGAGTCTGCAGCACAACAGCACTTGTGTTGCAGTTGAGTCTGGGTTGAGGCAGTGTACACAGCTGTCACTGACCCAACTGCAACCAGATTATCTTGGGTGGCCATTAGAGTAAGCATTGAGAAATAAGGTGACAGTTGTAGAGAGTCAAAATGGCAGCCCTACATGGATGCGGTAAACAAAATGAGTGAATTGGGTTGCAGTCAGGTCATGGCAGAGTGTGGCAAACATACAACCAACCTAATTTATACTTCAAGACAAGGAGGTGCACCGCAACTGCCTCCAAGTCAGCCTCAAGTATTCAGGGCGAGTTGTGCCAATTTGCAGTCAGGTCAAAGCAGTGTCAGTGATGAAAATTCCCCTTTAAACATGTAGCCAAATACTGTACACAGGAAGGGGCTACAGTACAACACTCAACCACAAAACACAGTGGAGTGTGAATTTGCCCTGGCATCCCAAGGTCTCTTTCCGGACCAAAACAAAAATTCCTGCTTTCTGATCTTATGCAGTATTTAGAGGAGCATACTGTAAGTTCTACAAAATTGTTTGTAACTATCTGACCAAAATATGCTTAATACAGTATGGACTAAACAATACTTCTCAATCCTGAAATGGTCAATTTTGTTAGGTTTTGCACCTTGAAAAGTCCCTCTGGGGTATTTACACATATACTGTACAGTACAGTCACTTTATTCAGATCTTTAAATTGCCCATGACAGTACTGTTGAATACCAATTGTTAAAACAGGAAGTTCTGCACACTTTGTTGTCTTGTACACTTTGTAACTGTACATACAGTAGTACATCTCATACAAATTTTACTGTTTACCTACAGTAGGAATGGCAGTGTGGTTAATACAGTATTAATTTTATGCAGCATGTGAAATGGGTATCCTGTTAAAAGCCCTCATATGGGGCACAATATTATATTTTATCTTGCTTCATATTTTATTGTTTTGCTAATAAAAACTGTATATGTACTGTATTGTTGTGAAAAGTGTGAGAATTGCGCAATGCTGCTACGTACATGTGTGTACCTACTGCGAACAATGTACCGCACACTAACAGGGATCAGACTCAGCTCGTGTTTGCAGTTCTACCAAGACCAATCTACCAGGACCACAATGCACTGTTCATGTATTAATGCATAACCAGTGCAGAATTGTCTCAGCATTACTGTGTGTAACAAGTATTCATATGTGTCAACATGTCATCTTTCACCTTCTACTAATTGCTGCAGTATAGTATTGTCACTTATTGTTGTTAGGTCAACAGAGAAGGAGAATAGCTCATTGTATTGTAATTCAATAAAAGCTTGCCACAGTTGAATGTATATGTTTCATTGACTTCATGTGATCCCAGGTCTCTTTGGTAATTTTGAAGGACAAGTATACTTTTAGTCACAGTAAGTAGCATCTATGGTTATGCCATGTGTGTGCTGTAAATACACTTACTGCACATGGCATGTGTTTTGCCCTTCACTGCCGGGCAATCTCAACTGCGTGATGTCCCAGGAAAAACTCTAGTCCTCATTTTGTGGTGAATGACTTGGCAGGCCAAGTATGCTTTTATATGTACTGTAGAGTGATGTCAGAGTATACTGTATGCAAGTAGCATAGCACTGACCAATAACATGGTATGGCACACCTTTGAAGGGGCTGTTGCATTACTGTTCCTGCTTCCTGACGAAACTGGAAAATTTCCCCGACAGGAGGACCAGCCTTCCCTGATGGCAGGCCTTGGGCCCCCAGCCCCCTCCTGGTACCACCCCTGAGCCAGGTTGATCAAGAATTATCAGACATCATTGATGTTTTATAGGCAACAGAGTGAAACCATTGAATAAAGGAAAGAAGTCCCATGTAACCCAATCACCAAGTAACAGATGGTGATCTTCTCCCATTTGAGTGGGTGTTAATTATTTAGCAAAAATTAAACCTTCCACTTTGTATCTTCTTTCGAGTAGCAGCTCCCTTGTGGGAGCAAACACTAGTTCAGTAGTTAAAAGCTCATTTGCCGGCTGCACAGAAACACTGTTGTGAGCAGTACATTGAAGTTTCTCCCTTGGACCCTTTTAGCGACCATGAGGCCTTATTTTGTAGACTGAAGTGTCTCTTACCAAACATCAGACAATCCCGTAGGCTTATTTGGCAGTTTTCCAAGGGTGATTATAGTACCATGAGGAGGGATACCCGGACTTTCGCTTTAGGTTACTTTAACGGGGTCAAAATAATCGCTCAATTGATGAAAACTGGCAATTATTAAAGTCCTTCCTCGAAAGAACTGTTAAAAAAAATGTCCCTACCAAATTAACTAGAACTAGGACATCCCTCCCCTGGGTTAATGACGGCATACGTAAGCTGATCAGAAGGCGGGACAAGTTGCATGCTATTTTTAAAAAAACTCGTAAGAACAATATCCATGACAAATGGGTTGAATTGCGTAAGAAAGTTAAAAGAGAAGTTTATATCTCCCATACGAATTACATCAGTGGTATGATCGGAGATATAAAAAATGACACTAAGCCCTTTTGGAAGTACATTAATGGTCAAAAAAAGGATAAACATAGTATCCCCCCTCTCCAGACGAATGGCAAACTAGCCATCACTGATCTGGACAAGGCCCTTGCCTTCATTCCCAGTTTACTAGTGTCTTCACTAAGACTGTGTTCAGTATAATCCCATTTCGTAGACCTTCTGGTACCAGAATGGCCGATATTTCTATCTCCACACATGGGGTTGAAAAACTGTTAAAAGGTCTCAATAAAAATAAGGCTGTTGGACCTGACAATATCCATCCTTGGGTCCTAAGAGAAATTGCATCTGACTTTGCCCCTATGTTGAGTCACCTTTATCAACAATCCCTCTCAAGCGGGAGAATACCCGTTGACTGGAAGAGGGCAAATGTTTGCGCTATTTATAAAAAAAATGACGCTCTCTCCCAAGTAATTATCGGCCGGTCTCACTTACCTGTATTTGTTGTAAATTATTAGAACACATTATAAGCTCAAATCTAATGGACTTCTTTGAGTCAAAGAATATCCTTTCATCAAAGCAGCATGCCTTTAGAAGATCACACAGCTGTGATACTCAACTGGTGTCAGTCATTGAAGACTGGGCTTCATCCCTGGATAAGAACAAACAAACGGATGTTTTCATTCTGGATTTTGAAAAGCTTTTGACACTGTGCCTCATGAGCTACTAAAATCCAAGCTCTTTAGCCTAGGTGTATCGAACCAGATCCTCCAGTGGGTTGACGATTTCCTATCTGATCGTAAACAGCTGTTGTAGTGAATGGTACTCGTTCTTCTTTTGATGATGTCGTGTCTGGAGTCCCTCAGGGGTCCGTTTTAGGACCCATTCTCTTTTTGGCTCACATTAATGATATCGTTAATGTTGCCAGCTCTAATGTCAGGCTTTTCGGTGATGATTGTGTTTGCTATCGAGTCATTGATGATGATAGAGACTGTCATAGGCTCCAGGATGACATTGATAATCTAGGTCTCTGGGCTAAGATTGAGATTCCAGCCTTCAAAGTGTAATATCATTACTTTTGCCAGGAAAAAGGAAGCCTGTTTGTTTTGATTATGCCCTGAATGGTGAAAGGTTACTTAAGGTTGACTCAATTAAGTACTTAGGAAGTTAGGGGTTTCTATCACTAGCGACCTTAGTTGGGATAAGCATGTCCAATTTATTTGTAATAAAAGGTAACAAAATCTTAGGGGTACTTCAAAGGAATTTATCTTTTTGTTCTAGTGATGTAAAGCTAGCTGCTTATAAGGGTCTTCTCAGACCAGTTTTTGGAATACGCAAGTTCTGTGTGGGATCCACAACCAGATTTATTTACAGGATAAGCTTGAGAGTATTCAAAGGAGATCGGCTCGCTTTATCAGCTCAAACTTCTCCCGGGAGCCAGGGTCTATGACTTCTGTTCTGAAAGACCTTGATCTCCCTACGTTAGCAGAACGTCGTAGACAAAACAGATTGATCCTGTTCTCTAAGGGTGTTTTTGGAAAAGCACAAATTCCTGTGGATAGACTTCGGCATCCCACTCGTAGAACACGTTGGATGCATAATCTGCATTTTTGCCACCTCTTTACTAGGACAAACTGCTACAAGCATAGTTTCCTCCCTAATACGGTTAAGGATTGGAATAGTCTCCCTGCTTCTGTAGTTGCAAATTCCCTTGATCATAAGGACCCTGCCCAGTTTATTGCTAACAACATTAGGGCTTGATACCTCTCGACGCATGCGTGGTGAAGTAATGTCCTTCTGGATGTGTCACCATATTTCGAAAGAAGAAGAAGAAGAAGGTTGGCTTTGAAGAAGGTTGCTCAGTTTCCTCCAGAATCTGCCACTAACAGTGATGTTGTTTGCAAATAATGCCTCTTTGCAGCATTCTACAGTTCTAAACTACAGACAGTCCTACAGTATGGAAAGTAGTACAAATGTTGCACTTGGAACGTACAGTGCAGTATTTGTTCATTTCTTTATAAAAGTTGTTTTGACAGATTTCCTACATCTTCACTCAAAAGCCACAATACAAATAAGTAAAAATCAGGTTTAGGTAAGCTACATGTATGCTTTAAAGTGGACCTAAAGTCTAAAAATTCAAAAATATATATTTTAGAGGTTACAAAATTAATCTTATTGGTCCAACTCCCATTGTCATAGCTTATTCCATTGCTGAGATATTAAATTTTAAAATTTATTCACTTAATCCAAACAGTTCATTGCACAATAATTTTTGACATTCTTGTTGTACAACTCACATTAAATGCTTTGTTTTCTTTTAAAATTAAAAATGTTTATATGACCTTGACCGCTTCCTGTTTACTTGCATGACATGCTGTACAGAGAGGGCTTATATAGTCAAGTCACCCCAAAGCAGTAAGAACGCGATCACATTTTGGCACAAGGTGCGGTGGCTTTCAGAAAAACAAAGAAATACAAAGATTGTAATTTGAGTAGTACAACAATGACATCACAAATTGTGTTTGCGGCAATATCTACCTTTTTAAATCGAGTTGAATAAACTTGCAACCCAATTTTTTTTTTTTTTTATATCTCAGCTTAAGAAAGTCCTGTGAAGATGGGAATTGGACCATTGGAATTCAGTTTTCATGCTCTGTAATATATATTTTTGAATTTTTAGACTTTAGGTACACTTTAATATTGAGGTGACAGTTCCCAAGAATCAGGCTTGATATTAAAGAAGATTTTCAAGCTGTCCATCGCACAACTTAAAGCCAAAGTTTGATTGTTGGAAATACATGTAGTTTTTGGTAGTCCGAATGAAAAGGAAAAACAAAAGATGAACGATTGCATTTCATGTAGCTGCCATAGTAAACAAACATATAATTCAGTATGCTTTCCGCAGTGATGTTTTTTTAAGCCTTAATATGGTTTATTTCCAGGTGACAAGAGAAACAATGCATTTGTGATGGCATGTGTGTGTATGGTGCGCATTGAAAAATGTGTGCATAGTGTCGTGTGAATCTTGTGTCAGACGTTGTTAACAAGAAACATGAATATCTCAACAAGGGGAAACTCCAAAAGAAGTTTCTCAAAAACAGTGACGTTGACATAGTATGCCAACATAATTGAGGAAGGAAGGATAATTTCCTAGTGGTGTTTTTTGGGAGAGGTCAAAGGTCATCTGGGGTCACTGGGAGTTAAACTCAGAAAGCCTTGTTAACACAATATCACAAGGTAGGAAGCTACATTCATACTTGGTATGTGGATGCTTTATGGTGACCAGAACCATATGTTCTTTGGTGGAGGTCAAAGGTCATCTGGGGTTACTGGGAGGTAAACTGAAAACTTTTTTAACATGATATCTCTGGGTCTTAAGCTTGAATAGAGTTCATACTTGGTATGGTGAAGGAAAGAACCTTGTTGTTTTATGGTGGAGGTCAAATGTCATCTGGGGTCACCAGAGGTCAAAAAGCAAAATTTCCCAAGCATTCCCAAGGTCAAATATGAACACAAAAGGCTATTTCCAGCGTGACTGACGGGACAATTTCGTGCAATTTTCTTATTTGAAAAGCTTGCAGACAAAAATGTGCTTGGCTTAGCCAAAAAAGTTATAATGTAAATTAAAAAGAAAAAGTCATATTTCAATCTGAAAAACACAGGCTGAATCTAAATCATTAAACAGTTGTATGGCGGCAGTTTGAAATTAGCGTGACTGACGGGACAAGAAAAACCATCACTTTTCAGAAAAAGTAGATTCATGCAGAATTCTATCTGTTCTCGAAGGAGATGAATTGGAAACTCTTCTTAAAATTAATTATTGGTACATAAACAACCAGGAAACATTAAATTCAATTTAATAAAAATTTACAAATTGGGATATGTGGCTCATCAAAATCGTGACTGACGGGACATTTTTGTCACATTTTTCTCAGCATATTTGCAAGCCATTTTCAGGTCTTCAAAATGTATGTTCTTTTCTTAAAAGTAGTAAACAATAGAAAACAGTAGTTTTAATATCATTTGAATCAAGAAATAACTATTTTACTTAAATATTTTCTCACCTCTAATGCAGTAGAGGTGTTTGAGTAATAAACACCTTAGAGTATTGTAGAAATGACTCAGAGATGGAACATTGGACACTGTTTTCACAAATTTCTCTTTCCTATGAAAAACAGCATCGCTCTCTGGCTCAAATTTGTATGATGTATCACCTTCTGCAAGTTTCAAGCACCATGCATAGTATATACACTGGTAATTTTTGACATCAAGAATCATACCATAATATTTGACCATGTCATACATCACTTCAGCCCATGTTCCAGTTCTAACATTGAGATGATCTTGCACAGAGGGTGATGTAAAGGCATCATACACTAGGACATTACAACTGGCTTGCTTTTGGGGCTGGTATGGGACAGAAATAATCCCCTCCTTGAAACTGAAGTTGGTAGGATTGTTGTCCTATTGAGCTGAAGTGAGAGGCAGTTTTCAATGTGTATGGTGCCAATATGATTGGAAAATAGTGGGCACTGTTATTCCAGGAATGGAAAATATCTCCACTCTATTTGGAGTCCAGTTTGCTGAATTGGGATTTCATGTCATCTTGTGACATACTGTATAAATAATATTGATGAGGTTAGGACATACCACTCGGACAACATCTGCATATTCCTCAGGCTTGTTCATATCAAGTTTTCTAGCCAAGACACTTTCAGAAAACTGGTGCTGAAGAGACCCCCAATCGCATTGATACACCCTTTTCCATGGGAAGTTATTAAAAAATCCCATGTAGTGGGTATCTCATTCCAAGTGATGCTGCATAACAAAAAGTTTTGAAGTGTTGTGCTGTTCCATCAGACTACAGTTGTAATTTTGTACCTTACACATCAGGATGATTCTTTTTATATTTGTCAAGTATGGCCTGATTGAAGAGGTACAGGTAGGTAGCATGTTTGTCATGACTTTTGAAGTCTGAAATAACTACATACGAATCTGAACATACTGTAATTCTTCCTCCTTCCTGTAGTACATCATACTGCTATAAAGAGAGAGGATGAATGTTGTTCCCAGTAGACTGGTTGGATACCATCTTGTTGGTTGTATATAGTTTTTACTGAAATCAGTGTGAGTGAGGATCCGAGGGGCGAAACCAAACGTTTACTCCCGAAGGAGTTCTGCTCCCTGAAGGATCTACATCCCCAAGGGCAACTTCAACTGAACATGACCAACGTCACAACCTTTAGACCTTAACATCATGGGTCTAAGGTTGTGACGTTGGGTCATGTTCGTTGAAGTGCCTTGGGGATGTAGATCCTTCAGGGAGCAGAAACTCCTTCGGGAGTAAACGTTTTGGTTTCGCCCCTCGGATCCTCACTCACACTGATTTCAGTAAAAACTATTATACAACCAACAAGATGGTATTCCAACCAGTTACTGGGAACAACATCATGCCTCTCTCTTTATAGCAGGTATGATGTACTACAGAAGGAGAAGAATTTACAGTCATGTTCAGATTCGTATGTAGTTATTCAGGACTTCAAAGTCATGACAAAATGCTACCACCTGTACTCTCAATCATGGCCATACTTGACAAATATAAAAAGAATCATCCTGATGTGTAAGGTAAAATTACAACTGTAGTCTGATGGAACGCACACACTTCAAAACTTTTGTTATGCAGCATCACTGAATGAGATACCCACTACATGGGATTTTTTAATAACTTCCCATGGAAAAAGGGTGTATCAATGCGATTGGGGGTCTCGTCAGCACCAGTTTTCTGTAAAGTGTCTTGGCTAGAAACTGGATATGAACAAAGCCTGAGGAATATGCAGTGTTCGTCCGAGTGGTATGTCCTAACCTCATCAATATTATTTATACAGTATGTCACAAGATGACATTGAAAATCCCAATTCAGCAAACTGGACTCCAATAGAGTGGAGATATTTTTCCATTCTGGAATAACAGGCCCACTATTTCCAAGCATTATTGGCACCATACACATTGAAAAACTGCCTCTCACTTCAGCTCAATAGGACAACAATCCTACCAACTTCAGTTTCAAGGAGGGGATTATTTCTGTCCCATACCAGCCCAAAAGCAAGCCAGTGTTGTTAATGTCCTAGTGTATGATGCTTTACATCCACCCTCTGTGCAAGATCAATCTCAATGTTAGAACTGGAACAGGGCTGAAGTGAGTATGCATGGTCAAATATTTATGGTATGATTCTGATGTCAAAAATTACCAGTGGTATTCTATGCATGGTGCGTGAAACTTGCAGAAGTGATACATCATACAAATTTGAGCCAGAGAGCGATGCTGTTTTCATAGGACCCCCCCCCCTCCTAAGAAATTTGTGAAAACAGTTGTTCCAATTTCCATCTTGAGTCATTTCTACAATTACTCTAAGGTGTTTATTACTCAAACACCTCTACGCATAGAGGTGAGGGGAAAATATTTAAGTAAAATAGTTATTTCTTGATTCAAATGATATTAAAACTACTGTTTTCTATGTTTACTACTTTTAGAAAAGAACAACATTTTTGAAGACCTGAAAAATGGCTTGCCAAATATTTGCTGAGAAAAAAAGTGACAAAAATGCCCGTCAGTCACGATTTTGATGAGCCACATATCCCAATTTTGTAAATTTTTATAAATTGAATTTAATGTTTCCATGGTTGTGTATGTACCAATAATAATTTTAAGAAGAGTTCCAATTCATCTCCTTCGAGAACAGATAGAATTCTGCATGAATCTACTTTTGTCTGAAAAGTGATGGTTTTTCTTGTCCCGTCAGTCACGCTAATCCAACTGCCGCCAGACAATGTTTAATGGATTTAGATTCAGCCTGTGTTTTCAGATTGAATATGACTTTTCTTTTTAATTACATTATAACTTTTTTGGCTTAAGCAAGCACATTTTTGTCTGCAAGCTTTTCAAATAAGAAAAATTGCACGAAATTGTCCGTCAGTCACGCTGGAAATAAGCCTTTGTGTTCATATTTGACCTTGGGACATGCTGGAAATTTTATGCTTTTTGACCCCCCATTGGTGACCCCAGAGGACATTTGACCGTCCACCATAAAAACAACAAGGTTCTGTCCTTCACCATACCAAGTTATGAAACTATATTCAAGCTTAAGACCCAGAGCTATCTGTTTAAAAAAGTTTTCAGTTTACCTCCCAGTAACCCCAGATGACCTTTGACCTCCCACCAAAGAACATATGGTTTGGGTCACCATAAAAGCCCTCCACATACCAATATGAATGTAGATTCATACCTTGTGATATTGTGTTACAAGGCTTTTGAGTTAACTCCGTGACCCCAGATGGACCTTTGACCTTCTCCCAAAACACATAGGATCTCCTCTCATAGTGGCATCTAGTGGAACGGAGTTTGAGAACTTTTGGAGTTTCCCTTGTTGAGATATCATGTTAACAAGCTACACAAACACACACACTATGCACACATGCACATACACACACATGCCATCACAAATGCATGTTTCTCTTGTCACTGAAACCAATAAGGATAAAAACATCACTGGAAAGCATACTGATTTAAATGTTTGTTTACTATGGCAGCTACATGAAATGCAATCGTTCATCTTTTGTTTTTCCTTTTCATTCGGACTACCAAAAACTACATGTATTTCCAACAATCAAACTTTGGCTTTAAGTTGTGCGATGGACAGCTTGAAAATCTTCTTTAATATCAAGCCTGATTCTTGGGAACTGTCACCTCAATATTAAAGTGTACCTAAAGTCTAAAATTCACAAAATAATATTACAGAGACATGAAAACTGCATTCCAATGGTCCAATTCCAAATTCTTCACAGGACTTTATTAAGCCTGAGATATTAAAATGTTGAGTTTATTCACTCGATTTAAAAAGGTAGATGCGCAACAATTTGTGATGTCATTGTTGTACTACTAAATTACAATCTCTGGTATTTCTTTGTTTTTCTGAAAGCCACCGCACCTGTGCAAAATTGATAGCGTTATTACTGCTTTGGGTGACTTGGACTCTATAAGCACTCTCTGTACAGCATGTCATGAAATTAAACAGGAAGCGGTCAAGGTCAATAAACATTTTATTTTAAAAGAAAACAACAGCATTTAATGTGAGTTGTACAACAAGAATGTCAAAATTATTGTGCAATGAACTGTTTGGATTAAGTGAATAAATTTAAAATTTAATATCTCAGCAAGGAATAAGCATATGACAATGGGAGTTGACAATAAGATAATTTGTAACCTCTAAAACTAAAAATTATATATTTTTGAATTTTTAGACTTTAGGTCAACTTTAAAGACATACATGTATGCTTACTAAACCTGCGATTTTTACTTATTTGTATTGGGACTTTTGATCGTGAAGATGTTAGGAAATCTGTCAAAACAATCTTTTTATAAAAGAAATGAACAAATACTGCACTGTACGTTCCAGGCAACATTGTACTACTTTCCATACTGTAGGACGTCTGTAGTTTAGAACTGTAGAATGCTTCAAAGAGGCATTAGTGCACACAACATAACTGTTAGTGGCAGATTTGGAGGAAACTGAGCAACCTTCTCAAAGCCAAACCTTTTCTTCTTCTTCTTTCGAAATATGGTGACACATCCAGAAGGAAATTTACTTCACCACGCCATGCGTCGAGAGGTATCAAGCCCTAATGTTGTTAGCAATAAACTGGGCAGGGTCCTTTATGATCAAGGGAATTTGCAACTACATGAAGCAGGGGAGGGACTATCCAATCTTAACCGTATTAGGGAGGAAACTATGCTTGTAGCAGTGGTCCTAGTAAAGAGGTGGCAAAAATTGCAGATTATGCTCCAAACGTGTTCTACGAGTGGGTGCCGAAGTCTATCCACAGGAATTTGTGCTTTCCAAAAACACCCTTAGAGAACAGGATCAATCTGTTTTGTCTACGACGTTCTGCTAACGTAGGGAGATCAAGGTCTTTCAGAACAGAAGTCATAGACCCTGGCTCCCGGGAGAAGTTTGAGCTGATAAAGCGAGCCGATCTTCTTTGAATACTCTCAAGCTTATCCTGTAAATAAATCTGGTGTGGATCCCACACAGAACTTGCGTATTCCAAAACTGGTCTGAGAAGACCCTTATAAGCAGCTAGCTTTACATCACTAGAGCAAAACGATAGGTTCCTTTGAAGTACCCCTAAGATTTTGTTACCTTTATTACAAATAAATTGGACATGCTTATCCCAACTAAGGTCGCTAGTGATAGAAACCCCTAAGTACTTAATTGAGTCAACCTTAAGTAACTTTTCACCATTCAAGACATAATCGAAACAAACAGGCTTCTTTTTCCTGGCAAAAGTGATGATATTACACTTTGAAGGCTGGAATCTCATACCCCACGTCTTAGCCCAGAGACCTAGATTATCAATGTCATCCTGGAGCCTACGACAGTCACTATCATCATCAATGATTCGATAGCAAACACAATCATCGGCGAAAAGCCTGACATTAGAACTGGCAACATTTACGATATCATTAATGTGCGCCAAAAAGAGAATGGGTCCTAAGACGGACCCTTGAGGGACTCCAGACACGACATCCTCAAAAGAAGACCGAGTACCATTCACTACAACAGCCTGTTTACGATCAGATAGGAAATCGTCAACCCACTGGAGGATCTGGTTCGATACACCTAGGCTAAAGAGCTTGGTTTTTAGTAGCTCATGAGGCACAGTGTCAAAAGCCTTTTCAAAATCCAGAATGAAAACATCCGTTTGTTTGTTCTTATCCAGGGATGAAGCCCAGTCTTCAATGACTGACACCAGTTGAGTATCACAGCTGTGTGATCTTCTAAAGGCATGCTGCTTTGATGAAAGGATATTCTTTGACTCAAAGAAGTCCATTAGATTTGAGCTTATAATGTGTTCTAATAATTTACAACAAATACAGGTGAGCGAGACCGGCCGATAATCACTTGGGAGAGAGATTTCATTTTTTTTATTAATTGGGCAACATTTGCCCTCTTCCAGTTAACGGGTATTACTCCGCTTGAGAGGGATTGTTGATAAGGTGACTAACACAGGGGCAAAGTCAGATGCAAGTTCTCTTAGGACCCAAGGCTGGATATGTCAGGTCCAACAGCCTCCTTATTTATGAGACCTTTTAACAGTTTTTCAACCCCATGTGTGGCGATAGAAATATCGGCCATTCTGGTACCAGAAGGTCACGAAATGGGATTATATGAACCCAGTCTTCGTGAAGACACCAGTAAAAACTGGGATTGATGGGCAAGGGCCTTGTCCAGATCAGTGATGGACTTAGTTGCCATTCGTCTGGAGAGGGGGGAGGGATACTAGTTATCCTTTTTTGACCATTATTTACTTTCCAAAAGGGCTTAGTGTCATTTTTTTATATTCTCCAATCATACCATTGATGTAATCGTATGGGCAGATATAACTTCATCTTTTAACTTTCTTACGCAATTCACGCCCATTTGTCATGGATATGTTTCCCTACGAGTTTTTAAAATACACGCAACTTGTCCCGCCTTCGATCAGTTACGTATGCCGTCATTAACCAGGGGAAGGATGTCCTAGTTATAGTTAATTTGGTAGAACATTTTTAACAGTTCTTCGAGGAAGGACTTTATTAATTGCCAGTTTATCAATTGAGCGATATTTTGACCCCCGTAAAGTAACCTAAGGCGAAAAAGTCGGGTCATCCCTCCTCATGGTACTATATCACTTGCGAAAACTGCCAGATAAGCCTACGGGAGGTTGTCTGATGTTTGTAGTTAAGAGACCGTTTCACTTCAAGTCTACAAAATAAAGCCTCATGGTCGCTAAAAGGATCCAAGGGGGGAAACTTCAATGTACTGACTCAGGCGAGTGGTAATTAAATAAAATCAAGAAGTGTATAACCCCTAGTAGCGAAGTTACTAGTTGATCAGCCGCCAAAACATTTAAGATATCTAGAAGCAGCTTACTGGAACTATTAGCCAGACACAACCATGTCCTTATTGAGCCTAGTAAGCCAATCAATTTGCTGAAATTGAAATCCCCCAAAATATGAACGCAAGGTTGCTTTCTAGTTTTGTGATACCATAATTTGCTTAGTTTGCTCCCGAAGTAAAGATAGTTGTGCTCCGATGGAGCATCAGACACTATACCAAGAGGCGAATACTGCTAGTCCCATTAATACAAAACTGCCAGATTGACTCAGAACCATCAGTGAGATTGCTGACCCTTGAACGGGGTCCAGGTTATTTTAACAGGAGCATAGTGACACCACCCCAAGTGTAAATCATTTCTGAGAATGGTATAGTCTAGGCAGGAAGAACAACTCACTCGTTGTAATAGAGGTCATCCAACTTTAGTTTCCTGGAGAGCCACAAACATCAGGTATGTTTACACAAGAAAGGCTTGAAGATCAAGTTTTTTTACCCCGGAATACCTAGTAATATTTATTGAAACTAAGGATATCTCTTCTATGAGCCAGGTATTATTTCAGGGATATGCTACTCATCATAAAAAATTCAAAAAGTACCATTGTTATGTCTCTCCCCCTAAGGAAAAATATTCTCCCCCTCCCTTTGGGAGCTATAATGCCCCTTCAGTACCTGTCTGGCTACGGCTTTGTTAATAAGTATCAAATATGAAGTAGCAGCCGTTTTTCACCATAGAAAATTACAGCAAGTTTTCCTTTGGTTACCCGTCACGTAGAAGCTACTAGCACTAGGCCTAACGTTAGTCCAGTTGCTCAAATGCTTGAGTTCTAACTTCAACCGGTCGCCCATAGTCAACAAACATATTTACCGCAGGACGCAGTCAGGCAATAAGTGCAAGGTTTACCGGTTTTAGTGGGTGTATGAAGGTTTTTATTCCTTGTCGTTTTGGCTGTTGCTTCTATAATAAACTTAAGAAGTTTTTCACAAACTAAGGCAACTGGTATTGTTATTTAACCAAGTTCAAATTTTCACAGAGTCGTTAATGGTTGAAACTTGGGGATCCCGGAGAGTATTTTTTCTTTTTCGATTTGTTGTTAGAGCTACTTCCGCGCACATTTCACTTGCACGAAGTTCTAAGGCTAGAAGCAATTTCACGAACCAACTAGTTTGGTTCGCAATCAGGATGGAAATGGTCCTTAGACTATAGCCTTAGTTCGCAGTCGGCCTGATCCTATTGTGTGGGTCGTTTGGCTCTATGTAGCCCTGAACAGTGTGTGTGTTTGCAGTTACATGCCTCCATCACAGCTGTGCGCTGTGTATAGAAATTTTTCCACATCCCCCCCGGCAGTGATGTCCTGGGAAACTTCACGGCCCTTCGAATGACAAATTTCTCACCAAACTTTCTACGTCAACTCTCTTTCAATGATACACCTGAAAATATATCTTACTCTGCCAAACTTTTCAAAAGGATCGAAATTTGAAGCCAAAATCGGCATCGTGTTTTGGTCAATGGCAAAGCATGTTCAAATGTTGTGGGTGAATTGTTCTACGCATACATATAGGCTAGTATACTCTACAATGCATTTGGAAGTATGTCCGTACTCTAATAGTAGGCTAGTATGGAAGTGGGTACAACACCATATCTATACAGTAGCATGACGTCATTGTCTAGATTTTCATGCTTGTCATGGAAAGTGTAAGGAAATCTTGTGGTGACGGACGTGTCATCTTTTAAGAGTGTTTTGCAATGTAGACAAATGTAAATGTACTGAATGTGAAATGCAAGTAAATTTAGGCCTCATAAAAAAATAAATTATTGTCCAATCACTGGCGGGGCTGGTTTGGGCCACCGGGTAGATTTGCTTTACTTTTTATTAATGAATAAAACAACTCAGGGCGGACGTATGGTTTCAATGTCTATTTTTTTAAGAAAATCATATCTTGACATCGTTCTGACAGTTTTTTGCCCAAATACGATTGCCTCAACATCACTCCCAATCAAATCCCACAGTCAAACGTTACTCCGGACTTGCGATCGACTAGCGCCGACTGGACAATTAAGACACTCTGGTTACATGAGTATAGTATGAAACAGGGCGTAGTAGCGTTAGACAGAACACACTGAAAATGATTTGTAAACAAAATAAAAAAAAAAAAAGGACTGGGCGACAGAGTTTTTCAGATGTAGTGAGAAATCAAGTTATTTCTTTTTAATGTGGCTTACTTGTTACAAAAAGTTCCTTTCAGAATTACAGTAATATCGCTACATGAGGAAAGTATTAGCACCAATACCTAGTTGATTATGCACACTGTACTTTCTTACTCCATCGCTACTTGCATATTAGGGCCTAGCGCCACAGTCGCCCCTTACAATTGTCCAGTATACACCATATATGCCCGTACCAAAGGGTATAGGGTACAGTTACTGGACAACAAAAAAGGGCCGGACCTTTTTTGGGCCTAATTCTAGCTAGCACTGCAAAAGTATAGATACTTAAAGTGATTTTTCTTCTTTTCCCTTTAAAATTAATGTTGTGATCAAAAGGAATACCAACACATCTAAACAAAAAGGCCAAAAATTATTGTATTGGGGGTGTTACAAAATTTTGAGAAATTTCTCTATTTGTGCCTGTGTACCTGTAGCTTCTGTGAAAAAATTCATTGGTTTCAAAAAAAATGGTGAGCTAGCTACAGATTTTTTAGAAACCAATGAAAGAAATAAAAATCTAAGGGTTTTGCCATAGTAAAACCAAAATTTTATGGTGTGTTGGAAAATATAGCTCTCAACAATGGGAAACAGACCAGTTAAGGCAAACCCCGCCCCAAAATTTTTTTTGCAAATTAGAAAACTCTTGAAGTCTCCTCTTATTCTTACAAGCAATTGAAGCCCTTTTGAACAAAACTATTCAAAAAAATTTGGTAAAGCAAGGAAAAATTCCCCTTTAAATTTACATTCACTAAAAAAAATATTTCAAAATGATAAAAATGGGCCAATCATGAACTAAGTGACCGAACACTCACTCTGATTGGGGGACTGCTTTCCCTTTTAAAAATTATTTCAAAAGTAAAAGTTAATAAATTTCAAGATTGAAATAAGTTTTTATTTTCTTTCATTATGAAACAATCACTGAATACTTTCTTTTGAAAGACTAGCACTGTAGTGGGGGGAAATGTGGGGGGCAGAATTTGGGTGAACCCGGTTCTTTATTACCATGTCCTTTCTCAAGACCCCCCCTAGTTTTTTCATAAAACTCCACAGAACTTAATTATAGACAAAACCATCTCATGGAGATTTCCATTTGATGAATGACCTTTCGATAGTTATACCCCTTTTTTAAAAGTTTGCCAACATGGTGCATTTTCAGAGAGAGCTGCCATTGCCTTTTTTGTGTGTTTTGCGGGGCCCATTCAATTCACAGATTGATCGGATTCCAGCCTAAAAACCCAAAATCATGTAGAAACTGAAGTTCTACCATTATTCTGAAAATAGAGCTTCAAAAAAAGCAGTTTTTACTTTCTGAAAATAATTTTTTTTTTTAAACTTTACCATCTGGGGCCCCAGACCAAATTAGACATCCAAAAATTTGTCAGCATTTTTGGTTACGTTCAAAAAAGCAGGGGCAAGCAATTCCAAAAAACCTTTTTAAAGATAAGTTTTTTTTGGGGGTAAAATTGGTCCTGTGTGAAGTTGTGGAAAAAAAGGGCTTGTATAAGGAATTTTTTCCATGGGCAAAGACAACAGGGGTTTTTAATTTTTTTGGGAAAAATACTCATGTGTGCTTATTTTTTTCAAAAAAAAAATGAAGGGTTTAAATCTCCTTTATGGGTTGGGGGAGGAAGAAGGGGAGTAAATACATACAATCAAAGAAAATTGGGGGAACCTGGGGAATCAATTTAGGGCCCAAACATTTTAATACTCAAAAAAGTACCCCAAAAATAAATTCAAGTTGGAATAGCCCTATTTTTTTTCAAAAGCTTTAAAACATACACTGATTTAAAAGAAGTTTTGAGTAAAAATTAGCAGAGCCATTACTCAAAAACTAACCCTTTAATAAACTTCCGTCCCCATATGTTCCGTCCCCCATGAAATTTGAGCAATCACCAGACTACCCCCCACACCATAAAAGACTTTTTTGATACAGAAATGTCCTTGCATATACAAATGATAGTTTTGAATGTTTCAATAAATTTTTCTACTTTCATACTTTTAAAATAAAAAAAATGTCAAAATTGGGGTGGGAGGATTTGAACATTTTTTATTTTTTCTTACTTTCTATATTAAAAGTGTCTTTTTTTTTTCATGCTTTAAATTTTGTCTATAAAGCGTTTGACACAGAAAAAAATGGAATTTAAAATTTTTTATAGCCTATATGTTTTGTCCTTTTTTCCCTTTTTATCCCCCACATTTTTAATGTACATTTGCTGCATTTTGCTCTTTGAATGCCACTCTCACTGATTTTCAATTTATTGCAACCCCTTTTCCCCCCCCACCCCCCCCCCCCCCCACCCCCCCCCCCCCCCACCCCCCCCCCCCCCCACCCCCCCCCCCCCCCACCCCCCCCCCCCCCCACCCCCCCCCCCCCCCACCCCCCCCCCCCCCCACCCCCCCCCCCCCCCACCCCCCCCCCCCCCCACCCCCCCCCCCCCCCACCCCCCCCCCCCCCCACCCCCCCCCCCCCCCACCCCCCCCCCCCCCCACCCCCCCCCCCCCCCACCCCCCCCCCCCCCCACCCCCCCCCCCCCCCACCCCCCCCCCCTAACCCCACCCCCCCCCCCCCCCGCCCCCCCCCCACCCCCCCCACCCCCCCCCCCCCCCACCCCCCCCCCCCCCCCCCCCCCCCACAACCCCCACACACCCCCCCCCCCCCACCCCCCCCCCCCCGCCCCACCCCCCACCCCCACCCCCCCCCCCCCCCCCCCCCCCCCCCCCCCACCCCCCCCCCCCCCCACACCCCCCCCCCCCCACCCCCCCCGCCCCCCACCCCCCCCCCCAAACGTTTTCAAAAAATCCATTTTTTAAAAGAGGTTACGTGGGGTGAATTTTTAAAAAAACGCGTTCTTACGTCGAATACATTTCTCTGTGTTTTAAACCCCGGATGCTTGACCACACTTTTTCCCCCCTCGGGAAACAAACCCACAAAGATGTTTTCCCGTTTTTGAGCTTTTTACGAAATTTAACGTCCCATAAAAAGTGCTTTATTTAAAAGGGTACCAAAAAACCTGACCAAATGAATATGGGCAAATAAAGGGGTTCCGGGGGGTGGGTGAGCTCGGTCATGTACCGCCAGTGGGGGGACCCAGGGGGGGGGGGGGGTCGCCGACCCCCGGGGACCCCCCCCTAAAATTTTCCCCAAAATTTGCCCTTTTTCAAAATCGTTTTTTTTTTTCACACTACCCAACAAAAAAAAAAATAAAAAAAAACCACGACATTTTTGACGGGAAATTGCATTGCCCAAATTTCCCCCCGGGGAGATTTTCGTTCCCCCCATCCAGTATCAATAAATCCACCCGTAGAAGTCTAGCCAGTATCGAAGAAATTTTTTCAGCATATATTTGACTACGGAAAACCTATATTGTCGCCCCGAAACACAACAGCGCAAACGTTTTATAGGGGATGTGACTACAGTTGTCTTTTTCCCCTTGCATGGAAAAGGGAAAACTCCCAGTAAGCCCAACTGAAAAAAAGGGCCCGGGGCCCGGGCTCAAATTAAAACCAGTTTTTTAAAAAAACTTAGCCGAAAACCTCATCTAACTCTAACCTTACTGCCTGCGGGGACAGTCAGGCATTCTAATAAAATTTTTTTTCGTTTGGGGCCCCAAGTGTGGCGTGCTTGGGTTTTCCCAAAGTAGTAAAAATTTAAAAAGCGCGAAATTAGTCATACTCACTTTGCAGCGCTTTCCCCAAATATTACTACTGAGTTTTAATATTATTCAAAAGGGCCCCTGCTAGTCTTTTGGTCTAAAAAAAAATGATCTGTTTACACTCCCTAAACGCTACATCTAAAAATTAAACCTTCCCCTCCCCTAGTATCCCCCCCTCTCAACAACACATATGAATTCATGGGTCTGGAATTACTCTCCTCATTTATTATTTTTTCCCTATTGAGGGGAAATAAAAACCCAATTTTAAATTTTAAAAATCCACACCCAAGAGTTAACCAGAATCGCAATGGGGGAATCGGTTTTTTTGTTTCATTTTAAAAAAAAACTGTTATGAAATCACCCCCCGGGTCAAGTAACGCAATTTTTTCTTTAAATTTTTTTTGACGTTTTTTGGAACCATGAAAAGTCGCTGTCGCAAATAAAACCAAACATTCGATTTCCCGTCATCTGTTTTAAGGTATTTTTGACATTTCGCTCCGAAACTTATGGGAAAAAAAAAAAAAAACCAACTTTACAGTATTTTAACCCCTCCCCCATCGAATGCGGTGGCCCAGGTGGGGGGGGCTCTCCCCCCTTTGGGGAAAGGCTGCCCAAACCTTCGGGGAATTTTTACGGTTCGTCGGGGAGCCCTTGTCAAAAGTATGCAGTCCCGACACAACTAGTCGCCCGCGGCTTACCTGTTTTTTTTTCCCCCAAAGGGAAATTCTTCTAATAAGCCCCCAAAAATTTTCGGGGGCGCTACGCGCGCTGTAGGGGTCACTCTATTTTCTTCATATTTCCTTTTCGAAAAGGCAGGATAGCCCCGTCCGTCCACCTTCCCAAGTAACATTTTGGCAAAGTACTATTTTATGTAAAGTTGAAATTTTCATCCATATCGCAAAGCCTAGTTGGTTTTCTCTTTGTGTGTGTCATGCGGTAAGTCATTTGTGAGTGCCCTTACGGAGAAAAATTTTGGGCTATTTCATCTTGTATTCCGGGGTTGGTTTCGTCCCAAATGAAATTTTAAAACCACCCATACGGGTCTACAAACCCACAGGTTTCTTTTTTTCTTTTCCCGGGTCTATGTTTTATGGGGTTACCCTATCAAACATTTTCCCCCCGCTTCGCGCGCTTTTAAATTTTTAAACGTTTCCAGATTAAAAGAACACTTTTCAGTGCCCAAATTCGGTTTCTTGAAGTATTAACTGAAAAGATGCAAAATATGCCGGAAATAGCAGGGGATTGAGGCCCCTTTCCATTTCCCCCTTCTCACCCATCCCCCCGAAATAAAATGTGGGAACTAATTGGGGTATTTTGACATGGCCCGGGCCCTTTTTTTGGGAAAAATTGGCCGCCACACAGGGTTTCGTTTACTTTTTTTTGGGTTTTCAAAAAGGGAAATTTTCTGGGATAAAACCCCAAATTTTTTTGGGGACGCTTTTCCACTCTTCCTCTTTCCCGGGTTATACTTATACAAATGTAGTAAAAACCCCTTTTCCCCCTTTTTCCCAAGTTAATAAGTGGGAAAAAACATGGATTTATTAAAACAGATTTATTTAAATGTCGAAATTAAAATTGCTCTCGCTAAACCGGGTTTAAAACGTTCACTTGTGTCTGTCGAAGGGGGTACGGCTAGGGGACTCGAGGGGGGAAGTACTAAAGTTATGCCCGATGGGGCCCCTAACTGTCCGGACAATTGTTCTTATAAGCCTTTAAATTAGTAAACATTCTTATCAGTGTGGCTTCCCCAAAAAAAATTCCCCCCCTTTTTTTCTTTTTCCCAAAACCGTTTAGTTCCCGGGGTTTTTTGTTCCGGGTTTTTGCATGCCCTTTTGGGTTTTTTCCTTTTTTTTGTAAATACCCGGGAAATTGTATTTGCTGACTTTTAGGGGAACCCAAAAATTTTAAAAAAAAATTTAATGGGCCCTTTTTATGTTGGACCCCCCCCCCCCCCCCGAAAAAACCCAAGAACCCCCCCAGAAAAAGAAAAAAACTATTTTTTTTTAAATGGCTTTTTTCCCCCAAATGTAAATTGGGGCCCTTTTAAATTCAAAACCCCAGTGATATTTTTTTGTTCTGAATGTCGTATCGACTTGGGGCAAAGTGGGTCTTTCAGAGTAACTTTAGGGCTTTCCGACGGGGTAAAAATTTTTTGGATTGTTTGAGCGGGAAAACCCCGGCGGATTTTAGTTTAAATAAAAAACCCCTGTCCAAAAAAGCCAAAAATTTTTTTTTGTTTTTTCTTTGTTTTCCTGTGGCATTGGGAAATTTTTGGTTTTAGTTTTGAAAAGGAAAATTTAAAAGGGATTTCTCTTGATCGGAGGGGAATTTTCGCATTTCTGCATCCATTTAAAAAATAACTCACCAAACATGTCCCCTAAAAAGGGTTTATCGACCAAAAGAAAGAGAATCACGTTTTTAAAAAATTTTTGTCGTTAATTCTGGCAACAAAAATGTTCCTTGAAAGGTGGACGTCCACCAAAAGGGAAAAACTAAGTGGGTTAAAAAGTGAATTTAAAAAATGGTGTTGGCCATTTTAAAAAACGTCCAAATACAAAATAATAGTACTAAAAAAATGGTTAAAAAAAAAAAAACTTTTCGGGAATTCAAACAAATTTTTAATACTTGCAGAACGGCTAAATCTAATTTTTTTTAACTTTAATCCCCTCACAAAATGGTCCCGGGCCAAATAGCTTGTACAGCTTCACGTGGAGCAGGGAGGGGTTTTTTAGGACTCCCTTTCGTGGATGAACCCGTTTATCTTGATTAAGGGGTGAAAACTGCTTGGGGCGAAGGGAAAATGAGTAAAAATGTTTGGGGGGTTTTGTTTCCCTTTCGCACAAAATTTTTCACTACGATTCTGCGTATACCTGCAAACAGGGGAAGCCAGCAGGGGTTTTTAAACCCCGATTCAGTTTCCCCAGGGATGCTTTTCTAAAGGGTTCCCCCTTTTTTTGAAATAGAGCTCAAAAGGGGTGTCCGTACAAAATTTTAGAAGCCAAAATGGTTTTTCCCAAAAAGGGGCTTAAATTCCCCCGGACCCTGCGGGGGGGCTATGAGATAAGCTCCCCCTCGACGATGCAAGGGGGCCATTCTATTCGGTTTTGTTTCTCTTTCCCTTTTTCCCCCCCCTTCCCCCCTTTCCTTTTAAATTTGGGGCCCACTTCTTTTAAATTTTTTTTCAAATCCCGAAAAAAGTATCACAAAGCATGAACAACCCTTTTTTCATGTCGAGCTTTTTGTAGTGCAGTTTTCGCCAACCCAAAAATTTAATTTTCAATTTTTATGTATTGTGAAAAGGGGTTTTTTCAAAAATCATGACTGATTTTTTCTACCGCCGTTATAAAAAAACATTTTCCCAAATTTATCCTACCTAACCCCCCCCTCACCTTTTTCATCTTTCCTTCTCTTTCTCTCTCTTTTTCCCCCCCCTCTTTTTTTTTTTTACCCCTTTTTTTTTCTTCTCTCTTTCCTTTCCCCTTTCTCTTTCCAAACTTTTTTTTCCCCCCTCGTTTCCCCCTATTTTTCCCCTCCCACTTCCCTTATTTTGGGGGCAAAATTGCCGACTGGTTTAGTGGGAAATTTCAGTCCACATCCCCCACCCTCCCCCTCTACGCGACCCGGATGGGGGAGTGAGGTTCTTCGACAAGGCCGAGGGTTATTTATTTTTTAAACAGTCCCATTTTTTTCATTTTTATTGTCACTCTGCTCTTTTCCTGCCTTGTTTTCAAAAAAAACCTTTTATTCTTCCAATAATTTTTTTCAAACAAAAATCAAAACATTGAAAAGGTAAGGATTATTTTTTGTAGAGACATTTCCATCAGTTGCCCCAAATTTAAATTGTTTTTTTGTAAATTCCTGTTGTGTTCCTCCCCCATTTTTGGCCACGTGATGAATCTTTGTTGCTGTTGCAGGTTCGTGTGGCTTTTTTTTTCTCCATTTTTCTTCAGCTTTGATTCGTTTATACTTTGTTTTTTCGATTCTGAAAACCAAATTTTTGACCTAAAATAATAAAAAAAACGTTTGCTATGAACTTTCTGTTCCCTTTTTGTGCGGATGAAACCAACTTGCTTTAACCAAAAAGTGAGGCATGCATCAAAGGGGTTTTAAATAAGCCCCTACTTTGAAATAATTTTACATGCACAGTTTGCATGCTACATCCATCATCCATCCCCCCGGCCTCCTCCGTCCGACATACGCCGTCCGTCCTCCGTAAATACTCATAAATCGGCATGCAAAACATACATGCATGCTCATGCTGCATACATACATCATCCCATACATACCGCACAAAACTACAAAACATACATACATACTACATAATACATCATCATCCCTACATACATAAATCCAACATACATAATACATACATACATAATAAATACATGAAATTTTGTTTTTCTCGTTGCTGAGGTTCCGTCGCTGTAAATATTATTAGGATCCCCGCTTATTGTCATACGTTTTTACAAATAGTTAAGACCAATTAAAAAAGTAAACAGCCCTGATAGTCCTCAAAATTATCTTTAAAGGGTTTAAAAAATTTTCGTCCTTTGTTTTAAATAATTTTAAAGATGATAAAAAAAACGATAAACATTGCTCCCTTTAAATCATGCTAAAAAGCAGTGTCGATGTAATAAAAATTTAAATTTTAAAAAAAAGTCCTTTTGAATAGGATTTACCCAAAAAATACATTTTACCGGGGTTTAAAACAAAATCCCTTGGGAAATTTGCTCTATCAAAAAATTGTTTTAAAGGGGAAAACCCAAATTTTTGGGACCCTTCGGATGAAATTTTTGTCAAACTTTTTTCCCTTGTTTTAAAGGATTTTTTTTTTTAAAGAACCCCCCAATAGTAAAAAAACCTCCTGCTTCTTTTTGGGTTTAAAATTTCCAAATCCGGGGTTTGTCGACAATTTTATTTTAAAAGTCCAAAGTTTTAGTTGTTCTGCTTGTCCCAAATTTATAAAAAAGAAGCCCCCCCAAAATTTTAGACGCAAAAAAATACTTTCACTGTACATTTCAGTAAAAAGTATTCGAGACAGGTTAACAAACGCTGGGAAAAACTTTCCTAAAAAAATAACGTTGGGAGTCAATGTGAATGTAAACGAAAAAAGCAGAATTGACTGTTTTAGTTTTTTCCACTCCCCTGTGTTTGGGCCCCGGCATTACCTCTATTTTTTTTCCATACCATCCCTTTCACCACTCTTTCCTACCTAAAAATTTAAAATGGGGGTTTTAGAAAAACGTAACATTCTAAACCCCGTGGAAGGAACTTGACTGCCCCAAAACCCCCAAACCTCATGGGCCTTTTTAAAACGGTTCTTACCTGCTTTTTCCGTAAGTTTGAGCCCCTGCTCCCAAAAATTTGCTTTCTCCCCCGCCCCGCCTAGAAATGATTCTTTTCGAACGCCTGCTCCAGACGAAGAAGCTGGATGGAGAAAAGCTGTGCGGATTCTCTTTGGCCCCCCTAAAAGGCGGATGAAACAGAAATGGGGCGTAGGGACATGCCTGTTTTTTAAAGGGAAAAAAAAATCAGACGATTTTTTTTTTTAGTTTTCTGTCCCTATTTAAGAGAACCGTTCCCAAAAAATGGTTTGGGAAGACACCCCACCTCCCCTTCATTTTCCCGAAATGTAAAAAAAAAGGGAAACTAACTTTGTTTTTAAAGGGAAACAAGCAGTAATAAAAATTTAAAAAATCAAAGTGGGTGCATATATCATGTCCTATTATAATTAAATATTAATTACGTAGCAAACGCATTTTAAACAAACTTAAAAAAAGTCTTAAATTGGGAGGTAAAAAAGGAAAAGGGTTTGGGTTTTTGTTGGCCAAGACACGGTCCCCCCGTCCTTCGGTGGGTATTTATTTTTTCCGTCTTGTTTAAAAGGAAAACCCAAAACCCTTTTTTTCCCAGGAAAAAAAAAAGTATTTTGTCCCCATCTCCTAATTTTTTTGGTCCCAAATTTTTGGATAAGGAAGGTGGCTCGAGCAAACCCAATGATCGCAATGGGGTCTGAACCCGAAAATCATTGTTACCTTTTTTCTCAGGGGGTTTTTAAAAACCCGTCTAAACACAAACCCTTTAAAAAGGTGTTGGGAAGTGAAAATTTCTTGTCACCCCAACCCCAGAACTTGCTATAACCTGGGGGAATACTCCTCGGTAAATTTCCCCTGCTATTTAAATACTCAAAAAAAATGGGAAAGGTCCCCTGGGGGTGTAAGCTGGAATTTTTTTTTCCTTTTTTTTCAATCATTTTAAACCAAAGTCAAATTTTTTTTGGCTCATTTACACCAATATCTGGGAAAGATACAAACATTTCTTTTAGCATTAAAAAGCAATATCAAAAACCCCAGCATCATGTAGGTCACAAAAAAAAACCACCAGCAATAAGGGATCTATCAAATATGCTACTTACGGGTGGGTTTTAAAACGCATTCGAGGTTTTAAAAATGAGTGAAGCGCTACTTTTTTTTAGGCTGTAAAAAATTTGAATTGTAATTTTCTTTCCCTCCTAATGCCATTTGGGTGAAAGAGATTATAAAAACAATGCACCCTCCTGCTTTTCAAAAGGGGTCCCAAAAATCCTGCCGAGCTGAAAATTTTCATAAAGTACTTTCGAATTAAAACCCGGGGCAAATAAATTGTCGTTTTTTTTTTATTAAAATTCTCTTCCCTAACGAGAGAGTTTAACAAGGGGAAACGGGTCCTTCCCTTCCCCTAATTTAAATCGAATCTACGGCTTACGCCCCATCTTCCCTGCGTAATTTTTTTTTCGGAGTATATGGCAAAATGATAGTTTTTTTCAATCACCGGGTTTCCCCACCTGCCGGCTTTAAAGGCGCCTCTTGGGGTTTTTAAATTTGGGTTTGATCTGTCCCTTTTTTTTAAAACAATTACATCGTTTCAGGTAAAAAACCTAATAATGGACGTTTTGAAATCAATAAAACACAGAGAAGAGGGGCACTGAAACATACGAGACATGTAAAAAAAAACTAGCCGACAACTTGGGGTAATTTTTTGGGGGTTTTTTTTTGCCGCGGAAATTTATATATAACTTGCAACTTAGAGGAAAAAAATTCCCCCCTTTTAAAAAAAAAAAAAAAAAAAAAAAGGGGGGGAAAAAAAATTTTTTAAAAAAAAAATTTTTTAAAAAAAAATTTTTTAACCCCCTTTTTTTCCAAAAAAAGGGGAAAGGGTTTTTTTTTTTTTTTTTCCTTTTTTTTTTTATTTTTTTGGAAAAAAAAAAAAAAAAAAAAATTTTTAAAAAAAGGGAAAAAAAACCCCAAAAAAAAAAAAAAATTTTTTTTAAAATTTTTTTTTAAAAAAAAATTTTTAAAAAAACTTTTTAAAAAAAAAACCCTTTTTTTGGGAAAAAAAAAAATTTTGGAAATTTTTTAAAAAGGTTTTTTAAAAAAAAAAAAAGGAAAATTCCCCCTTTTTTGGGGGGTTAAAAAAAAATTTACCCAAAAGTATTCCAAAAAAAGGGGGGTTTTTTTTTTTATTTTTTTCCCCCCCCGGGTTTTTGGGGGGGGCCCCCCTTTTGGGGGGAAAAGGGAAAAAAGGCTTTTTCCCCATTTTTTTTGTTAAAAAAAAAAAAATTTGTAAAAAAAATTTTTCCCAAAAAAAAAGGGCCCTTCGGGTTTTTTTTTAAAAATTTTTTTAAAAAAAATTTTAAAAATTTAAAAAAAATTTTTTAAAAATTAAACAAAGGAAAAAAAAATGTTTAAAAAAAAAAACCCCCAAAAAAGGGGAAAATTTTTGGGGTTTTTTTCCCGGGGTTTTTTTTTTTTGGAAAAAAAAACCCAAAAAATTTTTTTTTTTTTTCCCCCAAAAACCCCCAATTTTTTTTTAAATTTGAAATTTTTTAAATTTTTTTAAAAAATTTTTTTCCCCTTTCCTTTTTTTAAAAATTTTAAAAAAACTTTTCCCCAACCCCTTTTCCCTTTTTTTTGGTTTTCCTGAAATTTTTTAAAAAATTTTAAAAAAAAAGGAAAAAGTTTTTTTAAAAAAAAAAAAAAAAAACCCCCTTTTTTTGGGGGGTTTAAAAATTTAAAAAAAAAAAAAATTTTTTTTCCCCCCTTTTAAAAAAGGGGTTTTTTAAAAATTTTAAACCCGGTTTTTTAAAAAATTTTTTTTTTTAAAAAATTTTAAAAAAAGAAAAACTTTTTTTTTTCCCCCTTTTTTTCCCCCCCCAAAAAAAAATTTTTTTAAAATTTAAAAAACCCCGGGGGGAAAACCCCTTTTTTAAATTTTTTTGGGCCCCAAAAAAATTTTTTTCCCCCCCCCTTTTTTTTTTTTTTTTTAAATTTTTTTTAAAAAAACCCCCCCCCCCCCCCCTTTTAAAATTTTTTTCCTAAAAAAAAGGGCAAGGTTTTTTTTTTAAAAAAATTTTTTGGGGGGGCCGGGGGGGTTTTAAAGGGGTTTTTTTGGTAAAAAAAACCCCGGGAAAAAAATTATTTTGCCCAAAATTTAAACCTTTTTTTTTTTTTAAAATTTCCAATGGGTTTTTTTGGGGAAAGGAAAAAAATTTAAAGGGGTTTTTTTAAAAAAGGGCCCTTTTTGGGGGAAAAATTTTTTTAAAACCCCCCTAAAACCCCCAAAAGGGAAAAAATTTTCCCCCCCCCAAGGGGGGGGGGTTTTTTTTTTTTTTTGGCCAAAAAAAAATTTTTAAATTTTTTTTTAAATTTTTTTAAAGGAAAAAAAGGGAAAAAAAAATTTTTTGGGGGCCCCCCCCCCCCGGGGGGAAAATTTTAAAAAATTTTTTTTTGGGGTTTTAAAATAAAAAAATTTTTTTGGGGGCCAAACCCCCTAAAAAAACCCCCCCGGAAAAATTTAAAATTTTTTTTTTCCCCCCCCTTTTTTAAAAAATTTTTTTAAAAATTTTTTTAAAAAAAAAAAAAAAAAATTTTAAGGGGGACCAAGAAAACCCCCCTTTTTTTTTTTTTTTTTAAAAAAAAAAGTTAATTATTACCCCCCCGGGGAAAAAAAAATTTAAACCCCGGGAAAAATTGGGGGGGTTTAAGGTTTTTCCCCCGGGGCCCCCCGGGCCCCCCCCCTTTGAAAAAGGAATTTTAAAAACCCAATTTTTTTTAAAAAAATTTTAAAAAAAAGGGCCCTTTAAAAAAAAAATTTTTTTTTGTTAAAATTTTTGAAAAATTTTTTTTCTTTTTTTTTAAAAGGGGCCCCTTTTTTTTGGGGGTTAAAAAAATTTTTTTAAAAAATTTCCCCTTTTTAAAAAAATTTTTCAAAACCCAATTTTCCTTAAAATTTTTTTTTCGGGTTTTTTTTTTTTAAAAAAGGTTTAAAAATTTTTTTTTTTTAAAAATTTTTTTTTTCAAAAAAATTTTTTTAAAAAAAAATTTTTTTAAAAAATTTTTTTTTAAAAAAAATTTTTTTTTAACAAAAAATTTTTTAAAAAAAAGGGGGTTTTTCCCCCAAAAAAGAAATTTTTTTTTTAAAAAAAAAACCCTTTAAATTTACAACAAAAAATTTTATTTAAATTTTTTTTGGGGGCCCCTTTTTTAAAAAAAAATTTTTTTTTTTTTTTTTCCCTTTTAATTTTAATTTGGGGGGTTGACCGGCAAAAAACCCTTTTTTTTCCTTAAAAAATCCCCCCCAATTTTTTTTTTTTTGGGGGCTTAAAAATTTTAATTTAAATTTTTTTTCCCCAAACCCCAAAAAAATTTTTTCCCCCCCTTTTTTCCCCGGGGCCTCCGGGGGGGTTTTTTTTTTTTTTTTTAAAAAATTTTTTTTTCCTTTTAAAAAATTTAAAGGGAAACCCCCTTGGGGGGGGGGCCCCACCCCAAAAAAAAGGGCCCAATTCCTTTTTTTAAATTTTTTTTTTCCCCCCCCTTTGGAAAAAATTTTTTTTGGGGGGGTTTTTCCCGGGGGGGGAAACCCTTTTTAAAAAAAAAAAAGGGGGGGGGAAAAAAATTTTAAAAAAAAAATTTCTAAAAGGTTCTTTGGCCCAAAAAAAAAACCCCAAAAAAAAACCCAAAAAAAGGGTTTTTTCCTTTGGGGAAAAAAAGGGGGGGTTTTCCCCCCCCCCCGGGGGGAAAAGGGGGGTTTTCCCCCCAAAAAAAATTTTTTTTTTAAAAAAAAAAGGAAAAAGAAGGTTTTTTTTGGGAAAAAGGGGGGGGGGGGGTTTTTTTTTCCCCCTTTTTAAAACCCGGGAAAAAAAAAAAATTTTTTTCCCCCAAAAAAAAAGGGGAAAAATTTTAAAAAAAAAAGGGGGGTTTAAAAAAAAACCCCTTTTGGGAAAAAAACCCCCCCAAAAAGGGTTTTTTTTTTAAAAAAATTTTTTTTTTAAAAAAATTTTTTTTAAAAAGGGGAAAAAAAAAAATTTTTTTAAAAACGGGTTTTTTAAAATTAAAAAAAAATTTTAATTTTTTTCCCCCCTTTTTTAAAAATTTTTTAAAAAAAAGGGGAAAAATTTTTTAAAAAAATTTTTTTTTTTCCCCCCTTTTTTAAAAAAAATTTTAAAAAAAGGGGGGAAAAAAATTTTTTTAAAAATTTTTTTTTTTTTTTTTGTTTTTTTTTTTTGGGGGTTTTTAAAAAAACTTTTTTTTTAAAAAAAAATTTTTTTTCCCCCCCCCTTTTTTTTTGGGGGGCCCAAAAAAAAAATTTTTTTTTTTTTAAAAACAACAAAACTTTTTTTAAAAATTTTTTTTTTAAAAAAAAAAAAATTTTTTTTTGGGGGGAAAATTTTTTTTTTTTTAAAAAAAAAGGGGGAAAAAAAAAAAAGGGGGGGGGTTTTTTTTTTAAAAAAAAAAAAAAAAAAAACCCCCCAAAAAAAATTTTTTTTTTTCCCTTATAACGGGGCCCTTTTTTTTTTTTAAAAAAAAGGGGGGGAAAAGGGTTTTTTTTTTAAAGGAAAAAGTCAAAAAAAAAAAGGGTTTTAAAAAGGGCCCCCCCGGGTTTTTTTTTTGGGGGGGGGGGTTTTTTTTTAAAAAAAGGGTTTTAATTTTTTTTTGGGGGGGGGGAAAAAAATTTTTTTTTTTAATTTAATTTTTAAAAAAACCCCCTTTTTTTTTTTTTAAAAAAGGTTTTTTTAAAAAAAAAAAAAAATTTTTTTTTAAAAAACTTTTTTTTAACCGGGGTTTTTAAAAAAAAAAAGGGGGAAAAAAAACCCCCCTCCCCAAAGGGGGGGGGGAAAAAGAAAAATTTTTAAAAAACCCCCCAAAAAGGGTTAAAAAGGGGGCCCCAAGGGGGGGGGGTTTTTTTTCCCTTTTGGGGGGTTTTTTGTGACCAAATTTCCGGGTTTTTTTAAAAAAATTTTTTTTTTAAATTTCCCAAAAAGGGGTAAGGGGGGGTTTTTTTTTTTAAAATTTTTAAAAAAAAAATTTGAAAAAAAAGGTTTTTTTAAAAATTTTTAAAAATTTTTTCTTTTTCCTTTTTTTTTTTTTTCCCCCCCGGGAAAAAATTTTTTTTTTAAAATTTTTTTTTTTTAAAAAATTTAAAAGAAAAAAAATTTTTTTTTTTTTGGGGGGTTTTTTTTTTCCCTTTTTTTTAAAAAAAAAGGGGAAAAAAATTTTTTAAAAAAATTTTTTTTTTTTTTTTTTTTCCCCGGGGGGCCCCCCCAAAAACCCCCAATTTTTTTTGGGGAAAAAATTTTTTTTTTAAAAAAAAACCCTTTTTTTTTAAATTGCCCCCCCAAAAGGTTTTTTTTTTTTTTTTTAAAAAAAGTTTTTTGGGTTTTTTAAATTTAAAAAAAAGGGGGGGTTTTGGGGGGGGGGAAAAAAAAAAAGGCCCAAAAAATTGGTTTTTTTTTTTTAAAAAAGGAAATTTTTCCCCCCCCCGGGGGGGGAAAAAAAGGTTCCCAAGTTTTTTCCCCCCCCGGGGCGGGGGGGGGTTTTGGGGGGAAAAAAAAACCCCCTTTTTTTTGGGAAAAATTTAAAACCTTAAAAAAGGGGGGGGGGGAAAAAAAAAAAACCCCCCAAAACCCCTTTTTCCAAAAAATTTTTTTAAATTTTTTTTAAAAAAAGGGGGGGGGGAAAAAAAAATTTTTTTAAAAAAAAAGGGGGGGAAAAAAAAAAAACCCCCTTTTTTGGTTTAATTATTTTTTGTTTTTTAAATTTTCCCCTTTTTCCGGAAAATTTTGGGAAAAAACCCGGCCTTTTTTTTTAAAACTTTTTTTTTTTTTTTCCCAAAAAAAAAAAAATTTGGGAAAAAACCCTGGCCCCCCCTTTTTTTAAAAATTTCCCCAAAAAAGGGAGGGTTTTTAAAAAAAACCCAAAAAAAACCCTTAAAAAAAAAAAAAAAAACCCCAAAGGGGTTTTTTAAAATTTTTTTAAAAAAAAACCCAATTAAAATTTTTGGGTTTTTTAAAATTTTTAAAAAAACCCCAAAAAATTTTTTTTTTCCCCCCCTTTTTTTCCAAATAATCCCTTTTAAAGTTTTTTTAACGAAAAAATTAAAAAAAATAAAAAAAATTTCAAAAAAAAAATTTTTCCAAAAAATTTTTTTTTTTTTAAAAGGGGGTTTAAAAAGGGGGGAAAAAAATTTAAAAATTTACCCTAAAAAAAAATTTAAATAAAAAAAATTTTTTTTTTAATTTGATTTTGGTTATTAAAAAAAGGGGTTTTTTTTTTAAAATTTTTTTTTGGGGGTTTTTTTAACCCTTTTTTTTTGAAAGGTTTTTTTTAAAAAAAGGAAAATGTTTTTTTTTAAAGGGGGGGAAATTTTTTCCCGGGGAAAAATTTTTTTGGGGGGGGAAAGGGGGGCCCCCCCCCCCCCGGGGGGGGGCCCCCTTTTCCCCTTTTTCCCTTTTTTTGGCCCCCTTTCCCAAAAGAAAAAAAAAAAATTTTTTTTAAAAATTTTTCTTTGGGGAAAAATTTTTTTTTTTTTTAAAGGGGAAAAAAAAAACCGGGGGGAAAATTTCCCCCGGGGGGGGGGAAAAAAAAAGGGGTTAAAAAAAAAAAAAAAAAGGGGGGCCCCTTTTTTTTTTAAAAAATTTTTTTTGGTTTAAAAAAAAAATTTTTTAAAAAAAAATTTTTTAAAAAAAAAGGAAAAATTTTCAAAAAAACCCCCTTTTAAACCCCCAAAAAATTTTTTTTCCCCATTTTTTAAAGGGAAACCGGGGAAAAAAAAATTTTGGGGGGAAAAAAAAAAAAAAAAAAATTTTTTAAAAAAAAAAAAAAGGGGGAAAAAAAAAAAAAAAAAGGGAAAAAAAAAGGGGGAAAAAAAAAAGGGGAAAAAAAAATTTTTTTTGGGAAGGATTTTTTTTTTTGGGGGGCCTTTTTTTTTTTGGGGAAAATTTTAAATTACTAAAAAAAATTTTTTAAAAAAAAAAAAAAAAGGGGTTTTTTTTTTTTTTCCTTTTTTGAAAAAAAAAAAGGGGGGAAAAAAAAAAAGGGGAAAAAAAAAAAAAAAAAAAAAATTTAAAAGGGGGTTTAAAAATTCTTTGGGGAAAAAAAATTTTTTTTTTCCAAAATTTTTGGGGAAAAAAACCCTTTTTAAAAAAAAAAAATTTTTTTTTTAAAAAAATTTTTTAAAAAAAACCCTTTTTTCCCCCTTTTTAAAAGGGAAATTTTTTTTTTTTTTGGAAAAAATTTGGCCCCCCTTTTTTTTCCCCCCCCCTTTTTTGGCCAAAAAAAAAAAATAAAAAAAAAAAAAAAAAACCCCCACCGGGGGGAAAGCAAAAAAAAAATTTTGGGGTTTTAAAAAAAAATTTTTTTAAAAAAATTTTTTAAAAAATTCAAAAAATTTTTTTTTTAAAAATTTTTTTTTTTTTTTTTTTTTTAAAAATTTTTTTCCCCCCTTTTTTTTTTAAAAAATTTCCCGGGGGGTTTCCAAAAAAACCCCTTTTTCCCCCCCCGAAAAAAAATTTTTTTTTTTAAAAAAAAAACCCCCCCCCCAAATTTTTTTTTTGGGCCCAAAAAAACCCCCCCTTTTTAAAAAATTTTTTTTTTTTTCCAAAAAAAAAAACCCCAAAAAAAAAAAAAAAATTTTTTGGCTTAAAAATTTTCCCCCAAAAAAATTAAAAAAAAAAATTTCCCCCTTTTTTTTTTTCCTTTTTTTTTTTTTTTTTTGGGGCCCGTTTTTTCGAAAAATTCCCTTTCCCCGCCCCCCCAAAAAATTTTTTTTAAAAAAAAAAAGGGGAAAAAAAAAAAAAATTTTTTAAAAAGGGGAAAAATTTTTTTTTTGGGGGGAATTTTTTAAAAGGGGGGGGAAAAAAAGGGGAAAAAATTTTTTTTTTTTTTAAAAGGGGAAAAAAAAAAATTTTTTAAAAAAAAGGGAAAAAACCAAAAGGGGGGAAAAAAAAACCCCCAAAAAAGGAAAAAAGGGGGGGGGGTTTTTTTTTTCCAAAAAAAAAAAATTTTTTTAAATTAAAAGGAAAAAATTTTTTGGGTTTAAATTTGGCCCCCCCCGGGGGGAAAAAAAAAAAAATTTTTCCCCCCCGGGGGAAATTTTTTTTTTTTTTTCCCCATTTAAATAAAATTAAAAATTTCCCGGGAAATTTGGGGGGAAAAAATTTTTTTAAAAACCCCCTTTTAAAAAAAACCGGGGGGGTTTTTTTTTTCCCCCAAAAACCCAAAAAAGAAAAATTTAATAAAAAAAATTTTGGGCCAAATTTTGGGGGCCAAACCCCCCCCGGGGGTTTTTTTTTTGGGGGGGAAAAAAAAATTTTTTTAAAAAAAAAAAACCCCCTTTTGGGAAAAAACCGAAAAGTTTTGGGAAAAAAGGTTTTAAATTTTTTAAAAACCCCCCCTTTTTAAGGGGGGAAATTTTAAAGGGAAAAAAAAATTTAAAAAAAAACCTTTTTTTTGGGTTTTTTTCCGGTTTTTTAAAAAAAAAACCCCCTTTGGAAAAAAAAAATTTTGTTTTTTTTTTTTGGTTTTGAAAAACCCCGGGGCCCAAAATTTGGAAAAAATTTAAAAAATTTCCCCCTTTGGGCCCCCGGGGGGGGGGGGGGGGCCCCCCCCCCCCAAAAATTTTTTTTTTTTTTTGGGGGGGGGGGAAAAAAAATTTTTCAAAAAATTTTTTGGGGGAAAAAAAAAAGGGGGGGGGCCTTTTTTTTGGGGAAAAACCCGGAAAATTTTAAAAAAATTTTTTTAAAAACCCCTTTTTTTCCTTCCCAAACCCCCTTTTTTCCCCCCCCCCTTTTTAAAAATTTTTAATTTTAAAAAAAAAAACCAAAAAATTTTTAAAACCCCAAAAAAAAAAATTTTTTTTTTTGGGGGAAAAAAAATTTTTAAAAGAAAAAAAAAAAACCCTTTTCCTTTTCCTTTTTTTAAAAAATTTTAAAAAAAAAAAAAAATTGGGGGCCCCCCCTTTTTTTTTTTTTTTTAAAAAAAAATTTTTTTCCCCCTTTTAAAAAAATTAAAAAAAAAAAAATTTCCCAAAAAAAAAGGGGGGGGGAAAAGGGGAAAAGGGGGGTTTTGGGGGGGGTTTTAAAAAAAAAAAAATTTTTTTTTAAAAAAAAAATTTTCATTTTAAGTTATTTTTTCCAGTTTTTGAGAATCAACGTCGGCCTATTATGAACAAGCCCCGGGCCCTTGTATTATTTTCGTTTGTGCTATTTTTAGCAAAAGCCCTTTTTGAACTATCTTCCGCTGAGGCGAAAACCTGAACTACCCCAAAAGGAGGTACGCCCCCAAAGGGACACGAGACCTTAGGAGAAGCCCCAAACACCCCCGTAAATTTAAAATCCCAAACAAAAAATGAAATTTTTGTAGTTTTTTTGTTTATAATGGTGCAAGCTGCGGAACGCATCACGGATACATTCTATCAAAAAACCATCGGGGCAAATGCCGGGCAGACCCCATAGCCATATGGTTCTTTATGACAATTTCATGTGAAATTAGCAATTAAAGAAGTCAAAGAAATTTCGAAAAATTTTTTTTTTTTTTTTTTTTTTTTTTGGACTGGCTTGTCTAAACTTTTAAACCCTTTTTTGTTAGATATCGTCAACTTCTTTATAAAAAACCTAAAATCTATAAATTTACAACACGGTCTAACGTCAAATGTTGTCGTGATCCATCGACTTTGCGAGATAATCCATCTTGAAATAAGCGGGTTTCCGATAAAATATTTTCACAAACTAAAAGTATCCCTTTACCGTATATTGTTTTGTCGATAATTTCAAACGTGCAGTAATTAATTGCGCATTAAACAAAATTTTATCATGTTATTCCAAAATTTTCCAATTTTAAAAATGGAGTTAAAAAAGAGAAATCGTAAATTCAACCGAATGCCCATCCCCCCGTGGGATAACCGATTATGGGCGTAATTCACGAGTTCCTTCAATAGCAGATCGATAAGAAGACGATAAGTACAAGGGCTTTTTGACTCTGTATAGGCGCTACTAGAACACCCATCAATAACGAATATTTTCATACGGTCAATTGTTTATCATAGTTTTGATTAGAAAATTTTAAGACTTTTTGGATAGAAATGTTTTACAATGTATACAACAAGTTAATTAAAGTTTCATTGTAAAAATCATATTTTGGTTCCATTAAGTGTATGAATGGTAAAAGGAATCGTTTTTCTTTTATTGAATAAATCCATAATTAACATAAAAACTTATTTAAATTAGCTTCGTGAACAAAATAAAACAAATTTGATGCCTTTGCTAAATTCAAATCAGAAATTCAAGGAAGTTGCTGCTTTTTCATAACCAGAGTTGAAAAAAAGTTGGTTTTAAAGTAATTAAAACAATTTTAGCCGTGAATTTTTGTTCTCATGGCATTCTTTCCCATTCTTAGGTAACAAATTGTAATTTTTCTTAATTCGAAAATGTCCAGAAATTCCACAAAAGCGGAACACGAATGTTCAGTTAAATCTGGTTAAAGGTATAAATCTTTAAGCTATTTCGTTGAAACACAACGCAAAGTTATACTAATCCGGAATCGTCTCGTTAGTGTGACCAAACATTTACTCAAAGTGGAGACGAACCTCGTCGATGCAAACCAATCAGTAACTGAACCATCATACTTTTGTTAAAACAAATGTAGTTGTTAACGCGGCAGTTTTGCAGCAGTAGTTTTCATTCTTTTCCAGATAAAACTGCATGTTGTTATACGTAGAGCAAAATATCAAGTTTAAGCTGTTAACCTTTCTTAATTAAAATCTCTACTTCGAAAATTGAAAATATTTAAGAAATCCAAACAGATCGAAAACGTGAAATTAACAATGCGAGCAAAATATCTAAATCCTATAAGTAGGTTCTCAAGTGCGCTCGTGACGCCCAAATGCGCCCTGGAAATTCAATGAGCAGAAAATATTTTAACGTGCATTTTTGAAGCATTAGACATTTGACCGTGACGCCAAATTTGCAATTTCCTATAATCTACGGCGTTGGATCCAAATTTTCTCCCATACTGACGACACTACAACGTGGAAGGAGGAACCACCTGCCAATTTGCGTGTAGAGCCGGTTTCTGCCATTAGCGTATTTTTACACCTCAGCCCACCCATAGTGGACTGATGTGGTTCGCATCCCATACTGCGCCCCCAGAGAAACTACCCCCGCAAAAAATAACCTAAGAATCGCCATGCCCGTATGCAGCAGGAACCCTTAATTCGCCTTTTAGAATGAGCTACTTTCCCAAACCTTAGATCGTCCTGGGCTACTACAACAGTGATAAGCATAAACTTCAGAACACTTGAAAACTCCGGGATTTAATAGGATGATCTAGCGCATACATAAGTACTGTGTAGACTGTTCAATTCTACCCCGGTTTTCAAGTCTTTATGACGTCGTCTTTAACTGTGCTTAAAACTTTAAGTGAACGGTATCGCTTTTCTGTATGAAAAATTGCCTGTTCACCATAGATTAGCTGCAGTTAGGTGCAAGTTCGACAGTTTTAATCGTGAAACAACCTCTCCTGGTTGGACGTGAAAGGTGAATTTTGTTTGGAAGATGAAACATTTTCCCAAATCTAAACGGCCCCTGGATATACTATGAGGGAAAGGGCCTTCGCATTTATTACAGGGAATGAATATGAAGGAGATTTTAAAATTGCATGATAGATCTGTGTTATCAAATTTAATGATTCTTTGAACATGAAAGCCCGATATATTCTTTCCGACTCACGCTTCTTAACAAAAGTGAAGGGGGATCAAAAATGCAAAAAATTTTTTACTTCCTAGTTTTTTTGAGTACGGTACAGAGGCAATTTTTTTTCTTCCTTCACCACTCCTGCCACATTAGTGTGTAAAAGTGTGGCATTCCGGGGGGCCATTCAAGTGATCGTGGGCTCAAATTTTTAAGAGTAAAATTTTGGGGCTTTTTAGAAGTATTTTTAAAATTATTTTGAACACAGTATGAAAAAATCTAAACGTTTGACCCCACTAAAAGTAAAAATTATTTGGGGCATTTGGCCCCCTTCCTTGCATAAGACTAGTCTTTTTGCAAAGAAATATAAATTCTGTCCGTTCCCCAAATTTTTTTTTATGAACCAAAAACAGGGCCCCGATTTTAAAAACATTTTCTGTTTGGAACAAACAAGATTTTCCCAAAGAGGAAAATATTTTCCCAAAATTTTTTACTTTAGAAAAATTTGAAAGGTCAAACGATTTTTTTTTTATGCTGATTATCTAAATAATTTTAAAACTTTAAAGCCCAATTTTTCCCCCCTTGAAAATTTAGCCCACGATCACTTGAATGGCCCCCCGGAATGCCACACTTTTTACAACTAATGTTGTGAAAAAAGGAGTGGTGAAGGAAGCAAATTGCTCTCTGTACTCTGTACCCCGCAACTAAGAAAAAAAATAAGTTTGCATCTTATCCCCCTTCCTATTGTTAAGAAGCGTGAGTCGAAAGAAATATATTCTGCTTTCTGTTCAAAGAATCTTTAAATTTAAATAACACAGATCTAGCCCATGCAATTTTTATAAAACCCTCCTTAAATTTTCACCTGAAATTCAATGCGAAGGCCCTTCCCTCAAGTATAACCAGGGGCACGCTTATGACTTTGGGAATGTTTCATCTTCCAAAAAAAAATTCACCTTTCACGTCAACCAGGAGATGGTTGTATTCTACGTTTAAAACTGTCGGAACTTGCCCCATACTGAGGCTAATCCTATGGTGAACACCCCAATTTTTTTTTCCATAAGCAAAGGCGATCCCGTTCACTTAAAGTAAGCACAGTAAAGAGGGTTTAAAAATGATTTGGGAAAAACCGGGGTAACTTGAAAAAAAGTCTACCAAGTACTTATTCATGCGCAGTAGAATCACTATTTAAATCTGGAGTTTCAAGTGTTCTAAAGTTTTTGCTTTATCCTGTTGTAGTAGCCCCGGGGACGACCCAAAGGTTGGGAAAGTAGCTCTTTTTAAAAAAAGGCGAATTTAAAGGGTTCCGATCGCTGCTAGCGGGCATGGCGTTCTATGGGGGTTATTTTTTTTGGGGGTGGTAGTTTCTCATGGGGGCGCAGATGGGGATCAAACCCAAACATCGGGTCCATATGGGGGGGCTGGGGTGAGAAAAAATAGCTATATGGCAGAAACCGAGCCCTACAACGCAAATTGGCCAGGTGGTTCCTCACTTCCCACTTTGTAGTGTCGTCAGTATGGGAAAAAATTTTGGCATCCCAACCGCCGTAGATTATAGGAATTGCCAAATTTTGGCGTCCACGGGCCCAAATGGTCTAATTGCTCTCAAAAAAGCACGTAAAAAAATTTTCTGGCTCATTTAATCTTCCAGGGCCCAATTTGGGCGTCACGAGCCGCCACTTGAAACCTACTTATAGGGTTTAGACTATTTTGCTCGCATTGTATAATTTCACGGTTTTTTCGAATCTGTATTGCTGAGTTTTCTTAAATTTTCAAATTTTTGAATAAGATTTTAATTAGAGAAAGGTTAACAGCCCCTTAAAAATTGTATTTTTAGCTCTACGTTAAACAAACCATTTTTTGGTTTTTTTATGCTTTTAAAAAGGAATAAAAAAACTTACTGCTTCAAAATGCCCCCGTTAAAAATATTCTTTGTTTTAACAAAAGTATTCGATGGTTTTAGTTACATGAATTGGTTTGCATCGACGAGGGGTTTGTCTCCACTTTGAGAAAATGGGGTTTGGGCCACAACGAGGACGTATTCCCGGATTAAATATAACTTTTCTGTTTTGTTTCTTCAAAAGAAATAGCTTAAAGATTTATACCCTTTTTCCAGATTTTAAATTGAACCCTTTGCTGTTCCCCTTTTGTGGAATTTTGGGCATTTTCGATTAAGAAAAATACATTTTTGGGGGTTTCCCCAAGAATGGGAAAAAATCGCATGGCAAGAAGAGCAAAAATTCACCTAAAACGTTTTTTAAACCCATACTTAAATTTGACCAAACTATATACAACTGCGGGTTTTGACAAAACAAAGCAACGATCAAAGCTCCAAGTCTGATTTGTACTTTAGCAAAGTGCATCGACATTTGACATTTGTTTTTTTTTTGGTTCAACCCAGAGCTAATTTCAATGAAAAAATTTTTTTGAATCTAATTTGGGATTTATCAATAAAAGCAGAAAACTACCCAGGCACGCTTCTTTAATTTACCATTCAACACTTTTGGACCCAGAAAATTTATACTTTGAACGAACTTTCAAAAGAGCTTGTGTATAAAATGTAAACACATTTTTTATCCCAAAAAGGGGGGCTTAGACATTCTATACAAATCGTACCCCGGAAAAAAAAACAAGGACCGCTATAAAAAAAATATTTCGTTTTTTGAAATTCGGCGTGTTCAGACGGGAGGTACAGAGTCAAAAAGTCGCTCTTGTAGTATCTCTCTGATCGATCGCTATTGGAAAAGCTCGGAAATTAACGCCCCCCTATAATCGGTTTCCCAGGGGGGGTTTGGGGGGGGGGGGGAATTTCGGCATTTCTCTTTTTTTTCATCCCCCTTTACAAAAAAGTGGAAAATTTTGTTGACGAAATAACATTTTTTATAACATTTGATTGTTTAAAAAGCGCAATTTTGATTGTTATGAATTTAAAATTTTTTCCCCTGAAAGACGAATAAAGGGAAAAAGTGAATACCTTTTTAGTTTTCTTGAAAATTTTTTATGGCTGGAATTCGCCTTATTTCGAGGGGATTATCTCCGCAAATTCAATGGACTCACCGACAATATCTCCGCGTTCAACCAAATCTGTTGTTTTTAAAATTTATAGAAGTATGAAAAATTTCTATGAAAAAATCACGGGCTAACAAGTAGGGCTTATATCCTTTGCAAAAAAAAAAATTTTTTTAAATTTCTTTTTAAAACTTCTTCAGTTTCTAAATTTCACATGAAAAATTTTCATAAAGAAACCATATGGCTATGTGGGCTGCCACGGCATTTGCACGGAGGTTATGAAAATGTATCCTGATGCGTTCCGCGCTTGCACCATTATAAACACCACATAACAAAATTACATTTTTTGTTTGCATTTTTACGGGGGTGTTTAGGGCTTCTCGCTAAGGCCCTTCGTGTCCCTTAGGGGTCGTACCTCCTTTTGGGAGTAGTTCAGGTTTTCGCCTGCGGCGGAAGATAGTTCAAAGGACTTTTGCTAAAATAGCACAAACGAAAATAAAAATACAAGGCCGGGAGCTTAGTTCATAATAGGCCGACGTTGATTCTCAAAAACACTGGAAAAAATAACATTAAAATGAATGATCATTCTTTTTATATTTGTGTAAAAAATCACTTTGTAGCAGTCGTACGTCTAAATAAATTAAGGTTGTTAAAAGGAGATTGTCTATCTTTACTTTTTTACTGGAAACCGTACTTTTCGAGTCCCAAACTCCTCCCCCCATGGTTTTGCTGGTCTTAACTAACTAGTTACCCAGATTTTCTGGCATCCCGACCGTTTAAGCCACTACCCCCACCTTGAAAACTGTGTGCCCTAGACTACAATCCATCCTTGGCTTTCAAATCGATTTTACTGAGTGAAATGGCGATTATTTTCTGTACATCAGAAGGTATCATTGATTTGTAGAAAACATGTTGCGTTTGCCGAATTTACAGATATTTTTTTTCAGTGAACATTCATCCTCCCTCTTCTTGCAAACTAAAATCAACAGTCATGCATCTTCGTAAAGTTACTTATCTAACTAGTGAGACAAAATGTCAACAATGATGCAGGAACTAATTGAGAAATGAAACGCTTGCACAAATTATCATTAATCACTCATGGTGTCCTCATGGCCACGCTTTAAACAATGAATTTTTTCGAGTTAAATTGAGCATCCTTCTATAGTTAAATTTGTCTCTTTTCCCTCTCATTTGTAGTCAATTTCTTTCTCCAACTTCCCACATAAGAATCCACAAGTTGTTCCAATGCCCGCCATTTCTGCGTCAACCATGAATGTGGATTTTTTCTTGAGTTAAAAATTTGTCGTTTTTTCGACACGCCTGACTAACGTAATTGCTCTTGCTAATTTCGTTTTCTCCACCTTTACCCCAAAAATTAAATCAACCCTCTTGAAATTCGATTTGCTTAATGTGTTGGGATTCCCAACTTGAAAACCCAGTTTTCTTCTTCTTAATTTCCAATGAACCTTTGGATAAGATGAACGGGGGAGGAGAGAGGGAGAGATACTCGGAGACAGAAAGGCCAATTATGAACTGAAAGAGTTGACACGGGAAACGCCGCCGAGTTTTGCATATCGCTATTCATCCATGCTGACTGGGGGAGACTCTAGCTTTGATGGCGATAGTCTTGCAGATGTATACCTAAGTGAGTTTGTGACACGTTTGGAATTCGACCGGCAACTGAAAATGGAGCCCAAGTGGGATAGGAATGGTCCCTTTTCATATGAAACATGCAAACATACTTTTAAAAGTATTTTTAAAAATTCTGGCATTGTAAGTGACAATCGTGACGGCGATAATGATGATAACTATTGATGACGACGGTACGGACGACGGGTTTATCGTACGACGACAATGATGATTGTTATAACGATCAGGGAAGGGAGAGGGGAGAGTTTGGAAGCTCATGATATCGATAGCTGGGAAGAATTAGTGAAGACCTAGGAGGGTACATCTAAAAAAGAAACCATAACATCATAATGACGGGCAAGTGATGACTACAGTGATGGCCATTAAATTTGTTCAATTACTGTCATCATGACTTTTCATATCTGCTACAGGTGGGATGGCTGGTTTCCATCTCGTCTATTTGTCTCTCTTCTTCCCTTGCTCAGTTTACATTCATTGACGTTTCTTTCTGCATCCCATCATTTAATTGAATGATTTCTTTTCTCTCCGTCTGTACACTGAGGAAATAGGGCATCCTGATACAGCATCGTAGCCACAGTCAAACTTTAATCAAATCAAAATTTCAAAACGTGAGTAAAAGGTCTCTTTGGCGAAAGTAAGAAATTTAAGGCTTGGTTTCAGCGCTAACTCAAATTTCTAGGAAAACGAATAGACAATTTTTTAAACTTATTCTGTGTAAATTAGCTTCATTGGCTTTACCATCTTTTCTGAATTTTATGGCAAAATCATTATTCACTAAGTTGTTTTGATATTCATTTCCAAACATAAGACGAGAAGTTGGCACTATGAGGAGCTAGCATGGTTCTGTAAAATTTGGGCCCGATGAAAGATAGACTGTCGTCATTTTATGTCTCCCTGGCCTCTCTCAATCAGTCAACAATTGCTGAGCAATTAAACAAAATTCAAAGAGACGGCAGGACAGAAGTAGATTGGTTGTCATTCTCTTTTTTGGAATCAGGTGGATTTTTTTACGTAATATTTAATGCAAACTTTGCACTGAAAGCGCAAAAAAAGCACCGTGTGGACCCCGAGAAACAATCATTACGTGAATAAGATAATTGAATTAACGCGCCAGAAAAAAACGTAACTATCACATGACTTAGAATGGGAGACAGTTTTTTAGTGGCTTTTAATTATAAATGATTACCTTCACAATGTTAGAAGGCACACAAGAAGATAAGTGGGTTGATTAGACTTCTAAATTTTGCTTCCTCCTAAGGACTTCCAGTTTTGTCATACTTCGTTTTGTTTATCAAATTTTTAAGAAAATGCTGACAAAAATGGTTTAAAGTTATTGTTATGATCCGGGTTGTAAAGGGGTACAACTTTCTCCTTTTTCTGTTTGCAGTGATTTTGATTTTTCTTAAAAGAAAACTGATAAAGTGTTTTTTTAATTGGGCTAGGGAACTACTTATGCTTTACAATTGAACTGAAAAGTGGATATATATTGGGTACATATCATGTTGAAGTGGGCTTTCCGTTCACTCCCAATTATATAATTGTATAGGCAAAAACCCGAATGAGCAAAATATCACCACACCACCGATTACCATTCAATAATATACCTTCGCTTAAAAAAAAAAAAATTAAAACCGAACAAGAGTGTAGGTAAGGTTCTCTACCATCATCACCGCGTTCGAACGTTTCTCTTTCATGGATATGTTGAGCTTTAAACGTCCTTCTCCCCACCCCCCCCCCCCCCGCCCCCCCCCCTTCCCACCCCCCCCCCCCCCCACCCCCCCCCCCCCCCACCCCCCCCCCCCCCCACCCCTCACTCCCCCCGCCCACTACACCCCCGCCCACCCCACCCCCCCCCCCACCATCCCCCCCCACCCCACCCACCCCCCCACCCCCCAACCACAACGCCCCCCACCGCACCCCCCCCCCCCCCCACCCCCCCCCCCCCCCACCCCCCCCCCCCCCCACCCCCCCCCCCCCCCACCCCCCCCCCCCCCCACCCCCCCCCCCCCCCACCCCCCCCCCCCCCCACCCCCCCCCCCCCCCACCCCCCCCCCCCCCCACCCCCCCCCCCCCCCACCCCCCCCCCCCCCCACCCCCCCCCCCCCCCACCCCCCCCCCCCCCCACCCCCCCCCCCCCCCACCCCCCCCCCCCCCCACCCCCCCCCCCCCCCACCCCCCCCCCCCCCCACCCCCCCCCCCCCCCACCCCCCCCCCCCCCCACCCCCCCCCCCCCCAGAATCCGTGGCCGGAAGTGACGATAGAACATTCCACCTCACGAGCTACTACAGTCTAAATTACAGTAGTACCGAATTGATTTTGGAAGGAGGAGAGAGGCCGTTTAAGACAAACTTCCCATGTCATCACTCATGAACTTGAAGGGTAAAGACAAGTCTAGGCACCAGAAAGCCCAATGCAAAGAAAAACCTGATACAAACCAAACAGCTCTCTTTTTAGGCCTACTAATTTCTTCCAAAAGAGCCGCTTCTTTCCTCTGCAAACATGCTTAAAATGTAAGATACTCTAACGTTAAGTTGTTTTTTTCCTTTTTTGCAAGTCGACTCGAACTTAATGCTAAACAATAACCATTAGAGCTAACGAGTAACGTTACTAGGCCTAGGCAAACTAGCCTGCTCTCCAGGCCTACTCTAAAACCTTCGTACCTTACGCTGACTAAAAAGCGTAAATTTAATTTGATCATAACAAGAATAAATCTTTTACTACTATGCTGTGCAATGTTTCGCAATTTCCGATTGCCAAGTGTAACTTAGGCTACTAGAGTAGCCTATGTTACTATCCTACTACGACTAGTACTACTGTAACTTTACTATATACACTCCTTACAGTTATGTACTAGTACAGTGCTGGCTAGCAGTGTGCGCTCGCGCTAGCTCGACCCGACAGCCCGACTTCAGCCGGTGACGTCATAGTTTGACCTTTGGAAGAAATCACATGATGTTACCGTTTCAGTATGGGCCAAAAACAAAAAAGTTTTCAGAAAATGATTAAAAATAGGAAACGCCAATTTTTTGCTTTGTTTTTCCGTAGAAAAATAATATAAAATTCTAGTTTACCTAAAATTATGCTTCTGAGTCGATTGCATGACCGTTATTTGCCTCTGAATAAGACCTTTAAGGAGAACATGGTGGCCTATTGGTTAAGGTACTTATCTTTTACTATGTCAGATTCTGCTTGGGTCTAATGTTACACACGTAGTCATAACATCAGGCTACATTTTCTACATTGACTTTGTGTACAACATACTGTGTAGCCTTCTGTAACTTAAAACTGTAAGCTTTGTAAAGGAGCAACAAGCAAAGGACTCAAAGAGAAAAATGTAATGGATGAGCTTGAGGAGTTGAGAGGAAAAAAGAACAGGATGAGCAGATATGGATGACAGGGTTGGCAGTTTTTGCCACAGGCGGTTTTTACCGGAGGTTTTTACCGGTAAAAACAGGTTTTTGCCGCAAAATGGAAAAAAACGGTAAAAACCTATTCTGCTACATTGAATAAAATGTTGTTAACAAGTACTTTTTATGCTTTTTTTTTTCAAAGTCTAAAGAAGAAAACCAGATTAATCATTTTAGGCAACAATACACACCATATAATAGAGTTTGAATGTAATTTTGTTCAGTGATTTTGGCCACTTTTTGCCTGATTTACACAGTTTTTGTGTTAAGTATACATACACTAGGTATATGTAATGCAGAAAAATGGGAAGGAAAATCATGGAATAATTTAAGGATTTATTTTCAGTTTGACGGGAAGCTTTCCTGAGCATACTGCCAAGTTGGTACTGTAACTCCACTCTTGGGTACAGTATACCCTTTCAAGGGGAACCTGCAGCTGTGTAGGTCCTACAATAACTTAGTGTCTTACAGTACATTGACCTCCAGCAGTGTTGTGTCTTGCTTATAATTGAACCATCCACCTTCCTTCAACGTTTCCACTTTCTTTATAAAATAAAGCGCTGACTATACACTTAAGTTTCTTTCATTCTAACATCATAATTTGTATTTTAACAGTTTTTTCAATGAAAATAACTTAGTCCAAAAATAGACTCTTCATATTTGTTTGGCCGTCGATGAATTCTTGCTTATTTCTCAGTATAGTGGACTTATATAATATTCAGAGAAGCTCCCTTGATGAAACTCATTTACTTCAAGTTGCTGCTTAGTCAGCATTTATGGCACTGTAATTTGCTTCTCTGCTGTGTCAAACTGAAGTTTCTGACATGATAAAGGAAGTTGCTCGTCCACTTCATTCTCCTACTCAATATGTGTAACAGATATGCCTTACCAACTTTGTGACTGAACTTATATTGAGAACTTTCATAACTTTAAACATAATTTTAGTAATCCACATTTTGAAAAACTTTACTTGATAAATCTAGTCATTTTGCAAACCAACTGTAATTTTCAGACTATTCCTGTTGGCATGTAGTTGCTTTGTTGGTGGTTACACTTAACGTGTTAGGGCTTACACTACTATTGTAATAACCGAGTACTTTTCACTCTTTATTCTGTGTTTGACAAGTTTAAGTGCTCCTTTTTTTGGCAAAATAGAAAGTGTAAACAAATATAAATAATTTTATTTCAACTGGTTTATCCATCATGTGCAATGGAGTAAAACAACTGCACTCTCATTATTGCCAGAAGAGGTTTTTTCCATTTTCTCCCGGTTTTTTCCGGTAATAACCAGTTATTACCAGTTTCTACCGCTGTCCCGGTAAAAACAGGTTTTTTCCGGCAAAAACCCAACCCTGATGGACGAGTTGCTTAAATCTGGCGATAGACCCCTCACGTGCAGAGACAAAGCTGATTACAAGGACTTGTTCCTGCATTGCCAAGTCAACAGTCCTAAGAAGACGTGCTAAAAGAAGGGCTTCACAAATCAAACCACTGAGCAGCAAATAGAGGACACTTACTAAGGCATAATTTCCTTACACGAGCTATTCAGTATAGTAATGGCTTTGGTTTTGTCAGTTTTTGGTTAAAATATTGTAACTTACTGGATATACTGTACAATTCAGTGCTTGAAAAGCCAGAATGTGGGTGTGGTGAAAATGTGTACAAACCCCTGCATAATTTACCTGTTGTTGTAAACTTCCGTGAAAAATTTCAGGGAAGGGAAGTCTTCTCCCAAGGTGGAAAAAAAACTAGAACAAAAATCCAGGGTTTTTTTTTTTTTTTGTTTTGAAGTATGGGAGAACATCTGGGTTTCTTCACTTGGACACTAAAATTGGAAAAAAACTCAAAAAAGGAAACATGGTTGGTGTCCATAAAAAAAAAAAAAAAAATTTTTTTGTAATGCAAAATTCTGATTAGTGTAAATTTTAGAAGTAGCTAGAGACAGAAGCCATAGGGAACCCAGAGCCTTCAGATAAATGTACCTGAGTGACAGTTCATCACCTAATAAACCCCTAGTAAGTTCTTGAGATATTTGAGCTGATGGCTGTTGCCTTTTTTTTTTGTTTTGGGGGTGCTTTTTTTAAATAATCCCCACTTAGTTGGTTACTTCGGAATACTGTAGTTTTCTTCAAGCATTATTATTATTAGTGTGCATCCTGGAACTGCCAAACAAATTACCGTTTCTAATACTTTATTATCACAATCCAGGTGAACATACATGATAATTACCTCCCTTCCCTTTATTTCATAAGATTTGTGATTAATTGTCCCAGATGGGGGGAATGCTATGGGACCGTGGGTTCAGTATTTACCTCAACCGCCTGGGAAACTGTTTCAAAGGAAAGTTTTTTTGAAAAAAAAAAAACAATGAATCATCTGGGTGGAATTCCTAGAGGGGTTTTTACATGATCCCAGCTATTAAACAAACAGAAATAGGTGTAGGAAGCTGTGTGAATCCTTGGGCTCAACATTGTTTGGAATGTTGTTTGGGGCAGTTTTTGAAAGTCCTGGGGGAGGGTCCACCTCCCCTTTGGAAAAGTTTTGAATATGTTGAGGGTCCTTAAATGCATTGGGTGTAAACTAAACGGGACAAATTTTGAGGTAAATTTAAACTGCAACATTTTTTTTTTTTTTGGGGAAAAACAGTTCTACAGAGAAAACAATAAAGGGTTATAGTCTTTTGGAAATTGAAGGGGGCAAAGCATAGCCCCCCCCCCCACCCCTTGCTTCATTCACACTACTGGATTACGGTAGTAAACTACGTTTTAAACCTTCCACTATCAAATACAGATGCACTTTGGCCTAGACTCTTTTGCGTTTCCCAAGTGCTTGCACATGATTTTTAATGAAAGAACCCCTGGCTGTACAGTACACCCTTTTTTCTGGTAGCTAACTCTATATGCAGACAATCTTCAATCCCAAACTTCCTTTTTTAAAGGATGATTTGGTCTCGGGTACTGAGACAGGTGGAACCAGGATGCCATCTCTCTGGTGGTGCAGTTAACTTGGTGAGATGACTCTCAGGAAATACCTGACAGGGTCAAAGGTTATCTCTGAGAAAGTTTAATCACTGGGGAAAAAAGCCAATGATAACGTAATTCCCCCCAGATTGTACTGTAAAAATTTTTTGTACTTTCTCTTCACCCCATTTTTTGATCCCTCACTGGTTGTAACTCGTGATTCAGAGTTTTGCTATTTTGCAACATTTCCCTTTTTAAGCTTCAAGGGCCCTTTGTAAATATAAAACCATAGATTTTTCCCCTTAATTTTCTTGACAAGGGAACCCGAAAAAAGTTGGGTCTTTGTATTGGTACATTTTTAACCTACAGAAGTCTCTCCCAAAAAATAACAAACTGGATTTTTTCAAAGAAACTGTAGCACCCTTTCAGATTTAATGAGAAATTTAGTTCTGTTCTGAAAAAGGACTGTCCCATAATTAAACTTTTAGGACAGTTTGTAGTTTAAACACCACTGCAATCAGCACATAAAGATCTTTGCTATTATCCTATAACCCAAATACTATCCTTTTTTAAAAACTTTAGATAAATCTTGTAACATATGGAAAAAAAAAAAAAAATTTCCCTTTAATGGTTTTTAAAAATCTGGTTTGTCCACTGTACACACTACATAACCATGGTGCAAAGATATGCAAATCCTTCCAGTATAAAAACCTTTTTCTTTCCGTTCTCTGTAAGTACCTTCCCTTTAACCTCACTTTGGCCCCTTGTAAGTTTCAAAAAGGTTTCCACATCATAAATTCAAAGGGGAAAATATTGATGGTGAGTCTCCAGGTCGAGAAAGTTCTTTGATCAGCGAGTGAACTCATGATGGTTCCCTCTATCGTAATATTTCTGAAAAGATGGAAAAAAAATATTAAATTTAAAGGCTCATGGGAAAAAATTATGTTGCCATTTACTTTAAACAAAAGAAATTTGGAAAGTGAAAGGTCTTATTTTGTGGAATTTGTTTTAAAAGGAAAAAATCCAAAAAATGCCCCAAGGGAATTAATGGAAGCCACATTAGTAATATTTGTGCTTCAGACTTAAAATTTAGGGGCCCTTGTACCCGAAAGATTTAAAAATTAAGTGATTTTGTACTGCTTTTTTCCCATGTACAATGGATCCCCCAATATACATTTTTTGGGGGAGTGTAATAAAGTAGTATCAGCCCCCGGGGCAGAATAACCAATCATGGTTTCCCTGATAAATACATCTGTACAGTAAAAAAAAACCGTTTTTAACGTTATGATTTTTGGGGCACTAACATCCAGTGTGCTACAACTGGGATAATACCCCTCTACTATTTGCATCACATATGTATTAACATTTAAAAAATTATCCCCCTTCTTATTATTCAATTTTAAAAATTTTGTAACTTACCTATTTGACCAACAAATTTTTTACGGATGCCTTGATGTTCCAGCTTTTTCCCCTTTCATTGGGCATTTACCGCATAAAAAAAAAATCAAAAACAATAAAATATCAAATTTTTATACAATACGATAAAACCCAATTTTGGGAAACCTTAACTCAAAGTCAAAACGGGGGGGGAAGGGGGGGGGTAAAAGGGGAGGTCGGGTCAAAATCCTAGGATATCCCACTTTTTAAAGGATTCAGATTGATTAAAGGAAATCAAGCCATCATCCTTTACTTTGGCACCAAACAGGGGTGGCTAAAGCAGAGGGTATGGTTTTTAAGCACAGAAAGGTAGGGAAAAATTTCCCAAAGAGATACCTTTTTCATTTTTTGAAAAAAAAATTTTACTCCTGAAAGTCCTTTGCAAAACCCTTCCTTTTTGACAGGGTGAGTTTTTAGTAATTTAAGAAAAATGTCCAAGTTTCCCGGGAATAAAATTTAAACCCGACTTACCTTAGAAAAAACACTTTTTCCCAACAGTGTTTTTTTCTTGGGGTCACCCATTTTTTTAGACTTACTGTAACAAGCATCCCCAAATGTCTTTTGGGGGGGACAAGGGGTAAAAATGCATGCACCTCTTAAAAGTGAATAAATGAAGGGCTTTTTTTTCCACAGTGTCCTCATTTTTCACACTTTAAACAAAGTGTATGTTTAAAAGGGGTGTGAAGAGGGGGGGGTAAAAAAAGAGTATGTTTGCACTTTTGTGAAAGAAAGGATTGTGGCCCTACGTAACAAATTCCCTTTACTGTGCTTCCAACAATTCCACCTCCCCCCCCCGCTCCCCACCCCCAGCCACCAAGGGGCCATTGGGGGTTGCCTGTACTCCCTTTTCCCAGTGTACTTTTTCCAATAAAACGTAAAGTTTCTTTTTTTCCATCTTCTTTTTTAATCTCTGCTTTTTTCCTGTACCATCATTAGTAGATGTCATTCAGCCCCTTGACAAACCCCCAGAAAACTCTGAAGGGTAAAAAGGGAAAAAGGGTGAGACTTTTTTTAAAGACCTTTGAAAGCAGTTTTGGGGGGTCTTAAAACCCATTAGCAACAGAAAAAGGGTGTACTGTACAGCAGGGTTTTCATAAAAAATCAGTGCAAGCCCCTTGGGGAACGCAAAATCTAGGCCAAAGTCCATTGTCTTGAAGGGGAAGGGTTTAAAGTAGTTTAATACCTAAAAGTAGGGAATGAAGAAAGGGGGGGGGGGGGGGCTAGCTTTGCCCCCCAACCCAAAGAAAAAAAACCCCTTTTATTGTTTCCTCTGAAAGAACTGTAAAAAATTTTGCATAATTTACCTAAAATTTTTTCCTTTAGTTCCCCAATTGCTTTTTAAGGCCCCTAAAATATTCAAAATTTTTCCAAAGGGGAGGGGACCCCCCCCCCAGGCTTTCAACTGCCCCAAACAACTTCAAACAAGTTAGCCCCAAAATTCACCCCAGCTTCTACACCTATGGTTTAATAGCTGGATCATGTAAAACCCCTCAGGAATTTTCCCCCCAGATGATTCATTGTGAAAAAAATTTCCTTGAACATTCCCGTAAATACTGAAAGCCATACTTCCCCCCTTGGCAATTCCAAATCTTAGAAATAAAGGGGGGGGGTAATTTCAGTATGTTTACCTGGATTGTGTATAAAAATTTAAAAAAAGGTAATGTTTGGCAGTTCCCGTGCACACTAATAAAATAATTTTCTTGGAAAAAAAACTACAGTATTTTCCCCCAAGTACAAATAAGTGGGGGATTTAAGCCCAAAAAAGGCAAACAGCCCCCTCAAAGCTAATAAAATTCAAAAGACTTACTAGGGTTTTCATTAGTGATGAACTGCCCCACTTCAGGTACATTTTATTGAAAGCTTGGGTACCCCTATGGCTTTGTTTCTCTGTTACTTTTTAAAAATTTTACATAATCGATTTTTCTTACAATTTTTTGGAACCAAAGTTTCCTTTTGAGTTTTTTCCAATTTTATTCCAAGTTTAAGAACCCCGATGTCTTCCATAAAAAAAAAAAAAAAAACCTGGATTTTTTTTGTTTTTTTTCCCCTTGGAAGAAATTTCCCCTTTTGAATATTTTTTAAAGTTTTCAACACAGGGAAAAATCAGGGTTTGACACATTTTTCACCCACACTTTATGGACTTTCAAACACGGAATTTTACAGAATTCAGTAAGTTACAATATTTTAACCAAAACTGACAAAAACCAAAACCATTACTATACAAAGTGTGTAGGGAAAATTTTTTCCTTAGAAGTCCTCTATTTTCTCCATGGGTTTTTTTTGTGAAGCCTTTCTTTTGGGAGTCTTTTAGGGCTGTTTGACTTGGGAATGCAGACAAGTCCCCCTTTTTAATTAGCTTTGTCTCACGTAGGGGTCTAATTTAAGGGAAAACATTTTGTTGGGAAAGTTTTTAAATTAAATTTTAAAGGGGAAAAAAATTGGTTTTTTTTTTAAAAAACTTTCCTTCATTTAAAAATTTTGGTTCATCCGGCATTAAATTTTAAAAATTTAATTTCTTTTTATAATGTATTAAGGGAAAAAAATTTTTGGTTTCCTTTGCCCTAATTGGGGGTTTTATAAATTTAAAATTTTCAAAAAAGCTATTTAAAATCCAATTAAACCCGTTTAAAGGGGGAAAAAAAAAAATTCAAAATTTTATAGGGAAAAACCCCAAAAAGAAATTTTTGATTTTGTTTAAAATTTAAAAACATTCCTTTTGTTTTTTTAAATGGATATTTTTTAAAAAAAAAAAAAACCCTTTTTCCGTTTTCCATTGGAAAAAATTTCTTTTTTTGATTTTTAAAAGGGAAATGGGGAAAAATTTTTGCTTTAAACTTTTTGATTTCCTTTAAAATTTTAAAAAACGGGAAAACCCCTTTTAAACCCTGGTTTAAGAATTTTTGCTTTTTAAAAATTTGATTTTTTTCACTTTTTATTTTATTTCCTTCTTTTTACTTTTCATAAAAGGGACGGAAAAATTAATTTTTTTGGGAAAAATTTCCGCCTAAAAAGAATAACAAAACGGTTTTTCGGAGGAAAAAAAATTTTTGGAAATTTTGGGCGTTTTTTACCCCAAAAAAAATAACTTTTGGGGGGGGAATTTGCGAAGCCGGGAATAGATGTTTTAAAATTAGGGCCCTAGGCCTTGGGCCAAAGTTAAAACACTTCTTAGCCGGTATCATCTCATTTTCCAGCCACTCCATACTGGAAAAATTTGACAAACTTATTTTGAAATCCTGATGAACGACAGAAGTCTTGGGCTTAAATACTTTAACAACTTTTAAAAATTTGACAGGGTTCACAGGGTGCTTAAAATCGGGAAAAGTACTTAAATTATATGTAAAAATTTTGAAAGGGCCCTTGAAAGTTTTTAAATTTGTAGCTTTAGGGACCCGGTAGGGGAAAAATGTTTAAATTTCATACATTAACTCCATTTCATTTCATTGACTATATTATTGCAAATATATTTTTGGCAGATGAGAAAGAAAAAAAAAAATTTAAAAATAAACTTTTTATTGTCTTTCAATAAAATAAAAATTTGGTTCCGTCAAAGTGTATTTTTAAGATGAAAACAGAAAAAACAAAATAAGAAAAGGTACACGCAAATAGGTAAACAAAAAAACATAAAAGCGAAGATATGGAAAACCAAATAAGATACAAAACTTTAAAAAACTAAAAGCAAAGTTACAAACGAATAGAGTAAATAGAAAATAAATGTGTAATAAAATAAAAGCAGAAAAGGAAGATCAAAGATTTACACGTGGACAAAACGTTTCCCTAAAAATTGAATAGAGTAATCCTGGGGAAGGAATGAATTCCGAAAACCTTGATGTTTTGGTAAGAGGCCCCTGTAATCTACTGTAATACCGGATCTGTTGAAGAGACTAAACTGTAAAAGGGGGTGTGTGTTGTCTTTTTTATGATCTAGTTTTTGATCACAACTACAATAACATTTTGAAAAAAAGAAATCATCTCCTGCTCTGTGTTTGATTCATTGAGGTTTGGGGAAAAGGGGTTTTAAAAGAAAAAAAGGCCACAAACACTTTACCCTACTGCATGGATTACGTAAAACTGTATTTTAAAGGTCTTTTTCAGAGGCAAAGGCATTTCATTGGGAGTGACAGAAACTGCTGTTTTCCTGACCCCAAAAACACTCAAATTTTTTAGAGTACCCCTTGGCCTGCTGAAAAATAGTTCTAAAAAATACGAAAAAAAAAAATAAAAATGTGTTTTAAATGACTGAATAAAAAAGGGGGGGCAAAGGCAAGCCATGGCGTCACGGGCCGGGAGCGTGTTGACATGATAGGAATAACGAATACAAACGTATTCATGGCAATATGACATATTTTCAGCCAAACCAGTGAAGAATTGACAGACAAATTTTAATGAAAGAGATACGATAAAATTTTTTTAAAGCTTTTGCCTACAGTACTCATGAAGGGGATCACATACTACATGATGGGGTTTTCTTCCTTAAAAAAAAAACATTTCATCGCTATTTGGTAAACGCATAGAGGATCCCAAACTGCCCTTTCCCCTTTCACTTTTTTTTGCTTTTTTTCTTCTGAAAAGAGAGGGGGTTAGATGGACTTAGTTTTTTGGAAGGAAAATACTGCCCAAATAAAGGGAAAAAAAAAACTGTCCCCTTTCGCCCCTCCTCCCCCCCCCAAAAAACGGATTATAACCTAAAAAAGTAAAACAAAAAACAATCTAGAACTAGGCTCTGGTAAATTTCCCAACCCTGTTTTTGAGATTCAGCCAATGGGCATTTAGAATGTGGGTATTCTTTTTCTGTCCAAATATTTGCAATAATTTTAAAAGAAAACAAACCCAAAAGGTCAACTGTCATTCTGTATCGTAGTATACTAGGTGGTATCGAACACACAGACTAAATGGTTTTAAAATACTGGAATACGTATATGGGGTACCAAAATTAGGGCCATGGTGTCCCCTCAATCCCCCACTTGGGGCTATAGAGTATGGTTAAAACTGGGCTAGAGATGATTCCGTTTTTGAAAGGTTTAACATTTATGTTTTAACTAACTGGTATCTCAATGCAATTTACTTTGTTGATCTATCATTTAAAATTTTTATATCCGCATGATTTGGTTCCCACCAGATTTCTGTAAAAGTTGTGACATGGGTTTTTCTTCATTTACAAAAAAAAAATTTTTTCTACCCTTTTTTATAGCCTAAATTATTCAGAGAGATTTTAAAACCAGCAAACAAAAAATGTATTTCCAGTTAAGGGACAATGTTTAACAAAAATGCGCCTATTTCAAAGTTGGCAGGCGGATGTGACGTTTGTCCCCCCTTCTTTCAACTTATGGCATTAATCGAGCCCTCCTCCCTGTTTACTTTTGGGAAATTGAATCACTAGCCCAAATTACTGGTAACCTCTACTGATAAAGAAAATGTAAACCTGGAGTACAAGGACAATGTAATAAGGCACCCATGGAAAAATCACATTTTGTTTGGGCCCCGCTGATCATGTCACACGCGCCAAAATCATAAAATTTTACCCCCCTTCATATCACCTCAACTATCCCAGTCCCATTATACTGCCTGGTTATCGTACACCCTTTTTTCCCCATTTTGTAATGTATTGTCCACTATCTGTTGAAAGGGGAAGGGTTTTTGCCCATGGTGTCCCCTGAAAACCCCGCTTTGAAGAAAAAAAAAAGAGTTTTTAAAACTTTTTTAAACTGAAAAAAAATTAAAATAAATGATTAAGATGGATTATGAACACATAAAGAGTGGAAAGTAATTAAAAATGACAAACTTGAAAAATTATGGAGGTGTGAATACAAAATTTTTTTTTTTGGGTGTCCCGGTCACACTTTGGTGTCCCTGTCACACCCGAAAATCATTTTACGAAATATAAAAGCTTTTTTGTTTTTTGATAAATCCCCCATTTTTTTTCTTATTTAGTTCAAGTCAGATAGTTTTTAATTTTGTGAAATTTTTGTAATGTTTTAAAAAGTCACAACTACATAATTTTGACAGGGCGGGGGACTGGGACCCACATTTTAATTAAATAGGACCCGTACCCCATATTAACTAAGAAAATTTGCAACTGACAGTAAAAATCCCCGATGTTCCAAAAAAAAAAAGGGTTTTGTCTGAATGTTAGTGTTCCCCTCTTGAATACTACTCGCAAATCTACGTGAACCTTTTGCATTTTTTGTGCAGTTTACGGGATTTTGGTGCCGCACCCCCAACATAACGTCGTAACCCTTACCAAAATGTAAGATTTTTTGGATAAATTGGGGACAACTCAAAAAAATTTTTTTATGTTTTATGTGTTCATTTATTTTAAAGCAGTTATTTGCTCTTTTTTTGGGAAACGTACAGATAATAAATATGTTTCAGTGTAAATATTACATGATTTCCCTACCATGGGTGAGTTTTTTTTCTAAATTGGGATACAACCAATTCAGTGGGTGTAACTTGTTTCTGTCATAAATCCTTGCCATTTTGCCTTACCAAAAGGAGGGGAAAAAACTTGGATATATTAACAGTTATAAACTTTCTGGCTATATTGCCCAATTTTTGGGGTCCCAGTCACCTCCCCCATTTTTGAAAGGGGCTTTGAGATAGAGTTGATAATAACCTGGATGTCTTTTTAAAAAAAAGCCAGACTGATTAAGTTTTTGAAATAGTCATTCCTTCTTGAAAATATACTTTACACCATATTAATGGTTTTAAATTTTGACCCTTTGTCGCACTTTGGACCCTAATTTTGGATACCCATATCCCAAAAAAACCACACATCTCTGAAGAGAGAAAATAACTTGGGGTGATTTTCTAAAAGAAGAAAAATTTTAAGGTCCTACAAACCGCGTTTATAGCCCAGCAATTATCTTTCAAGCCAAACCCTTGGCCAACTTCGAATTTTCAGAATTGTCCTACGTAGTTCACTGATCGAGTTTTAACATTACAACTTTGAGATTTTTTGAGCAAGGGGGTTTGCAAAGTTTGGCGTCAGCCGAGGAACACATTTAAAAAAATGATGGCTTAATTAGAAAACCGTGCCGGGGAAGGACGATAGAACATTCCCCCCTCAGCATACAGTTAAATTACAATACCCGAATTTATTTTGGGAAAGGGGGAGAGAGGCCGTTTTAAACAACTTTTCCCTGTCATCACTCATGAACTTGAAGGGTAAAGACAAGTCTAGGACCAGAAAGCCCCAAAGCCCCAAAAAAAAACCTGATACAAAAAAAACGCCCCTTTTTAGGCCCATAATTTTTCCAAAGGCCCGCTTCTTTCCTCTCAAAAATGCTTAAAAGAAGATACTCTAACGTTAAGTTGTTTTTTTTCCTTTTTTTTAAGTCGACTCGAAATTAATGCTAAACAATAACATGAGCTAACGGTAAAGTTTCTAGGGCCCAGGCAAAAAAGCCTGCTTCCGGCCTACTCTAAAATTCGTACCTTTCGTGACTAAAAAACGTAAATTTTAATTTTATCATAAAAGAATAAATCTTTTACTACTATGCTGTGCAAAAGTTCGCAATTTCGATGCCCAAAGGTAACTTTGGTCTAGATAGCCAGTTATATCCTACTACGATAGTACCTGTAATTTATATATACACCCTTACAGTTATGTACTAGTCAGTGCTGGTAGCAGTGTGCGCTCCCTAGCCGACCCACAGCCCCCACTTCAGCCGGTGACGTCAAGTTTTTACCTTGGAAAAAATCACTGATTTTACCGTTTTAGTATGGGCCAAAAAAAAAAAAAAGTTTTCAGAAAAAGATTTAAAAAAGGAAACGCCAATTTTTTGCTTTTTTTTTCCGTAGAAAAATAATATAAAAAATTCTATTTACCCAAAATTTGCTTTTGAGTCGATTGCATGACCGTTTTTGCCCCTGAAAAGATTTTTAAAGGGGAACATGGTGGCCTTGGTTAAAGGACTTACTTTTATATGTCAATTCTGCTTGGTTAAAGTTACAACGTAGTCTAAAACCCGGGTACTTTTCACATTGACTTTGGAAAACATACTGTTTTAGCCTTTGTAACTTAAAACTGTAAGCTTTTTAAAGGGGCAAAAAGCAAAAAGGGCTAAAAAGAAAAAAGTAATGGATAGCTTGAGGAGTTTAGAGGAAAAAAAAACAGGGTGAAAATGGATGCAGGGTTTGGAAAATTTTTTTCCACAGGCGGTTTTTTTCGGGGGGTTTTTTCCCGGAAAAACAGGTTTTTGCGCAAAATGGAAAAAACGGTAAAAAACCATTCTGTACATGAATAAAATGTTGTTAACAATATTTTTTATGCTTTTTTTTTCAAAGTCTAAAAAAGAAAACCCAAATTAAAATTTTGCAACAATACAAACCCCTATAATAGAGTTTTAAAAGAATTTTGTTCAGTGATTTTTGGCCCCTTTTTTCCTGATTTACACGTTTTTTTGTTTAATATACTAACTAGGTTATGTAATGCAGAAAAATGGGAAGGAAAATCATGGAAAAATTTAAGGATTTATTTCAGTTGACGGGAAGCTTTCCTGAGATACTGCCCAAGTGGTACTGTAACTCCCTCTTGGGGGACAGATACCCTTTCAAGGGGAAACCTGCAGCTGGTAGCCACAATAACTTAGTGTCTGACAGTACATTGACCTCCGCAGTGTTATGTCTTGTTTATAATTTAACCATCAAACCCTTTCCCTTTAAATTTCCCCTTTCTTTTTAAAAATAAAATGCGACTTAAAATTAATTTCTTTTATTCTAACATCAAATTTTTATTTTTTCGTTTTTCAAAGAAAATAAAATTAGTCCAAAAAAAGACTCTTCAATTTTTTTGGCCGTTTTGGGAATTCTTGCTTATTTTTAAGTATGGGACTTGAAAAATTTAGAGAAATCCTTTAGATTCATTTTTCCTTTCTTCAAGCTGCTGCTTACAGCATTATGGCACTGTAATTGCTTTTCTGCTGTGTCAAATGAAATTTTTACATGATAAAAGGGAATTGCTCGCCCCTTATTCTCCACTCAATACCTTTTTGTGTAACAGATAGCCTTAAACTTTTTGGACTGAAATTATATTGAGAACTTTCATCTTTAAAAATAATTTTTTTAAACCCATTTTGAAAAAAATTTTTTGAAAATCTAGTCATTTTTCAAACCAACTGTAATTTTCAGACTATTCCTGTTTGGGATGTAGTTCCTTTTTGGGGTTACACTTTAAGGGTTAGGGGTTACACTACTATTGTAAAAACCCCAGTCTTTTCACTCTTTTTTCTGTTTTGAAAGTTTAAGGCTCCTTTTTTTTGCAAAAAAGAAAGGAAAAAAAAAGTAAATAATTTTTTCTCAACTGGTTTTTCCAATGTGCGGGGTAAAACACTGCACTCTCATTTTGCCAGAAGAGGTTTTTTTCCATTTTTCCCAGTTTTTACCGGTAAAAGTTACAGTTATTTCCCGTTATACCATTTTTTACCCCGTCCTGGTAAAAAAAAAGGTTTTTCCGGCAAAAAAAACCCAAACCTATGGACAGTTCTTAAATCTGGCGAAGACCCCTCCGTGAGACAAAACTGAATTACAAAAAGGGCTTTCCGCATTCCCCAAATCAAACAGCCTAAGAAAAGTGCAAAGAGAAGGCTTACAAACAAAAAAACTGAGCACAAAAAGAGGATTACTAAGGACATAATGTTCCTACACGACATTCGTATAGTCCCCCCCGCCCACCCCCCCCCCCCCGCACCCCCCCCCCCCCCCACACCCCCACCCCCCCCCTCCCACCCCCCCGCGCCAGCTCCCCCCCCCCTCCACCCCTGCCCCCCCCCCCGCCCCCCCCCCCGCCCGCCCTACCCCCCCCCGACCCCCCCCCCCCCCCACCCCCCCCCCCCCCCACCCCCCCCCCCCCCCACCCCCCCCCCCCCCCACCCCCCCCCCCCCCCACCCCCCCCCCCCCCCGCCCCCCCCCCCCCCCTCCCCCCCCCCCCCCCACCCCCCCCCCCCCCCACCCCGCCCACCCCCACCCACCCCCCCCCCCCCCCACCCCCCCCCCCCACCACCACCCCCCCCCCCCACCCCCCCCCCCCACCGCCCACCCCCCCCGACCACTCCCCCCCCCCACCACCCCCACCCGCCCCCCCCCCCCCCCCCCCCCCCCCCAACCCCCCCCCCCCCCACCCCCCCCCCCCCCCACCCCCCCCCCCCCCCACCCCCCCCCCCCCCCACCCCCCCAACAACCGTACCATAACCATGTCATTGCTGGCATATTTGCATAAAATTTGTATTTACTAGAGGAAAATAGAACCTTCCAGGGGCGTAGCGAAGATGTTATCTTTGAGGGGGTGTGGAGATTATGTTTTGCCGACGGATCTGGTAATGCGTAGCGCGAAAACGAGCTTTAGCCGTGGGGTCCTGGGCCCCGCCTAAGGACCCCTGGCTGGGTCCAGGGGCGCAGCCCACGGAAGCTCTGAGGTTTAAGTATATCTCTGGGTGAAAAATTAAGTCTCAGGATGGATATATTTTGGTTCATAATGCATCATCAAATACAAACCAGATCCCACTAATTTTAATGTATTAGGCTATATTCCTCTCGTCAGGCCGCTATATTTTTAAGCGGTTGGGATCCAGAGGTCCGCCAGTGCTTTAGCTAGGACAATTTCTCAATGCGACATTTACTGATCTGTGGCCTGGGGGAGAGGTCCTTTTTTTGAAATTTGCATGTTGCCTAGATCGCAAATGGTGCAATATTTGAGTGGATTTCTGCCCTAACGAGGAACCTCAAAATTTACACCCGGGTAGAATTAGCTTGTCAAATTTTTTGTGCGACATTTGTCGCCGTTTATGCGACATTGTCGCACAAATAGGGGCTGGCTAAGAAACTGGGCTCGCCTAAGGAGGATTCCGGAGGGCGAAGCCCCCGCCCTGATAGCACAAAAACGTTGGCCCAACGTTGGAAGAAGTTGAAGTTTTGTTGGAACCACATTGGGGAAATGTTATTTGAAGGTTGGCTGCTCATTGTGAAAACTTTGGCCCAATATATAGGATTAGCAATGGACCAACGTTGAGCCACTGACCACCCAACATGTTGAATTGACAATGGCTCAACGTTGAGCCAATGTTAATCCTGCAAGTTGTTGCAATACAGGGCCCAAAACATTACAACAACTTTTATCCAATATGTTGTTTTTACAATGGACCAACGTTGGAAGAATGTTGTAGGTATTGTTGGCAGCACATTGGGAAAATGTTATTTGAAGGTTCAATTTTGGCTGTTCATTTCGAAAACGTTGGCCCAATATGTTGTTTATTCAATGGACCAACGTTATGCCACCGTCCACCCAACATGTTGAATTGACAATGTTGCAACGTTGTTCCAACGTTAATCCTACAACCTGTTGCACCAAAGGAGCAACAAGTTGTACATAGTTGGCATTACGTTGGGCCAACTACACTATGCCTGTTTTTTAGAACTTCCCTCCAATAACTGCTCATTATGGGATACCATAATGAAATATCTCAGAGACGCTACCTTCTGCAAGTTTAAAAGCTACCAGCATTGCTACTCACATGCTCGAGCTAGCCACTTTTAAAAGCAGTAGGATTTTAATATAAATCATGTGAATGTTCGTTTGACTGTTATATATATTCAGTGAGACGTCTTAGTTAGTATTAACCCTAATAACACAATTTTTTTCATGATATTCCAATTTCTCCTTCTTTTAGTTGCATTGTACAACTGAGAAGCATGATTTTCTGCAATAATTCACCATTACCAGTCACAATTTATTTCAATCAGACCTGTTTTGAGGGATAAACAAAAATTTGCTATTAAAAATTCAGAATGTTCCATTCAGATGAAAGGTGTATAAACCTGGTGCTCCAACATAATTCTTTAGCATTTAAACATTTTCCTTAAATTGTCTCGGCAGAACTTTCTACTAGAAAAGTAAACATTTTGCAAAATATTCAATGTGAATGTTAAATTTAGAAACAGCTGCTATTAAAGGAATTGTGAGGTTGGCTTGATATCAAAATGATCGGGTAAATATTATTTAAGTGGACTATGGTTGGGCCAATGTTGGGCCACTTACCGGTTCCCAACCGAAACTAATGTCAGCGTTAAACAGCCCATCACTGGAATCCAGTGTTCGGGTTGGGCCAACCATGGGTTGTAGGCCGAATTTTAAGTAGCCTTCAGATTCAGCACATCTGTTGAGGTGTGACTTTTAATTTAACTCTTTCAATTCACATATGCGCTGTTGCTGTTCTACATTTAACATTATATTAAGGTAAGCGCCAATGAAGAAATTTTGAACACCTATTTACTGCTTTGACAGTTCTATGAAGTCTCTTACAGTGAATGTTTTATTACGATATTATTGGAAACGGCCTATAGAAATTTCAGTAGTTTTAGGATTTAGTCCAATGTTGGTTCAATAGTGATGCCCAACAGTTTGTCACTTAATTATAACTGGTTAATTACATAATTACCGACAGTTGGCTAAATATGGCTGGCTCAATATCGGCTGAAGACATATGGACCAACGGTTGATTTCATGGAAGTTGTTCAAAGACGGTTTAAGGTAAAGCAGCTAATTGAAGTTTGTCTATAGGCCTACTGTTAGCCCAACGTTGGCGCAGTAAATAAAATCCAAGTTTGGGCCAACGTTTGAAGAAACGAATTACACCCAACTGTTGGCGGACATTTGCTGATCCAACGTCAGTCAAAGGAATGAAAGCCAGCTGTTGGCCGTCTACTGTTAGCCCAAAGTTGGTACAGTACGTAAAATCCAACAGTTGGGTGCTTAACGTTGGCCCAACGTTGATGAAATGAATTACGCCCAACTGTTGGCTGACTTTGGTTGGACCAACGTCAGTTAAAGGAATAATCGCCAACTGTTTGCCGTCTTACGTTAGCCCAACGTTTGATAAGTAAATAAAATCCAACAGTTGGGTGCTTAACGTTGGCTCAACGTTGATGAAATGAATTACGTCCAACTGTTGGCTGACTTTTGTTGGACCAACGTCAGTCAAAGAAATAAACGCCAACTGTTGGCCGTCTTACGTTAGCCCAACGTTTGATAAGTAAATAAAATCCAACAGTTGGGTGCTTAACGTTGGCTCAACGTTCATGAAATGAATTACGCCTAACTGTTGGCTGACTTTTGTTGGTCCAACGTCAGTTAAAGGAATGAAAGCCAATTGTTGGCCGTCTTACGTTAGCCCAACGTTTGATAAGTAAATAAAATCCAACAGTTGGGTGCTTAACGTGGTCCAACGTTAGGGCAACATTGTAATGTCGTACGGGCGGCAAAAAATGTTGGTCTTAAGTTGAACCAACACTCTTTTGCCAACACAACACATTACCCAAAGCTTGCCAACATTTACCAACTATTTTCCAACATTGGTCCAATGTATTGTGCTATCTGGGAGAGCAGTATTTTTTCGGTGGTACATTGTTGGGCCGCTTACCATTAGCCAACCGAACTAATGTTGGCCTTTAGCAATCCATCACCGAAATCCAGTGTTCGGGTTGGGCCAACCATAGGTTGTAGACCGACTTTTAAGTGTTCTCCAGATTCAGCACATCAGTCGAGGGATGACTTATAACTAAACTCTTTCAAATTGTCACATACACTATTGATCTTTTATATTTAACATCATAATATCACAGATAAAGTGCCGCTGGTGAATTTTGAACCCCTATTTACGGCTTTGACAGGCCTATAAATAAATTCTATGATACTGTTTTATTACTGTATGATAGTAACGGCCTTTAGAAACTTCAAAAAAATTTTAAGTGTTGGTCCAAACGTTGGTTCAATATATGATTCCCAACAGTTGGTAACTTTAAACTGGCTCAACGTTGGTTTCTTACATAATGTCTAAAATAAGGCCTATCAGTCGGCGGGGCAATGTGTTCCAACGTTGGTTAAATGAATGTAGCCCATCCTTTGGTTGGTACATGTTGGCCCCATGTTAGTTTAACAAGTAAAGCCCAACATTTGGTTGGTACATGTTGGTCCAATGTTGGTTAAACGAATAAGGCCTAACAGTTGGCTGGGCAATGTTCGCCCATCGTTGGTTAAAGGAATGTAGCCCAACAGTTGGTTGGTACATGTTGGCCCCACATTGGTTTAACGAGTAAGGCCCACATTTGGTTGGTACATGTTTGTCCAATGTTGGTTAAACGAATAAGGCCTAACAGTTGGCTGGGCAATGTTCGCCCATCGTTGGTTAAAGGAATGTGGCCCAACAGTTGGTTGGTACATGTTGGGCCACATTGGTTTAACGAGTAAGGCCCAACATTTGGTTGGTACACGTTGGTCCAACGTTGGTTAAACGAATAAGGCCTAACAGTTGGGCTGACTAATGTTCGCCCAACGTTGGTTCAATATATGTGACCCAACAGTTGGTTGGTATATGTTGGCCCAATGTTGTTTGACCGAAGAAAGCCCTACTGTTGGATGGATAATGTTGGCCTAACATTGGTTCAATGAATGAAACCCAACAATTGTTTGGTAAATGTGGCCCAACGTTGGAAAAATGTTAGAGTGCACAACGGTTGTTGACTATAGGTTGGTCTTGCGTTGGTCCAACATTTATGTGCCAACACAACATATTGCCAATGCTTGCCAACATTTGCCGACCATTTGCCAATGTTGGTCCAACAAAGTGTGCTATCTGGGCGGAAGCTCTGAGGTTGAAGTATATCTCTGGGTGGAAAATTAAGTCTCAGGATGGATATATTTTTGTTCATAATGCATCATCAAATGCAAAGATTCCCACTAAATTTGATGTATATTAGGCTATATCCCTCTCGTCAGGTCGCTATAGTTTTAGGGGGTTGGGATCAAGAGCCCCGCCAGTGTTTTAGCTTGGACGTCTTCTCAATGCGACATTTACTGATCTGTGGCCTGGGGGAGGGGTCTAAGGGGAGGGGGCCCCCTCCCCTTTGGAAATTTTTGGAATTTTAAAGGTGCCTGGATCGCAAATGGTGCAATATTTAGTGGATTTCTGCCCTAATGAGGAACCTCAAAATTTACACCCGGCGGGTAGAAATTGCGTGTCAGATTTTTTTGTGCGACATTTGTCGCCGTTTATGTGACAGTGTCCCACAAACAGGGGCTGGCTAAAACACTGGGCCGGCTCTAGGGCCCCTGGTGGTGGTCCGGGGGCTCCCCCCCCCCCGGAAGCTCTGAGGTTTTAGCATAATCTCTCGGTAAAAAATTAAGTCTCATGCAGGATTGGCATATTTTGGTTCATAATGCATTATTCAATGCAAAGATTCCGGTTAATTCTTACGTGTTATAATTAGGCTATTCCTCCCGTCATGCCACTGTACTGCAGGGGCTTCACCTGGCGTTCAGAACTGCAACACCAGGGGCCCTAGCCCCGGCCCAGTGTTTTAATTAGCATTTGAACACTAGACGCGTCAGGCGTTCAAATGCGATAAGTTGATAGGCGTCCGCGGCGTTCAAAAAGGGAGAAAAGGTGTTCAGAATCTTAACACCTGTAGGCGTTCAAAATATGCTTTGAACGCCAGGATCTGAAGATGGGTTCTGTATCTGTTCGGTGTTTAAAAGTTAAAAGCCTGCGATTGCAGTGAAGGCAAGACAAGCGCAGCACGCATTATTTTTTCCCGGGATGTTTGTGGGTAAACCGGATCCTCAGAACTTTGCAATATGTCTTTGAAGTCAAGGTTAGTTTTTAGAAGACGGGCTAAGGATACCCTCTCCAGGGGCGGATCCAAGGGGGGTTTTAGGGTTTAAACCCCCTTTGATTTTCGAGGATTTTTTTTTCATTTTGTATAATATATTGTTTATTTTCCCCGGTATGTTCTGAAGGTTATTTTCAGTTACAACAATGCAATTAACATGCCATAATTATAAGTTTGCTGACAGCGTATATTTCCTTCTATCGTCCCGATTCTCTCTCATTCAAAATCCTTATAGAGTCAGTGAGTCCTTCAAGAGGAGGTCCAGCTCTAATCTTGGTTCCCATATGCAATGAAATCGCATCTAGTAGTGCCTAACTCTGTTTTAAAAAATGGGAACGCGACTCCAGCTTTTCGCTTGTACTCTCGCTGAAAAATTCAAATATTGTGTTGACTGAAAGTGGTTGTCGTTGAATTGGAATCACTTAATACAATCAGAAATCGAGAAGGCTAATCATACTTTGGACATGCGTTGGATGTAAAGACGTTCAGGGAAAATAGACTGTTCAGTTGGAACATACATCTAAAGAAGTTACCATTGTTCTGGAAGGTATTATAATTCAAAATTCGCTTATATACTGAATCCCTTTCATTTGTTACACAAGATATATTCCTTTTGTATCCAAGAATACGTTATGACCAAGATCACGTTTAAACATTATTCCATGCAAAAGAGTGGGTGTTTGCCTGGAGTTTCTTGCACATGGGAAGTGCCAGTGACCTGTAGGCGGTATTTTAGCATATTTTCCTTCGTGCCTCTAGACGGCATGGTTGTATGTACAGCAAGAGAGGGTATCAAAAAACGTAATGTTTCCATGGAAATGACAAACATACAAAGCATGAAACATGAAGATGTCCTAAGTATAGATTGTAAGGTCTGAGAAGGGTCAATTGTTCTTGGTTCACGCCGCGCAGTGATGGCGTCAGGTGGGGGACAGGGGGAAGTTTTACAGTTTTTTACAGTTTTTTACAGTCGGGGAGTCTTAGTCGATACGGTAAAGTGTGTAGTCCCCAACGGCGACAAGTCGCTCCGACGGTTTACCTGTTTTTTGCTCTCAAGAGCAGTGGCGCCGGCACCGGGGGCATGGGGGACGCGTGCCCCTAATCGATTTCAGATTTTTTTTTTTGAATTTTAAAATGATCTCAAGAGGCGTTTAAGCTATAGATTTCCGTAGGGGGGTAAGGTGAGGTGTGTTTTCAGCCGAGTGATGGATCTGTGGTTATGATTTTCAATTACAAATGGTTCTCAAACTATCAGAATTATTCCCAATCTTTCGCAAACTATCAAAATTTTCGCGCGCTTCGCGCGCTCCAAACCTTACCTCAGTGATATCCTTATTGTCAATAATTTCCGGTAGCAACTCCCGTAGAAGCACAGTTGAAGGCTGTTTACGAATTTTCAGTAAAAGATTGGCTTTGTGATTGGCATATAGGTTTGTTGAGGAATTGAAAGTGTTTCGATGCAGAGCATGATGATGTAGGTTTTGTCATTGTAATCTTATTTAATGAAAAATTTCGGCGCGCTTCGCGCGCATTCGTCACGGTTTGCACCCCGTCTTATGGCCATTGTTAAGGTTATAATACATGCAACTATTCTGATCACACTTTTCCGAGAAACATAAGTACATTTCCAACCTCTGTAGGCCTGTGGGATCTTTCAGTCTAATTTGTAGCATGACCTGGAAGGTTGAAAGTACGTATTTGCCGTTGGTTATACATTTTTTTCAAATGCAGCCATTACCGGTAGGCCTATAGATGGCGATTGTTAATACACTTACGACGAAAAAGCATTTTGAAATGCGCTTTTTAGTCCTACACCCCATTTGCTATACCTACAAGGCGTTCGTCTGGGTTTTCGTTCAAACTTAGTAAACATACGACAGTTGCAAAGTGCTCGGCATCATACTCTATAGTATCATTTGGATGTCAGGTAATAAGCATCATGTCAGTGCCCCATTTTATATAAGTAATCCAGAGCTTCCAGGAGGCCCTATACAGCTGCCTGCCAGCCTTAGAAATACCCTTTCGTAATACACAATGAAGCAAAGGAAAATTTTCGTAACAGTCCAAGAATGTTTCCGTGGACTCAACGCACGTATTATTAAGTAAAAACTTTCCCCGAATAGAAGGCATTAATTAAAGTAGCCAAAAGTGGACTTCAAGAGGTTTGCTGACAACATACCATTCTGTTGGACAACATACTCTCCTCGTACGTCTTTCACCTTACCAAAAATTAGAATTCACTAATGTTGGACGTCATCTGTGTCATTTGGACGACGTCATCTGTGGTGCCCCCCCCCCCCCATCACCAAATCCTGGCAGCGCCACTGCTCAAGAGGACAATTTCCCTTAAAAAACCCCAAAATTTTCGGCGCGCTAGGCGCGCGGTAGAGTCACTCCAGTTTCTTCAGTACTTCCATTCGACATTGCTAGATAGCACAAGACCTGTCAAACTTAACAAGCAACATGTAGGTAGAGTACACAGTTTATGTAGAGGTCGTTAATTCCATCCCATATCGCAAAGTCTACTTGCTGTTGTCTTGTGTGTGTCATGTGGTACGGTCAGTTGTTGAGCGACTCAAGGAGAAAAGTTTGGGTATTTCATAGGGTAGTTCAGGTGGTTTCGATAAAATGTATGTTATCCCTGATATGGTCTACAACCCCTACAGTTTTTCTTTTTTCTTTTTGTTCTTAATGATTAGGCTTCATATATTTTTTGTGTAAAACCAAAAAAAAAAAAAAATCGCGCGCTTCGCGCGCTTTGCAATTTTACGTTTCAGATTCAAAAGTACACCATCAGTGCGCAACTCGGCTCATGAAGTATTCAGTGATATTATGCAAAATATGCCGTGCAATGACTTGGAATATTCAGGCTCCTTCATATCCCCTCCTTACCACCCCTTCGACATAGGGGCTGTCGGAATTTCGGGTCACTGCATGATCCGGCCCCCTGTCGGGAAAATGCTGTCGCTACCGACCTTGTCGGTTTACTTATTTTGGCTTTCAAAAGGGTCATTTCTGCGATAAAATCCAAAATTTTCGGTCCACTTTGCCCACTCTTCCTCAGTTCCGTTACTAATAGCTAAATATAGTACAAACCCTTTCCAATTTTTCAAGCAACTTAATATAAGTAGAATACATGGATTTATGTAAATGTAGGTCATTTCATCTTATTTTGCTAAACCGAGTTAATGTTCTCTTGTGTCTGTCGTGCGGTACTGCTAGTGACTCGAGGAGGGAAGTTCAGCGTAGGTTATGCCCGATATTGCCCAAATGCCTTGACAATTGACCCATATATACGCTTCAAATAAGTACAGATTCTTTTTAGTGTAGGCCTATCCAAAAAATTTCGCGCGCTTCGCGCGCTTTGAAATTTCACATTTTAGATTCTAGGAAAAACGATAAATCAGGGCGGAAATATATAGGCCTATCTCTAGTATATACAAATATTATGAAATATATGCCCCGCAATGTCATAATCTAATACACAAGTTTTCTTTAAATCCTTCCTCACCAATTCCTCGACAACAGTCATGGCTGTCGTGGCTTCGGGTAGCTGGCCCGCCGTCGAGGAGTCTGCCCTCCCCTCGGACAAATCCTGGCACCACCCCTGGCGCCGCGCCAACCGATGGTCGCGCTCCGCTTAGATAACGAGACAACCAAAAATCCCATGCATGCGATTAAGCCTACCAGTTTAATTTTAAGGCCCCATGCCAAAATACTTTCAGAAGATTTCAAAAAGAGAAACCAAGTTTTCTTTATTGAGCACAAGCGAGCAACTTTGAGTGAGTCACTGTGAGTGCCTAGAGAGAGCACAACAAATGATTCAATGCTCCGAACTCCTGACGCCCAAGATCGTTATCGGGCTGTAGAGCATTCATCTCTCACAAGAAGGAAGACATCTTTCTGACAGGACATTTATCGTAAAATTTCTTATACAGGGAATTTCAATAAAAGCTTGTTTTTATACCGATCAAAGACCTAGGAAACGTGGAAAATGCCACTTCCTGCAATCTGGGGTCTTCTGGACCATAAATTTTCTCTGTACGCTTCGCGCCAACTCATGGTGGCGCTCCGCTTAGATAGTAACTATATCGCAAAACCCCCCCTTTAGTCAAAACCTGCATCCGCCCCTGCTCTCCATGGGTAATCGGGTGCTGCTCCCCATGGTGATGATTAAAGTGAGGAATAATCTGCAGAAAGTGGTTTTTCAAGAATGATATATGACCCGAAATAGTGCACCTACACGGAAGCCGTTAATTTCCTTTCTTTTCCCGAGTTGCCGACGGACTCAGTCACTCGTCCAATTACCGACACCGACGGCCGTTGATACGGCCGTGTAAGGCCGTCACATGCATAATTAATTTGCCGACGGGCCTTCAACTTGAATGGACCAATTAGATGAAGAGCCGAAAATCGAAATAGCCGATAACAGACTGGCCCGTTCTCTCTTTCTCTTTTTTCTTTTCATTCTACGTCTTCCCTTTCCTTCCCTTCCTTTCTCTTTCTTTTCTCTTCTCTCTCCTTTTCCTCCTCTCCTCTTTTCCTCTTCTTTTCCTTTCCCTCTCCTCTTTTTGCCGACAGATCGAAAATTTGCCGACGGGCGACCAAATATTGGGAGGGGTGTGACACCCCCCACACCCCCCGCTCGCTACGGCCCTGGAACCTTCATTTTGAAACATAGGGGTAGGAAGCTTTTCGAGACTGGGGGCTGAACCTTGTTTCGGATCGGGGTCTAAGAGGCCCTCTCCTTTGGAAAATTTTTGGGTATTTGACGGTCCTCAGATGCCATTGGTGCAACATTTTCAGTTGGACAAACTTTAAAGACAGACAGTCATCACCCCAAAGTATATTTTTAGTGTATGTATATCAAAATTCTCAGTTGGTGACTGCTCTTTGATTGACATCAAAGTTTGAAAATTTGAAAGATGCAGAATAGCTCACATTCCACACAAGGCAAAGAGAGTACTTTTATTACATTTTATAGCCTTGTATGCTCACCAGGACATGGCCTTAAGCAATAAAACAGGTTTATTCTTACACAAGGAAGAGCCTCATACAGTTATGGGAAGAGCTAGAAGATGCATAGTTTGGAACTGTCTGGGATCATGAAAAGGTAAATTATTGCAAATATTTAACCTTTCTTACAGAATAGAATAACGGAGTTTTGCCCTTGGATCTTGGGGGGGGGGGGGTGGAAGCATACTTCAGCCCCCTTGCCCCACTTTTTTGCCTGGGGAAAAGCCGGCCCCCTTGCCCCCCCCCCCCCGAGATCCCCCCCCCCCCCGCTTCCTACGCCCTTGTTTTGAAACAAATTTTAAAAAAATAAATTGAAAAACCGATTTGGCCTGACCCGTTTCTAGCGGGAAAAGATTACGCTGTCTGGATCGACGTTTGGTTAGCAATATTATAGGTCACAGAGCCGGCATTCCTGCCCCAGATATACTAGCGAAGGGTGTTAGCTCCATGGGTGTACTACTGTGCTTTATTACTTTCATTGGTTTGCATAAGTACACGAACTGAAAGTATTTTTTCGTATGGCACTAATCAGCTCTCGTATGTACTATTATGCGGTTTATTTGGAATTTCCATATATAAACAAAAATATTTCTGTGGGAATATGATAGTGTTACAGTTACTAGTCATTCTTTATCTTATCTTAAAGGCAGTATGCAGTCACCCCAATCAGAGTGAGTGTATCCTGTCACTCTAGTTCATGATTGGCCCATTTTGATCATGTGACAATATTTTTGTGGTAAATTGTGAAATTCAAGGAGAATTTCTCCTTGCTTTACCTATTGCTTGTAATAGTTATGTACAAAACATCTTCAGAGGTGCTTGTAAAGCAATATGAGGAGATTTGCAAGAATTTGCCGATTTTTCAAAGAAAATTTTGGGGCTACTGCCTATTGCCTTTAAATCTTTTCGATTCTGTGCCAATAAGTTTACCGGGCGCTTACGTGTTGTTTTAGAGTTGCCCATGGTGAACCTACCTACCTTGAGCATAGACATGTTACGATTGATATGCCACTACGCGTGTAGATACAGATTTGCTTTACTGTAGATCAAGGTAAGTGCATGGTACCTGTACTTATTATAAAATACGGTTTATCACGACAAGTCGACGACTGCACGCAGTTAATTCGTAGATTTGGACAATACCGAAGGTGAAGTGGCTTTGTGGAATGGCAGAAGATCGATATTTGGTAAGAAACAATATAACGAATTAATTGCGAATACAAAGATCGAGCTCTAGGCCTACATGCATTTGGGTTACCTTAGGCCAGGGAGTTGTTAGGACTGTACATAACAACTTAACTAGGCTAAACCTACCAGTCAGGTCACAAGATAGACACCTATTGTAGGAGAGTGCATGCACTTAGCTAAACTGTCTAGCCTAATTTATGAATGATTGTTTACTTTCAATCAGTGTTTACACTAGCACCAAAAATCTGGTGGGGATTTTCCCCCTTTCTTAATTTGGTGGGGATTTTAAAAATATGGGGGGACAGTTAAAATGTTGAAATATTTCAAAAGTTTACGTGTCCTTTCATATGTTGTAATGATATTATTATTACTTCGCCCGTTGAATCAACTTTGCGATGTCACATACGAAAGGATCGAAGAGGTTTGCAGAATCGGGTATCAGAACGATGTAATTTCTGAATGAATTTTGTTCTGTTTTTACTGTTTTCCTTAAAATGTTTGCAACATTTCTGGTATTTATTGAAATGTTTCAAGTGCTGCTTTACATTTTTTCATTTCTTTGTATCAAACACATTGCAGGAATTTCCCTATAATGAATTATTTTGCAGCGGGAGTCTCATTTTTTTTGCAGGAATCGTGCAGTCCCACACTCTGTGGTGTAAACACTGCTTTCAATTACCTTCATGATGAACCGTTAGGCTAATCAGTAATTATTCAAGTTTTGCAGACATGCAGCTGGACAGACGGGAGCACACGCCGCCATGTGTAAATTCGTGTTGGGTATGCACAATTGAACAGGCCGTGAATCCATTGTTACGATTATAAGAATAAGTGTGTGTGTGTTCTGCATGGCTGGCTGTGTGTCTGTAGTGGCAGGCAACTAATAACATTTTCTGTAAATTGAGACCTTCATTCAAACGGACGTACCGACTATACAAGTTGAAATGGAATTATTCTCGTTCGCCGACTCCTTACACTATTTATGTCTTCAAGTTTGTGTAAGCCTATTCATACTTGGGGCAAATACCCCGCTGCTTCCGTAAAAAGTCTAAACATTGGCTATGTAGGCTAGATAAAGTGGCAGCTCCCTGGGCATGCCAATTAGGCTACATATGCCCCTAGGGCTAACAAGTAATGTACATTTGGCTTAGGCAACACACCTTGCTGGAATCATGCACTAAGTGGGTTAGGCCTACCTACCACAGACGTTGGTAGCTAAGATTTCAAACTACTGTTACTGCCATACTGGTAGGCATTCACAAAGCTTACCCTGTTGAGTCTACAGGCATTCCTTGGTGATACAGAGAAGTACAACTACAGAATACAGGGCCACTTGGAGTGATGGTTCTATAGGCATCCAGATGGATGCTTGGATGCTCTGTCAATTAAAATATATCAAGCATTTTGAATTTCCAACTCCATGTATCTGCTGGGTTGATGCTTGCCAGGGGCATAGCTATAGGATGGAACTTTAAGGGCAGCCTAGGTATCAAGTAGGGGTCTCAACATTGATTGCTGTCCTCAATTCTTACAAATTTTATTAGGACACTCACAATTTCTGGGGCCTAACAAACATCTGGGGGGCCAGCCCCCCCCCTCCTCATGCCAAAAAATTCCCCTAAATGTCTCCACAGCATTTCTGTAAAAAAATGCTGTGGAGACAGCAGCTCTCCACGGCATTTTATGGGATGTTCACAGCATTTTTAAATTCCCTCGCATGGCCACAAGTCGTGTCAGCAGCCCAACGCGTTCCATGGAGTACGAGTCTACCATACACTGCACTGTTCATGTGATGTTACCCAGTGCAGTTCATCTAATGTTGAACTGAAACCCAGTGTGAAGGGCTTTCATCAGTACCTTTGTTAAGACAGGGGTGGGGGATGACCGGGCACAGTGTTCTTGTCTGCTGGTAACTGATGACACCCCCTCCCCCCATATAGCAATGGAAAGAGGATTTAGAGTGGTGCTAGTTTCATATGAACTAACTGGGTTCACTTTGTATGCCAGACTTGAAGTCATGAGACTATCAGCTTCTCGTAACAGTATATGTATGGCAAAACTCAAAAGACTTTCAAATATTTAGCTAAGTTGGTTTTACAAGCAAAGACCCTATCTTGACCACAATAAGTCTGAACACTCATATCAACATCTTAGACAACATTTGTTAAATTTTGGAACAAAACGATTGGGAAATTTTAGACCCTTAGCTCTACACAATAGCAGACAACTTTTGCCATGTATTGTGTTGCTTTAGCATCTCGAGTAGGCCTATCCATGTAGGACCGTTAGGCACGAACAAACTGCAAAAGCCCCTCTAAGACTGTGGCCCGTGGGGGAAACCCTCCGTCATTAAAGTTTGTGCAATATTTACAGGTAGTTGGTTGGAGAGTCTCTTTGAACATGCCAGGTGAATGTTTGTCGATTTTTGGGACAAATTTGGTTATGTTTGGTACTGAAAAACGATGTGTTGGAAATGGTACTTCTCTGCAGTACAACATGTAGCAGCAAGTGTAGAGTACTTGTGCAGTCGAACCATATATCTTTGGAGCTGAAATCTCTTGCCATTTTCGAATCAACAATTGCATTCAGGGTCACAGATGGCAAAGATTATTGAAAGAATTAATCTTTTTTCGGTGGGCGTGCAGCAGTTAAGCTCTAATCATAGAGTCAAGGCAAGAAGGAAAAGTTGATTTGTAGCCTATTTCAAAACCTATACGTGCATAATTAGGTTTCGCCGTGAAACACCTTTATGGGTATGTGAGTCACTCATGGAGGCGGCTGAAGGAAAGCCAGACTGTATTTAAACACCTGGACGCAAGTGGTGTATGATCATACAGCTATAGCTTAGCTAGAAGAAAATGATAGCTACGTAGCTGTGCATAACCATCCAGGTGGTCAGATACGTAAAATTCCCGATGTCCGGGGTGAAACCAAATGTTACGTAGACAATGTTTAAAAAATTTTAATATGAGACTTGCGAATGCCAGAGAGAATGATCGACGGCAAAAAACTTGCGCCGTTTCTAGTATAAACGGCGGCACAAAACCAGCAGCCACAGCAGCTTGTTTGCCGTCGAGGCCGTCGAGAATTTTTTCCACTCCATGGCGTCCTTGTAGCTACGTGCATGATGCTTGCATGATAAGTGATGAATCTTTAGATAGGAACAAAATTAAGTTCACCTCCAATCTTTGAGTGGCATGTGCCTTAGTGAAAGATAACAAAAAGAAAGAGAAAGTTGATTTGAGGAATATCAGTGCAGATACTTGGATGCAGATGAATGGGTGATCTAAATTCACATTTGGAATGGATGGGGGGGACTGCTCAAATACGAATCAAATTTAGGGCTGCCTAGATAAACATGAAAAGATTAATAATAACAGGATGCAAAAATTTCTTGAGGTTTCGATGATACATGTTCTGTTCCAAAATAATGCCATGATGTCCCTATCATTTCAGTCACTGGTCCCCAAGTGCTAGTCTTAACATGTTGGAAAAATAATTTTTAGGTTCATATTTGATCTGGGAATTCTTGGGAAAATTGCATTTTGACGTCTGCGTGAACCAATGAGATGAATCTTGGGGGAATTTTAAAATTTTGCCTTTTTGACCCATGGGACCCAGAGACCTTTGACCTCACCAAAAAAAAGCATTATATTTTCACTACAACAGCATCCACATACTGATTGAAATCTATTTCAAGCGTCCTACTGGCGATATTATGTTAACAAAGGTTTGCAGTGTTTGACCAACACACCGGGGGACCTCAGATGAACTTGACCTCCACAATAATGATAAGGTTCATGATTCTTACAAAAGGCATCCACATCAGCGTATGAAATCTATACCCAAGCTTCTACTCTTGAGATATCATGGTTAACAAGGTTCTCAGGGTTTGACCCCCAGTGACCCCAGATGACCTTTGACCTCCACAAAATCAATAGGGTTTTCTCCTCTTACCATACACATCTACACACAAGTTATGAAATTCATCCAAGCTTCCTATCTGGAGATATCGATGTAACAAGGTTTCATGGTTTGACCCCCATGATGACCCCAGATGACGTTGGACTCAGACCAAATGAGACGGGATTTCTTCCTCTACCATAGAAAACATCTACACAATAAGTATGAAAGTCATCCAAGCGTCCGTTATCTTGCAGATATCATGTTAACAGTTCATGGTGTTGCACCCAAGCGACCTCAGATGACACTGACCTCCACAAAAAGTGATAAGATTCCTCTGTCTTACCAAAACGCATCCACATACCACGCTATGAAATCTATCCAAGTCTTCTCCTTGAGATCATCATGCACACAAGGTTTCAGGGTTTGACCCGGGGACTCCAGATGACCTTGACATTCACCAAAAACAATATTGATTCTCCCTCGGCATACCATAACAAAGCTACACACTAAGTATGAAATTCATCCAAGCTCCTACCTTGAGCTATTCGTGCCACAACGGTTTAGGTTTTGACCCCCCTCTGACCCCAAGCTGACCTTTGACCTCACCAAAATGAGAGATGTCTTCTCTTACCAATAAACACAGTCGAACACTAGTATGAATTCATACCCAGCTCCATACCGTGCGGATCCGGCACACAAGGTTCAGGTTTGGACCCCCGGTGACCCCAGATACCCTTGACCTCCTACAAAAACAAAAGGGTCTTCCTCGTAAATAGACACATCTACACACTAGTATGAAATTCATCCAAAGCTTACCTATCGCTGAGTATCATGCGACACAGAGGTTTTAGGTTTTGACCCCCAGGTGACCCCAGATGACCTTTGACCCCGACCAAAAACGATCTGGTTCTTCCGCTTATTATGGGCAATGTATGATACCAAGTTGAAAAACTCGTCGGAGGGGTTTTACTCTTCTTGAGATGATCTGAACACAAGCTAAGTGTGAACTAAACACAAACCACAATACACGCACACACATACACACATAGGCCTATCATGACGCATAGGTTTGCTCTTTCATCGAAACCAATACAATATGGATGGAATACAGCAGCTTATGTTTAATTTGAGAAGGACGCATGTTGTTGTTCTTCTACTAGCTGCTACCACAACCAATAATTCGGGAGGATTTCTAGCACAGTACATGTTACAAAATTTTGCCCTGAAAGAGTTGCCAAGAAAGATTTGTAACCCTCGTTATAATAGACAGTTGTACCTTGCAGGTAAGGGGATTACCTGTAAAGCCCTGAAGATGGATTGGTTAAAAACACAGATGAAAAAACCCAAATATTGTGCCCAAGGGACCAAAGGTCTCTGCCCTAGTCACTTCTTAGAGGATGTTAGATGAAATTTAACGGACAGTACCAACACAAATGTGTTATATAGTGTCAAGTAAAGTTTAGACAAAAATGATTTGCTGCCATATTCAAACACAACTCTCACCACAGTGAAAGAAACAGTATCTTCAAGCAGAAACAGATAGCAGAAAGCTGTGTCATGACCCTTCAGTTTTATTGCATGTGCAGCTAAAGCCTGAGATGTTCAATGAACTTGAAGGCAGATCTAAGTATCAACGCACACAGGAGGCAAAATCATTTGCACAAATGAGCATAATCTAAAAATCAAAACTATAGGGGCTTGATTAGCGTCCTTTACAATGTTTGAAAGTGTACACTGTGTACTTGATGTGACTGCTGCTTTACTTAATGATAAAAAATCCAAATGAATTTTGTGTTCCTTGTATATTTCTATCATCTGTACTACGCTTGCTTAATTTGTGTTGCTAGGCTGAGATTTAATTTGTGTGTGTGGCTTGTTTGAAAAGAACTGGTCACTTCAAGTTTTGCATATGCTATACTGTACTCTGTGTGACTGCCAAAATTGAATTACTACCTGTAGGATACTACAGTGTGTACAAATCTGTCAGCTATCACAAAATGATACTTTGGCTTTAGCCATACTGCCACCTTGCTGAACTGATGCCAAACAACCTACCCTTCTTCTCTGCCCCCTTTTACCCCAAAGAGATTGTGCAGATACTAAGTAAGTGGCGTGTATTTAACCAAAATGTGACACATCATAACTGACAACAAATTATCTACACTTTCGGTATGAACTTTCTACAATAGCATGGTTGTGCTAGAAAATAAGATCAAAGTGGGAGGCCAAACATTGACATATATGGGGTGGATTTTTAACACTACAACATGTTTTGGGGGGTGAACTTTGACACTTTAGTGTTTGAGTTCGTATAATGTCAGCAGTATGTCCTGTCTGATACTACATTAATTCCTTCGCTGAAACTGTAATTTGACTCAGGTGCAGAAGAACAGCAATCAGCACTTTGCCAGCAAATCTACGCTTGTTGTCTTCGATGAAAAGACGCAACCTATGCAGGCATGATGGCGTGTGGGCGCAGTATGTATGTCTGTGTGTATGCCATGTGTGTGTGTATGTTTACTGTGTATGTGCGAGATGTGTGGTTTGTGTGACACTTTCTTTTACGACGACTATAGCACACAAGAAGGGAAACATCTGACAGTTCTCAAACTTTTTTATGTAGACGCACACATATTGAGAGGAAGATCTCCTATTGTTTTTGGTGGAGGTCAAAGGTCATTTGGGGTCACCAGGGGCAATCTCTGAAAACCTTGGGGTTACACAATATCTAAGGTAGGATATGCTTGGATGGATTCATACGGACGTATGATGGCATGTATTAGGGTGGCTGAAGAACCCTATCCATTTTTGGTGGAGGTCAAAAGGTCATTTGAGGCACAGGGGTCAAACTCTTGAAAACCTGTGTTACACGATATCTCAGTTAGGAAATTTGGATTAATTCGACCAAGTACATGGCACGCAGTTATGATGAGGGAAGAACACATATGAAAAATTCTGAAAAACACACGCTTTACATGATATCTCGACGGTAGGAAGCTGCGAGAATTCATAGAGAGTATTAATATGCCTTAGGTCAGAGGTGGCAATCGCATATCATTTTTGCTTGGAGGTCAAAGGTCATCTGGGTTCACTGGAGTCAAACTGAAAAAATTGCTTAAACATTGATATTGCAAGGTAGGAGCCTGAACGCATGTCGACATAATATGTGGATGACGTATGTGGAAGACGTTACCTATTGTTTATGGTGGAAGTCCGAGGTAGATCAGGGCGTCACTGGGGTCTAATACTCAGAAAAACCTACTCACAAGATAGGCCAGTTTAGGAAGCTGGGATACTTCACATGGTGTGCATTTAAATCCATCAGAAACCCCTATGAGTTTTGTCAGATGTCAGAACGGTCAAGCTGCACACTCACCAGAGGCCCAAAAACGCAAAAGATTCCCAAGTAATTCACCAAGGTCAAATATGAACACAAAACTGTACATATGCCAGCACATTAAAGCACATTCAACAATGACTGAAAGGAACGAGGACATCTTGCATTAGTTGGAATTCAACACATGTATGGACAAATTTTTCTCTTGTTTTTTTTTTTCTTGTTTGCACGACCTTATTCATCAAAACCACAATGCAGTTTTGCATCGCTGGCTAAAACAAGATGCAGTACAATGGCTAAAACAAAATTGCCAAGCAAAAACCAATATTGATTAGTGCAGTAGCATCAGCGACATTGGATGTAGTTTCCAGGGAAATGAATTTTGAGTAGTTTGAAATATATTCAACATGTAGAATACTGTAAAGAGGCTATGGATCAATGATAGAGTTTGTGAAATGAAAAAGGTTGAACTCGTTAAATCTTTGGAAGGATTTGGTCCCCGTATTTGTTATGGGATTATGGGTACTGACTCAGTGCATCTGAGGTCACATCCGCCAACCTATTACCAATGAGTCAGCACGACTGAGGACTACAGTAGGTAGCCTTACCTTGTCCTCTCCTCCTCTACGACTGTTGGGTGCAGACTACTTTGACCTTTGAAATCAATTGCCTCAAATTTATGTTTGAGTTCACATTTCTTTCTACTATCCCTTCTAAAGACCAGTTCCATACCTCAGTATAGCACTTAAAAAGCTGTGAAAGTTGAACAATGTTCAACCTGAAGCTGTCGACTGATGCCGCCTGAGGAGCAAGGGATGGACCATACAATGTGTAGCTGTATGTAGCCAAATGAGAATTGGAAGTATGAACGACCTTTAGAGAGAGGACAGTCTATTGAATCTCCTCTAAGGGATTCCATTAGAAACTCAAAAAAGGGGGGGGGGGGGGATTATCGACTGCTAAACACTCGGAGTCCAAATTGATGCTGTCCTGGCCAAAGTTACACGTGGTTAAGGGGGACAAAGCTTGCGTTTCAGGTCCCTATAAGGTGCAATTTGAAGGGTTTAAAGGCCCTATGTATGTAAGGTAAGGACAGACAAAACATTGATGCAAAAGTTCCTCTTCTTCCAAGTAAGAAACCAAAAATATTGACAATTTTTTATATTTTGGTTTCGATGGTAGAGAAACCATATGCATTCATGATGGCGTGTGTGTGTCTGTATGTGTGTATGTGGTGTGTGTGGGTGTATGGGATAGTATGTGTTGTGCACACTGTCTTGCTCGTTAACACGATATCTCAAGAACGAAACTGCAACAGTTCTCAGAACTGGTACATAGATGCCCCATATTGAGAGAACGAACCCCTATTGTCGACTGTGGTGGGGCATCATGTACCAAGTTGAAGAACTGTATGCAGTTTAGTTGTTGAGAGATACGTGTTCACACGAGCAAAGTGTCACAAACACATACAGACATCACACACAACACCACACTACACACATAATACCTTACACACACACGCCATCATGAATGAATAGAGTTTCTCTCCACCCCCCACCCATACCAATCGAACCAAAAATATAAAAAATTTGCAATATTGTGGTTGGTCTTACTTAAGAAGAGGACCCGGGGCAGCAAGGTTTGAGACATTACCTACATAAATAGCCCTTCGTAAACCCTCGCAAAATTGCACCTTATAGGCCGACCCTAGAAGCCAACGCTTTTGTCCCCCTTAACCCACTTGGGAAACTTGGCCAAGGTACAGCATCATTGGACTCAGAGTTTAGCAGTAATGAATCCCCACCCCACACCCCTTTTTTGAGTTCACGACTAATGGAATCCTTAGAGGAGAGTCAAATAGGACGGTCCTCTCTCTAAGGGCAGTGCATACTTTTGGCCCCCCAAAAATTTTATTTGCGAAATACAGCCTACACATGGATGGTAATCCTTGCTATGTCAGGGCCAATCGACACAGCTCAGAGTTAACCGTGCTTCAACTTTCACAGCTTTTAAGTGCTTATACGGAGGTTAGGAACTGGTCTTTAGAAGCGGACGTGAAAGAAATGTGAATCAACATAAATTGAGGAATTATTTCAAAGGAAGTTAGACACCCACCAGGAAGAGAGGAGAGGACACAAGCGATAAGCTGCACCTACTGCCACCAGTCCTCAGTACTGCCTGACTCAGTCGGTATAGCCGGGTTGCTTTATGTTACCTAGATGCACTGAGTCAGTACACCAGAATCCCAAAAAATAGGGGACCAAATCTTCAAAAGATGTAACAGTTTCCAACCTTTTTCAAATTTCACAAACTCCTATCATGATCCCATAGGCTCTTTACAGTATTCTACATGTGAAGACATTCAAAAATACTCAAAATCAGTTCCCTGGACAAACACATCAAACAAATACCCCTGATTCCTACCGGCACAATTCAATATCTGGTTTGGCTTGGCCAATTTTTGTTTTAATCCATTGTACGCATCTGTACTACAGAATGCAAAATGCATTGCTGGTTTTGAATGAATAAGCACATAACATAGTGGTGATTCCAATAATGCCAAATGTCCGTTTCATTTCAGATCTATTGTTGAATGTGACTTTAAGTGCATGAAACATTTACAGTTTGTGTTCATATTTGACCTTGGAATTTTAGGAATTTTTGCTTTTATTGGCCTATGGTGAATTTCAGCTGGACCTCTGAATCTGAAAAAAACATAGGGGTTTTCTGATGGTATTAAATGCAAACACATGGTAAGTTATCCAAGATTCTAAACTGACTAATCTTGAAGTAAGGTTTTCTAGAGTTGCACCCAGTGACCCCCTGGACCTCGACGACTTATCCCCCATAAACAATAGGTAACGTCTTCCTCACAATAAAGTCAGCAACATATTATGTATTGAAATCTATCAATGTCGTCCTACCTGGCAATATCATGATTAAGAAGGTTTTTCAGTTTGACTCCAGTGAACCCAGATGACCTTTGACCTCCACCAAAAATGATATGGTTCCACCTCTGACCATAAGGCATATTAATACTATCTATGAAATTTATCCAAGCTTCCTACCTCGAGATATCATGTAAACAGGGTTTTCAGAATTTTCATAAGGTTCTTCCTCTCACCATAATGCATCCATGTACTTTGTATGAAATTTATCCAAATTTCCTAACTTGAGATATCGTGTAAACAAGGTTTTCAGAGTTTGACCCCTGGTGCCTCCAAATGACCTTTGACCTCCACCAAAAATGATAGGCGTTCTCCTCCCACCATAATACATCCACATATACGTAGGAAAATCCATCCAAGCTTCCTACCTTGAGATATTGTGTAAACAAGGTTTTGAATTTCCCCCGGGGGAAAAACCTTTCCCCCCAAAAAAAAGGGGGGTTTTTTTCCAAGGGGCCTTTCCTACCAATTTGAACTTCGTCCTCTGAGATGGTGTGTACACAAGAGAGGTTCAAAAAACTAATGTTCCCCAAAAAACAACATACAAAACATGAACAAAGATTCCCAAAACAGTTTAAGGCTGGAAGGTTTCTTGTTCATGGACCCCAAAATGATGCTCAGTGGGGAAAGGGGAATTTAAGTTTTTACAGTTTACAGTTTTTCGGGAAATGTTTATCGATACTACTGTTTATCCCACCACAATTCGTAAAAGGGTTTTCCTTTTTTTAAAAAATCCCCAGGGGGGTGGGGGCCTCCCCTAAACATTTCAGATTAATTTTAAAATGATCCAAGCGTTAATTAGATTTCGTAGGGGTAGTAGTGTGTTTTGCATAAGGTCTTGTTATATTTTCCAAACATTTTTCAACTTTCAGAATTCCCAATTTCGCAAACCAAAATTTTTTGGGGCGCGTTCCCGTAACCTACCCCAGGTATTAATGTCAAATTTCGTGCAATCCGGTAAACCCGTTAAGCGTTCAATTTTAGTAAAAAATTCTTTAAAAGAAAAAAGGGGGGGGGGGGTTTGAGGGATAGGTTTTTTTGAAAATTCAAGGCACAAGGGTTGATGCAGTTTGTCATTGAATCATTAATGAATTTCCGGGGCCCTTTCCCATTGTCAAGGTTTGCACCCTCTATGCCATTGTTAGTTTTTAATTGCCTATTTGTCAATTTTCCCCTTTTTTGGGGCATCAAAAGTTTAACGTAAGTTTCCTTTTGAAAATTTTAAAAAAGAAAATTTAAACAACCCCAAAATTTAATCCAAATCAAAACCCCCGCAACCCAAAACTAATAAAAAAGAAACGTAAGGGTTTTTTTTTAAAACCAAAATAATTTTGGCAAAAAAGGGGGAAAAAGTGGTTCTGTGGTCAAACAGTTTCCCGAAAAGTTTTAAAAAAAACCTTTCCATTTTTAAAATTTTTTTAATTTTTTAAAGCACCCCCCCAAATTTTAAAAAAAAAATTTTTTAATTTGGTCCCCTTTGATTTTTTTCTGCCAACCCCCATTTAAAATTTTTCCCAAATTAAAATTTTTTGTTTGGGTCCATTTTTATCAAGATTTATTGCCCAAAATTCGGATCTTTAGCAAGGGGGACGGGGAAAAAAAGTTTTTTGATAGGGGGGGGGGGGGGGAGGGGGGGGGGAAATTTTAAAATTTAAAAATAAAGTTATGCAAGAATGACCCTTCTTTCAAAAAAAAAAAAACCCGTTAAAATTTTTAGGCCCCCCCTTTTTTAAAGTTCAGTATAATAATCAACCCAAACTTTTGGTTTTTTCATTTAAAAAAGCTCCTTTTTGTAAACAGACCTTTAAAATAGTAGGGGAAAAAAATTTGTTTTAAATAGATTCCTGCCAAATGGCATGTTTCCTTCCGGGCTTTTTAAATGCGTTTTTAGTCCTCACCCCTTTGAACCTCAAGGCTTTCGGCCCGTTTTAAACTTAGAACATACCTTGCAAGTGGCTTGGCCCTACTCTTATTCTTGGAGTTGGTTTAAATATGCAGGCCCCATTTTTAAATATCGAGCATTAAACCCTATGTGTGCGTTAAATACCCCCCCGTAAAACAAATGAAGGCAAGGAAAATTTTTTGTCGTCAAAATTTTGGGTCACGTTTTTAAAAAAACTCCCCGATAGGGCTTAATAAGTAGCCAAAGTACCCTTTAAGAGTTTGTTACAAATACCCTTTTTTGCAAAATCTTTCGACTTTTAACTTACCAAAATTAATTCAATAATGTTTGGAGCACTGTATAGGACACCAACTGGTCCCCCCCCCATAAACCTGGCGCGATTCCAAAATTTCCCTAAAAAACCCAAATTTCGCGTAGTGGCCGTAGGTATATTCGTCTTATTTTGTGAACACCTTTTCAAACTTCAAGAAAAAGTGACAGGTTTATGGGTCTTTAAACCCCAAATAAGGGAAAACTACTTTGGTGTGTCGGGTTCTGGGTACGGGGGTCATTTTAACACTGGGAAAATTTTGTATTTCATAGGGAAATTGGTGTTTCATAAAGTATGTTATTGTTTTGGTTAAAACCCTTTTTTTTTTGGGGCAAGATTGGGGTTTATTTTTTTTAAAAAAAAAAAACCCCCCTTCCCGGGGGATTGGTGATTTTAATTAGTGGAAGGTTTTTTTGAAAAACCCCTTTGTCAATAAAAACGGGGCAAAAAACTTTTTTCACCCCTTGGGAAATCCCTTTTTTTAGTTAATTTTTTTTTAGGCGTCTTTTTCCTAAACTTTTTTACATATATCAAGTGTTTTTTTTTTAAATTTCTTTTTCCCTAAAAATATAGGCCCCCATTTTTTGGCCAAAATTTTTTTGCTTTGTTTTAAAACCTCCTTTCATTAAGGGAAAATTCGAAGTAAAAATTCAAAAAAAAGGTAAAAATTTTTTAAAATTTTCGGGAAAAAATTTTTTAAAAATCCAGAATCCCCCCCAAATTTTTTGCACAATAAAAAAAAACCTACCTTCCAAATTAAACATATGTTTTCCTACTTTTTTGGGCGATGGGGCCCACCATCCATTTTGGGGGGTGTTGGGTTTTTTTTTAAAAAATTTGGCCGTACCGGAGAAAATCCAATTTTCAAACTTCATTTCCCCCATAAAAAGAGGAAAATACGTTTTTTTGGGGGCAAAGGTATTGGGTCCCGGGGTTTTAAAAAAATGAAACCTTGGGTGTTTTTTCCTTGGAATTGGTGTTTTCTATTTAGGGAAATTTTGTTATTAAAAGGGAAAAAATTTTGTTTTGGGGGAGGGAAAGGGGGGCACCCCGGGGGCCCCCCCTTTTTGTAGGGTTTAAAGGAATTTGAACATAAAATGGGTGTTTGGAAAAATTTCAGATTGTAATCAAAGGCACTGGTCAGGGGGTAAACCTGAAAAAGCCTTGCGTCATGTTGGAAATTTAGGTTTCATACCCTTTTAATTTTTACAAGGGGTCCAAATTTGGTTGATGGAGGCGTCGGGGTCGGGGCACACTTTTCCTTTTCATGTTTCAAGGGCATTCTGCGATAATCCAAATTTCGTACTTTGATCTTTTGTTGTAAAAAGCTAAATATTTAGGCCTTCCCTTTTTAGCACTTTAAGTAAAACATGGATTTGTAAATGTATATTTCAATAGGAAACCGGTAATTTCTCTTGTGTGTGTGTTCTGTAGAAGGAAAAAGCCCATTTTGGGGGGGCAAAGCCCAAAAGCCTGTTACCCCTAAAACCTTTAAAGAATCTTTTAGTTAGGCCCTTAAAATTTCGCTTGGCGTTGAATTTTATTTTTGAAGGAAAACCTAAATTTGGGGATAAAGGCCTATCTTGGGGATTCAAAAATTTTAAATTTGGAAAAGTTCCTAATGATACAAGTTTTTTAATCCTTTCCATTCCTAAAGTAGGGTCTGCTTCTTATTTGGGGTCGGGTTTTGCCCCCTCGGGCAAACCTGGCAACCCTGGCCCCGCCAAGATGGGCTGGTAGATACAGACACCAAAATCCCTGATGCGATTAGTAATTTATTTTGGGGAGTCAAATTTTTAAAAAAAAAAATTTTTTTTTTAACCCAAATATTTATGGGTTTCCAGAAGAAAAAATTTTCCCAAAATTCCCCCAAGGGGTCTTTTCTCTGGGGTCCCGGGGTAAAAAACCAAAAAAAACCCTTTTTTAACAAATTAAAGATAGGAAGCTTGGTGAATTTTCATATATGTGAGATGTTTTTGGGTAGAAAAAAAAACTTTTTTGGGTGGAGGCAAAGGCATTGGGGCACGGGGAAAAAACCTGAAAACCTTGTAACAGAATCTAAGTAGGAGTTTGGGAAAATTTTCAACTTGGGAAAAGGGGGTTTATGGTAAAAGGGAGAACCCTATTGTTTTGGTGGGGGCAAAGGATTGGGGTCATGGGGGAAACCCCTGAAACCTTGTTAACATGAAATTCTCAAGATGGGAAAGTTTGGATAGATTTCATAGGGTATTGGATTTTTTTGGTAAGAAATGAACCCCTTTCACTTTTGGGGGGGTCAAGTCATCTGAGGTCACGGGGGTCAAACCTGCAAACCTTGTTAACACATATCGCCAGGGGGGGAAGTTTAAAAGTTTTTCTATCAGTTGGGAGGTTTGTAGTGAAAATATAAATGCTTTTTTTTTGGTGGAGGTAAATTTCCCTGGGTCACAGGGGTCAAAAAAAAAATTTTAAGAATTTTCCCAAGATCTTCAGGGTTTTCCAGAAGTAAAAATGAAAATTTTCCCAAGATTAAAAAAATAACCTAAAATTTTTTTTCCAACATGTTAAAAATAGCATTTAAATAAAAATGGGCCCCATTTGGGGAAAAACAGTATTCCCAAAAAAAAATTTCTTTTTGGCCCTTTTTAAAAAATTTTTTGAAAACCTAAATTTATTTGTATTTGGCACCCCCCATCCCCAAATGGGGTTTAGGGAAACCCCCATTTTTGATTTCAATAATTTCAATTTAAATTTTCTTTTTTTTTTTTTTTTCTAAAACCCCCCCCAAAAATTTTGTTAAATTTTGTTTATTAAAAAAACAAATAAGATGGGTAGTTTTAAAGGGGAAAGGGAAAAAATTTCAGGATCGAAAAACTTGTTCTTTTTGGGATTTCCAAAAAAGGGGGGGGAATTTTTTGATTGCAAGCTTATTAAAATTTTTTTTAAAAACATTGTCTCTAACTTTTTTCCCACGGACATGGGAATTTTTACGTATCTGACAAATGGATGTTATGCACAGCTCGTGCTATCATTTTTTTTCTAGTACTAAAGTGTAGATCACCAATTTTCAGGTGTTTAATACACGCTTTCCTTCAGCAGCCCGCCATATCACATACCCAAAATGTTTTCACGGCAAAACCTAAATTATCGATAGGTTTTAAAAAAGGCTACAAAATCAACTTTTTTTTTGCCCTTTACTCTAGTTAGAGCTTAATGCCCCCCACCGAAAAAAAAATTAATTCTTTTTTTAAAAATCTTTGCCATCGTGACATGAATGCAATTTTTTTATTGAAAATGGAAGAATTCAGCTCCAAAGATAGGGGTTTGATGCACAAATAATCACAGCTTTCTGCTACATGTTGTCTGCAGAGGTACCTTTCAAAACACACGTTTTTCAGTACCAAAAATAACCCAAAATTTGTCAAAAATGACAAAAAAAATTTTACCTGGCATGTTTAAAAAAATCTCAAAAACTACCTTAATAATTTACAACTTTAATGAGGAGGTTTCCCCCCCGAGGCACATTCTTAGGGGGTTTTTCAGTTTTGCGTTGCCTAACGTGTAAAAATCGGATAGGCCCCACTCAGATGCTAAAGAACAAATACATGGCAAAAGTCTGCCTTTTTTGTAGGCTAAGGGTCTAAAATTTCCCCCGTTTTTGTTCCAAAAAGTTAACAATTTTCTAAGATGTTTATAGAGGGTTTAGACTTATTTTGGTCAAGATAGGGCTTTGCTTGCCAAAACCAAATTAGCAAATTTTGAAAGTTTTTGGTTTTTAAACGCAGGCCCCCCCCAGACCCGCTCAAAACCCCGAATTTTTTAAAAAATGAAAACAAACCCCCCCTTTTTGGGGGGGGGGGGCCAAAAGCAAAAGCACGGCCCGGCACCCCCCCCTTCTAACAAAAGGTGAAAACCTTACAGGGGTTCTTTATTAATAAAGGGGGGGGCACAATGAAATTGTATGGAAATTTCTCCAGGAAATTTGGCGTGAAAATTGGCCATAAAAAAAAAATGTGGGAAATAAAAAACCCTTTTAGGGATTTTTTAAAAATTGGTTGGAACTTTGGGTTTTTTCATGAGGGGGGGGGCTGGCCCCCCCCCTTTTTTTTGGCCCCCGAAATTTTTTGCCCTTTAAAATTTTAAGTTATACAAATCTTGGGGGCCCCCATGATAAGGTGCTAAATTCATTTTCAAGTTTTGGGCCTGCCATTCATTTAAAAACTTTGGGGTTGGAAATTAAAGCGTTAAATTTTTTAGAGTTCCCATGTAACTATCCTTGACATGCCATTTACGTGAAGCCTTTCCGTGTAGTACAATTGCTTCTGTAACCAAAGGGGAATGCCTGTACTGTACTTAATTATAAATACGGTTTCAGAATCGCGATGAAACCCGTTTTAATTTAGTTTGACAATACGAAAGGGCACTTGTGAATTTTCAGAAGGTGTTTTGGTAAAAAACATTTTTCGACCCAAAGCAATACCAAGATCGACCAGGGCTCACTTTTTTACCTTGGGCCAAGGGGTTTAGACTGTATACAACAACGGTAAACCACAGTAGTAAAGGTACACCTTTTTAGGAAATCAAATTTGTAAACGTCCGGCAAAGAATAAATTTTTACTTTCAATCAGTTGTTTTACTAGACCAAAAATTTGGGGATTTTTTTTATTTGTGGGATTAAAAAAGGCAGAAAAAAAATTTTTAAATTACAATGGTTCAGGTTTTAAATTGGGTTTTCCCCCCCCCCTGGGCCCCCCCTTTTGGTTCGAAAACTTTAATTTCGATTTTGGGGGTTTAAAGGTATTAAAAAAGGGTTTTTTCAACCCCGGGGTTTTTAAAAACCCAAAAAAAATTTTTTGGAAAAAAATTTTAAAAATTTTAAAAAATTTTAAATTGGGTCCCAAAATTTTTGGCCTTAAAAGTTTTTCCCCCCTTACTTGGTTTTAACCTTTACAAAGGGGGGCCTGTAGATAAATGCTTTTGGGGAAACTAAGGCAAAATAACTATTTAAATCTTTTCACCGGGCGGGGGTTTACCCCTTATCTGATTCCCCAAGGTGGTTGCCTAAGCAAAGAAAATTTTGGAAAAAGAAAAATTGCCCCAAAAAAGCTGCCACTTTATTGTACTAGCCCAAAGGGTTTGACTTTTTCAACACTTTCCCAAATAAATAGGTCACAAATAAAAAAATGTGAAGGGTGGGGAAAAGAAAAAACCTTTTCCCTTTTTGTGGTTTTTTAAGGTTTTAATTAAAAAATTTTTGTTTTCCCCCCAAAAAAAAAAAAAAAATTTTTAAAATTCAAGGTTACGCCTTTCAATTTTTTAAATAAACCCCTTTACCCCTGGGGTTTGGGGGGGGTTCCCAAATTTTAATTTTGATTATGGTTTTAAGTTTAAAAAATGTTTACAACCCCTGTTTTATGCCATTCCTTCAAAAAAACTTTCCCCGGCAAAAATTTTAGGGGAAAAACCCAAATTTTTTTCAAAAAAAAATTTTTTAAAACACACACTGAAACATTTCATTACCTATGTTTAAAATTAGGAAAATAAAACACAAAATTTTCAGAATTCACTGGGGAAAAGAACCCCCCATTTAATCCTTTGTATGACATGAAAGGTAAAAACCTTGACGATAATAAAATAAGTTTTTCTGCATGGCGGCGGGGCTATGGAAAATATTTTCTTTTAATGGCCCATTTTAAAACCCCAAAAATAAAAGGGGAAATAATTTTTCTGTTCCCGTTTAAACTATTATTTTTCAATTTGGTAAGCTTTAACTGGGGGAAATCCCCCTCTTCCGTAATTTTTAAAAAAATTTGGGTATGTAGGCTAGATTAAAGTGCAGCTCCGGGCCAATGCCAATTAGCCTACTATGCCCTAGGGCTAAACAATAATGTACAATTTGGCTTAGGCACACACCTTGCTGGAACATGCACTAAGTGGGTTAGGCCTACTACCACAGACCATTGGTAACTAAGATTTTTCAAACTACTGTTACTGCCCATACTGGTAGGCATATCACAAAGCTTACCTGTTGAGTCTACAGGCATTTCCTTGGTGATACAGAGAAGTACAACTACAGAATACGGCCACTGGATGATGTTTCTATATGCATCCGATGGATGCTGGATGATCTGTCAATAAAATTTATCAAGCATTTTGAATTTCCAACTCCATGTTCTGCTGGTGATGCTTGCCAGGGGCATAGTATAGGATGGAAACTTTAAGGGAACTAGTATCCGTAGGGTCTCAACATTGAATTGCTGTCCTCAATTCTTACCAAATTTTATTAGTACAACTTGCACAATTTCTGGAGCCTAACAAACATCTGGGGGCCAGCCCCCCCCCTCCTCATGCCAAAAATTCCCCTAAATGTCTCCACAGCAATTCTGTAAAAAAATGACTTGGAGAACAGCAGGCTCTCCACGGCATTTTATGGGATGTTCACAGCATTTTTAAATTCCCCTCGCATGGCCCCAAGTCGTGTCAGCAGCCCAACGCGTTCCATGGAGTACGAGTCTACCATACACTGCCTGTTCTGTGATGTTACCCATGCAGTCCTCTAATGTTGAACTGAAACCAGTGTGAAGGGCTTTCATCAGTACCTTGTTAAGACAGGGGTGGGGGATGACCGGGCACAGTGTTCTTGTCTGCTGGTACTGAATGACACCCCTCCCCCCATATATGCAATGGAAAGAGGATTTAGAGGGGTGCTAGTTTTCATATGAAACAACTGGGTTCACTTTGTATGCCCAGCCTTGAAGTCATGAGACTATCAGCTTCTCGTAACAGTATATGTATGGCAAAACTCAAAAGACTTTCAAAATATTTTAGCTAAGGTGGTTGACAAGCAAGAACCCTATCTTGACACAATAAGTTGCCTGAACACTCATATCAACATCTTAGACAACAGTTGTTAACATTTTGGAACAAAAACGATGGGAAATTTTAGACCCTGTAGCTCTACAAATCATCAGACAACTTTTGCCATGTATGTGGTTGCTTTAGCTCTGAGTAAGGCCTCTCCATGTATTTTACACGTTAGTCAACGACAAACTGCAAAGCCCCTCTAAAGAACTGTGGCCTCGTGGGGGAAACCTCCTCATTAAAAGTTGTCAATATTACAGGTTAGTTCCCCCCCACCCCCCCCCCCCCCCACCCCCCCCCCCCCCCACCCCCCCCCCCCCCCACCCCCCCCCCCCCCCACCCCCCCCCCCCCCCACCCCCCCCCCCCCCCACCCCCCCCCCCCCCCACCCCCCCCCCCCCCCACCCCCCCCCCCCCCCACCCCCCCCCCCCCCCACCCCCCCCCCCCCCCACCCCCCCCCCCCCCCACCCCCCCACCCCCCCCCCCCCCCCCCCCCCAACCCCCGCCCCCCCCCACCCCCCCCCCCCCCCACCCCCCCCCCCCCCCACCCACTAACCCACTACCCTCCCCCACCCCCCCCCCCCCCCACCCCCCCCCCCCCCACCCCCCCCCCCCCCCCCACCCCCCCCCCCCCCCCCCTCCCCCCCGCACACCCCCGCCCCCCGGCCGGCACCCCCCCCCCCCGCCGCCCCCCCCCACCACCCACCCCACACACCCCCGCCACCCCCCCGCGCCACCGCCCCCCCCGCCCCCCCCCCCCCCCACCCCCCCCCCCACTGGCTGCATATCGCGTACCCTTTCCTAAAATTAAAAATCCCTCAGTCATCCTACTATCACTCTATTTAACAACTAGACATAGTTCTTCAAAAAGGCAATGGACTGTAACTGATGACTTTCTCAAAGGTGAAACAAATCCCCAACCTAAAGTTGTTCAGCATATCTCACACAATGGGTCAAAACTTTCTGATAATAGCGACATTGCTAACACATTCTGTTGGAGGAAAACTCAGCAATACCATTCATTCTACCATCAACCCTCTTAATTATCTTGGTAATCCCATTTCTCAGAGTATTTTCCTTTCTGCCATCATGCTGAGGTCTTTACTTGTATTTATGCTCTTACTCCAGGTTAAGCACCTGGCTTGGACGGTATTCCTGCCAATCTTGTCAGCCAAGCACGTAATTACCCCAGCCCTGGTTTATACAGTATTTTCAATTGTATTTTTTTTGCTGTGCATTTATCCTGACAATTTAAAAATTGCAAAAGTTATCCCTATACTCAGGGTTCGATTTACCCGCGGGTGCACACATGCACAGGTGCATGTAGAATTTCCCACGTACATGTAACTGCAGAGACTTGCATGCACAGCCTTGTGGTGCCAGTCAGCGTGATTACAAGAACTGCGCATCAACATACTATGCATTCCTGCAAATTACAAAAGGATGGAGAGGGGAAGTCAGGCAAACAAAATTTGAAATTCCTCACTCTGTTCCTAACTTTTTGATTTATGTGGCAAAACATTGAGCAGCTTTCCTATCCATATCTTTAGAGAATCATGCATGAATCAGTGATTTCACTAACTCGGGCACCAGGGTCAACGACGCACAACTTTTGATTTTGACGCACAGGCACAAAACCTCTGGGGTCAAACTGACGCACAGCTTTTCACCCCAACAATATTTAATGATGTAGAAAATAAGATAAAACAGGAATAAAGTTGGTTGCATTAAACTCAAATTTATTTTGACCCTTACTGTTTTAGTCTTGACTCTTGTAAATTTATTCTCAAGGGTCAGTGACACCTGAAAAAACTAAATGATGAGTGAAAACCCTGACGAATGTCTTAACCACTGACGTATATTACAAACGGCAGTATTTGACTCTTGTCGTGATTGTGGTGATCGGGAAGCCGCATGAGACTTATAATCGAACAAAAACGTGCCTTAGTTGTCTTCAACAGATTCATCATGATTGTTTGGTGCATGTAGAAATTTTGCTTTGCATGTAGTTATGTTGACCTACATGCACCTTATGTATGTAGGAAAAAAATTATAAATCAAACCTGCCAAATTTTCAAGATATATAAGACTTTATAAGGTACAGTAGGGATACCACAAAAAAGACGAAAAGAAAGAGTGGAAACGCTTTCAAACACCCATGTAAAAAATATACATTTATTTGCAAGATTTTTTGGGGCACCTTTGCCCCCCTCGGTTCAACAAAATTTAGCTTTCACTGGTCTTATAAAAAAATGGTTTTAAATTTAGTTAAAAGCGCCCAAATATAGAAGATTCTTGCAAGGTGGCAGGTCATTTGGCGATATTGTCAACTTGACCCCCCTAAAGTGGAAACAATGAGGGAAAATTTAAAAGGATTGAGGCTGACCAAGTCACGCAAAGGCCCCGTACACACGGGGGAAAAAACCCAAATGCATTTTTTGTAAGAGGACTGAATCTAAATGCAGTTCTGCCAGGTAGCCAATGACCCTCCCAATGTTGGGGGAAATGGGTCACAAGATTTTGTTAAAAAAAAATTTAAAAGCTAAGCAGCTAAATTTTTAATAGCTAAGCTTTTAAAAATTTGATTTTTGGGAAACCATAGAATAGGTATTTCAATATAAATAAAAAGAAAGAAAAATCACATGTGGAATAAAGTATCCCACAGAGTGTTTTTAGTTGCAGATAGGGGCAAAAGGTTGGAGCTTAGTTGGATGAAAAAAACTGAACCTACTTAGGATCACCAAAGTTGGTGAAGTGTTAATAAAGGGTCGAATGTTCTAAAAAATTTAAACACTGTCGATCCATCTGAAAATCAAGATGGGGGCATAAAAAAATATTTTTTTTATAAATCATTATTTTATGCAGTGTGACCCATCTGAAATTTCAGAGGTAGCCGTCTGATTCCAAAAATAAAAGGGACCATTGAAGACTGAGGGTCCTACCAAAGCCCTTTAAAATTTAAACACTGTAGTATGATTTTCTGGGTTTAATTCAAAAAATGCAAAGGGGCAGTATGTAACACAATTTGATTTCATTTCTCTTGACTTTTTTAAGTTTTATTGAAACTTTTGGGAAAACTTTCAGTGCTTTTTTAAAATTCTTAGCCCCAGCTTAATTTAGTACCTTGTGTTTTTAAAATGCCCCCACAAACTGTTTCCCCTGAACATGTTATGCCCCCCTTGATTTAAAAAAGTGTCCCTTAAAACCACGGGAAAGGTAAAGATTACAAAAAAGGGGAAAGCATCAAAAGGGCCCTGAAGGGAAAAAAAAAATGTTCCAAATCTACCCTGAAGGCTTTTACTTATTAAATGTACTGCTTGTTAAATTTAAAAATTTCTTACGGAAGGGAAAATTAAAATGTTTAAAAACCTCTTGGATAGGTGTTTTTAAATTTTTTCCCTCAAAAGCAACTTTACTCGTAAGGTGCCCTAATCAAAAAAAATTCAGGACCATAGGGAAACCATCTTTCATAGCTACGTATGGAGCTTTATCCCCAAAAAAATACGTAAAAATGGGGCTGTGCTTTTCCCGTTATTCCTATCCTTTTAACCGTTTTTATTAACCGAAGGGTTTAACCAAAAATAAAAAACAAGTAAAAGGTATATAAACAAATAAACATTTCGGAAGAGCGCCCCCACTTTAAATCCAAAAGTTTCTACACTTAAAATGGGCCGGTAGTGATGATCGTCAAAGTAGTGTCAATTGAAACGTTTGCATTTTTTGCGATTTTTTGGGCAACATCCGTAGCATGGGCAAATCACGCATTTATTTAAATTTTTAAAAAAACTGCATACTTTTTGTTATCCCACTGTTTTACCATTTTAAGTTTTCTGCGTCTAACATAGCACCGTAAGATGAAACCCCTATGGATATCCTGGCATTATCGCATTTTCAAGACACACTTCTCCGGCTACAGCGATACAGTATCACACACGCCTAGAGCGTGTCGAGTACAACTACCATATACAGTGTACTTAGTGTCCCTTGTGATTGGGGGAAATTCATACGTAATATCTGTGTCTGCTAAAAATTCAGACCTTTATGTCGAAATGGGCAAAAATTTTTCCCCATAGTTTACTGCATGCTCCGTAAAAAATTGTAACATTGAATTTTAACTTGCCTTCTTGCATGCCTTTTTTACCTAATCCTACTAAAATACCATTTTTTTCTTCGTATTATGAGGGCAAAACTTTTCGTAACGGCGCTACCCGCAACTGTATTTTATGTTATAACAGGATCCTATTTTCTCGTAGCAATACTTTCTGTACAATGTACGTACAGTATGTTTGAACATCGTTCATGCAACGTGCGAACAGCAAAGCACTGGCGGCCGGCCGGCCCGTTTTTTCAGCAAGCTCAATCGCTCTCAAATTAAAAAAATGATTGTACTGTAATGCCGTACGTAAGGCCCCGGGCTCGTTCAGCAGCCCCAACAACTGTGCTAATTATGTTCAAAATTAATATGATTTCAGAAGTTCACCTTTGGGAATGCTCCATTTTAAAATTTTGGGGGGTAATAATAAATGGCCGAAAAAATTTTTCACTCATCTTTGCGAATTTTGGGTTGAAACTTTTCCAGGATGTACTAACGTTAAAAAAAAATTAAAAAAAATGTTTAAACTCTTTTTTTAAAAATTTTAAGTCAGCTTAAACGGGGGGATAACGTATTAAAATATTTTTTTGCACCTCATGCTTGCAAGCCAGGTTGCATAATTTAAGCCCGACTACATCCCTTGGTCCTTTTTTTTGCAGATTGCTATGTTTTGAGACGTGAACTGTAAAAACTACCTTTAAATTACCCCAGGGAAAATTCCCGAATGCATTTATCTTGAATGTTTAAACATATCTTTTTTTGCCGTCTAACTAACTTTTTTGTCTTTCCCATCAATTACGGTCCCACACTTTAAAAATATGGGTTGTTGTAGCTGTGCTGCATATTTAATCCCTGCCCTTTGATAATTTTTAAACCTTTTTAAAAAATTGCGTGAAAGATTTACGTCACATATTTCGGCAACCACTCCGATCATGGGGGGAACGGATCGATATACCCGTCAAACAAAAGCCCCGACTGTGCAATGCTTATAAAGGTTTTTTTTAAACCTTTTGTAATTTTTCATCCAAAGTTTATCCTTGTTTCTGGTTTTGGGGGAAACAACTTTTCGGTTTACTGCAAAAGGGGGTTTAGGCATAATGGTGAACTGCGGCGCAGATTTTTAGGATGCAAAAAAGGTTTAAAAAAGCAACATTTAGGGGCGTTAACCGTCGTCGGTCGGTTAACCGGTTAAAAGTTTAACCGTCGCAGCCCTAGTAAAAACAGCTTAACTTCTTATCTAAACCCCTTTTTTGGGGGATGGGTATTTGTACACATCTCCATACTTAAAATAACATAAACCTGGATTTGTGGGCAACATTGTAGTGTTTTCAAAAAATTTTGAAGGGACATAAAAAATTTGGGATCAAAGGGGCCCCTTTGATATTTTGTTTAAAAACAGTTTTTTAATTTTTTCCCGCCTGACCCCCGTTACCCCAAATAAACCTTGACTCCACCAAAAATGTGGAGATCATCTATTAGGGCCATCCATATGCCCCTGTATAAGATCACTCACTGTTACCTTTCTGGGGTACTGTGTTTACAAAGGTTTGACCTTTTTACCCACATTTCCCCAAAGCCTTTGCCTCCCCAAAAACAATAAGGATCATCTCCTCAAAAGGGCATCTACATGTAAAGTATGAGATCCCCCACAGGGACCTTTTTTGGAAAAATTTATGTTTACAACAAAGTGTCACTCAATGTCATGCATACATATAAAACTGCAAAAGCACATCACACAACTTGCCATCGCATAGATTCCTTCTTCCTCCCCAAGGGAAACAAAAAACCTTGCAACAGTTTGGGACAACTGTAAAAGGTAAAAAAAGTTAACCCTAAAGTAGTAAAACAAGTACAACCAAAAAAGTCTTTGTTATTAAACCATGCTCATCCTGTTTTAAAAAAAACTCGAATAAAATCCCCCCGTAAAAATCCCTGGGTTTATTTCAAAACTTCTCAAGATAACCTCTTCAAAGTTTTTATGGGTGTTTAAATAACTCATTGCCTATGTAATCATATGATTGTTTGGCTAACATGGTGTTAGTATTTCCTTGTTATTTCTTAAATTTTTCATCAGATATTTCCATTTTTTGATAATATTTATTTTTTTGAAGTAAACATTTTACACCAAAAAAAATCACTCGGCTCGGGGACTTGACTGGGCAGATCTGGTGATCGGAATGACTGACCGAAATACTTGGGGCTCAAGGTAAATCTAGCCTTTTTCCCAAAGGGTAGCAGCTTGACTTGAGCTACGGGAAACTTTTACACTGTGACTCAAGTGACTTAAGACCCCGACATCAAGTAAATCAAAAACAAAACTGTGGTAGTTACAAATGTAAAAGGGGGGGTTATTTCCAAAAACTGTTTTTCCTCTTTAATATCCTCACTACCAAACGGGAAATAAATAAAGTAATATCAGTAGAACCATTTTCTACAATTATCTAAATTTTTCTTTCATTAAAATCTACTTCTTCAAGGTATAAGTCCTCAGTACTATACTTTACAATCCCTTTAAAAAACCCAAATTTTCTGCATGTCATCATCATTCACAACCTCTGAAGGTATGTATTTATTTTCTTTTTCCCCTTTTTAAACAGAATCAAACCACTTCCGTTGACCGATTTTTTTGCTATGATATTCTTATTACGTCTTCCCTTGACAAACCCGGCTGTATGGACACAAATACAACTATAAAGGGAACTTACTGCAATTATGTATCATTATAATCCAAATATAAGGTGTTTTTTCTTGTAAAAAAAAGACAACCCACATCATCCTTCGTTACCCTGGAAAATACACCAAATGTTAAATCTCCCCTTTTAATGTTTTTTTTTTTTCTCCCTTTTGGGGTCGGAGGAGTAAGTGGGATGGGGGTTAAACATAAAAGTGGGGAAAAGTATTTTCTTTATTAAGGATAAATTGTTCAACATTTAAAGGGGTTGTTTTAGGTTTTTAAGGTGGCCTCTCCCCAAATTAAATTGCCTTATTTAATATCAAAAAAATTTAAACCTGCATTAAAATTTCCTCTTTAGGCATGTGTAAGACATTTTAGGAATCTTACAATGTTTTTATGAAACCTATCATACAAATATCTTGTGGGAAAATTATAAAAATACTACTCAATTGACAGGGGGTTCTCATGACAAAACCCCAACTTCGTCCTATAAATCGCTGCTTTTTCTTCTTTTTTCCCTCACCCGAACTATGTGAGGTGACTTGAAACTTTTGGGAAGGACCTTTTTAAAAAACCCAAATTTTTTTGAAGTGTCATACCAAAAATAACATGGGATCATTTTTGGTGTTATCCAAATTTCGTCTCCTTTTTTGGATACGTCAAAAACATACTGCAGTATTGATCACAATGGGGGGGGGGCGGTCCCTTAAATTTTTTTTTTTAAAAAAAAAATTTTTTCCCCCTTTTGGTTTTTTAAAAAAAAATTTTTCCCCAAAACCCGGGTTTTAAAAAAAAAAAGGTTTTTAAAAAAAATTTTTTTAAAAAAAAGGGTTTTTTTTTTAAAAAAAAAAAACCCCCCAAACCCCCCGGGGGTTTTTTTAAAAAATTTTTTTAAAAAAAAAAAAAAAAATTTTTTTTTTTGGGGGGGGGGGGTTTAAAATTTTTTTTTAAAAAGGGGGGGAAATTTTTTGGTTTTTTTTCCCCCTTTTTTTTTGGGTTTTTTTTAAAAATAATTTTTTTTTTTTTTTTTAATAAAAAAAATTTTTTCCCCTTTTTTCCCCCTTAGGGGTTTTTTTTGGAAATTTTAAAAAATTTTTAAAAAAAAAAAAAAAAAATATATTTTTTTTTAAAAAAAAATTCCCAAAAAGGGGGCCCAAAACCCCAAAAAAAAATTTTTTTTTTTTTTTTTTTTTTCCCAAAAATTTTTTTTTTAAAACCCTTTTTTTTTTAAAAAATTTTTGGGAAAATTTAAAAACCCTTTTTTAAAAATTTTTCATAAAAAGGGGTTTTTTTTTAACCAAATTTTTTTTTAAAAAAATTTTTTTCCCTTTTTTTTTTTTTTGGGGGGGGGGGGGCCCCCTTTTTGGGGGGCCCCCAAAAGGGGAAAAAAAAAATTTTTAATTTTTTTAAAAAAAAAATTTTTTTTTCGGGGGGGGGGCCCCCCCCCCAAAAAATTTAAAAAAATTTTAAAAAAAACCCCCGGCCCTTTTAAAAAAGGGGGGGGGGTTTTTCCTGTTTTTTTTAAAATTTTTTTTTTTAAAAAATTTTTTCCCCCCAAAAAAAAAGGGGGGGGGGGGGGGGGGAAAACCCCAAAAAAAAATCTTTTTTTTTAAAAAAAAAAAAAAAAAAAATTTTTTAACCCCCCCCAAAACCCCCAAAAAATTTTTTTTTTCCCCCAAAAAAAAAAATTTTTTTTTTTAAAAATTTTTAAAAATTTTTTTGGGTTTGGTTTTGGGTTTGTGTTTTTTTTAAAAAAAATTTTTTTTTTTTTTTAAATTTTTTTCCCGGGGGGTGGGGGAAAAAAAAAAAAAAAAAACAAAAAAATTTTTTTTTTTTTTTAAAAAATTATAAAATTTTTTTTTTTTTTCCCCGGGGGTTTTTTTCCCCAAAAAAAAAACCCCAAAAAAAGCCCCCCCCCCCCCCCCTTCCCCCCTTTTTTTTTTCCCCCCCCCCCCCCCCCTTTTTTTTTAAAAATTTCCCTTTAATGGCCCCCCCAAAAAGGGGGTTTTTTTCTTTTTTCCCCCGGCCCCAAAAAAATTTTAAAATTTTTTTTTTTAAAAGGGGGGGGTTGGGTTTTTTTTTTTTAAAAAAATTTTTCCTTTTTTCCCCCCAAATTCCCTTTTTTTTAAAATTTTTGGGGCCCCCCCTTTTTTTTTTAGGTTTCCCCTTGGAAAAAAATTTTCCCTTTTAAATTTTTTTTTAAAACCTTTTTGTTTTTTCCCCTTTGTTGAGTTTTGGGGAAAAAAACCCGGGCCTTTTTTAGGTTTAAAGGGGGGTTTTTCCCCCCCTAAATTTTTTTTTGGGGGGAAAAAAAAAAGAAAAACCCGGGAAAAAAAGGTTTAAAAAAAAAAAAATTTTTTGGGGTTTTTTGGTTTTAAAAAAAATTTTTTTAAAGGGGAAAAATTTTTAAAAATTTTTTTTCCCCCCAAAAATTTAAAAATTTTTTTTAAAAACCCTTTAAAAACCCCAAAGGGGAAAAAAGGGGGGGGGGGTTTTTTTAAAAGGGGGGTTTTTGGGGGGGAAAACCGGGGGCCCTTTTAACCAAAAAAAAAGGGGGGAAAAAAAAAAAATTTTTCCCCTTTTGGGGGGGAACCCCCTTTTTTTTTCCCCCCCCCCCCTTTTTTACCTTTTTTTTATAAAAAAGGGGGGGGGGTTTTTTTAAAAAAACCCAAAAACCCCCCGGGGGGGGGGGGGGGGGGGAAAATAAAAATTTCCCGGGCCCCCCAAAAAAAAATTTTCCTTTTTGGGGTTTTTTTCCCCCTTTTTTTTTTAAAAAAATTTTCCCCCCCAAAAGGGGCCCCTTTAAATTTTTTTTTTTTTTTTTTTTTTTTAAAAAATTTTTTCCCCCCCTTTTTTTTTTTTGGGGTTTTTTTTTTTTTTCCCCAAAAGGAAAAAATTTTTAAAAATTTTTCCCCCCAAAAATCCCTTTTTTCCCCTTTTTAAAATTTTTTTTTTTAACCAATTTTTTTTTTAAAAAAAAATTTTTTTTAAATTCCCCCAAAAAATTTTTAAAAAAATTTTTAAAAAAAAAAAAAAAACCTTTGTTCCCAAATTTAAAAATTTTTAACCCCTTTTTTTAAAAAAAACCAAAAAATTTTTTTTTAAAAAAAAACCCCTTTTTTTTCCCTTTTTTTTTTTTAAAACCCCCAAAAAATTTAAAAAAAATTTAAATTTTTTTTAAAAAAATTAAATAAAAAAAATTAAAAATTTTTTTTTCTTTTAAAATTTTTAAAAAAATTTTTTTTTTCCAAAATTTTTTAAAAAAATTTTTTGGGGGGGAAATTTTTTTTCCCCTTTTTTAAAATTTTTTTTCCCCTTTTCCTTTTTTTAATTTTGGTTTAAAATTTTTTTTTAAAAAAAAATTTAAAAAAATTTTTTTTTTTTTCCCCCCCCCCCCAAAAATTTAAAAAAAACCCCCCCAAAAAAAAAAAATTTTTTTTTTTTTTTTTCCCCCTTAAAAATCTTTTTGAAATTTTAACCTTTTTCCTTTAACCCCCCCCATTTTTTTTTTTTTTTTTTAATAAAAATTTTTAAAAAAAAAATTTTTTTAAAAAAAAAAAAAAAAAAAAAAAAAAAAAATTTCCCCCTTTCGGTTTTTTTGGAAAAAAAAAAAACCCCCCTTTTTATAAAAAAAAAAAAAAAATTTTTTAATTTTTTAAAAAAAATTTAAAGGGGAAAAATTTTTTTTTAAAACTTTTTTGGGCTAAAAAAAAAGCCAAAAAAATTTTTTTAAATTTTTAAATTTTTTTTTTGAAATTTTTTTCAAAATTTTTTTTTAAAAAACCCCCCAAACCCTTTTTCTTCCCGGGGCCCCCCCCGGGGTTGAAAAAAAAAAAAAAAAAAAGGAAAAATTTTTTAAAAAAAAAATTTTTTTTTTTGAAAAAACCCCCTTAAATTAATTTATTTTAAAAATTGTAAAAAAGGGTTTTTTTTTCCCCCCCCCCGGGGGGGGGGAAAAAAATTTTTTTTTAACCTTGGGAAAAACCCCCCCCTTTTTTTTTTAAATTTTTTTAAAACCGATCCCCTTTTTTTAAAAAAAAGGTTTTAATTTTTTTATTCCCGGAATTAAATTTCCCCCCAAACCCCCCCCGGTTTTTCCTTAAAAACCCCCCCAAAAAAAAAAACCCAGGGCCCCCTTTTTTAAAAAGGGGAAAAAAAAATTTTAAAAAAAAAAAGGTTTCCCCCTTTTTTAAAAAAAAAAAACAAAAAACCCCTTTTAAAAAATTTTTTTCCCCCCTTTTTTAAAAAAATTTTTTCCCCCGGGGTTTTTTTTTTCCCCTTTCAAAAAAAAATTTTTTTTTTTTTTTTTTCCCCCAACCCCAAAAAAAAAAAAATTTTTTTTTTAAAAAAATTTCCAAAAAATTTTAAAAATTTTCCCCCTTTTTTCCCCCAAAAAAAAAAAATTTTTCCCCCCCAAAGGCCCCCCCTTTTTTTTTTTTAAACCCCCTTTTTTTTTAAAAAAAAAAAGGGAAATTAAAAAAACCCCCCCTTTTTTAAAAAATTTTTTTAAAGGTTTTCCCCCAAAAAAATTTTTTGGCCCCAAAAAAAAAAAAAGTTTTAAATTCCCCAAATTCCCCCCCTTTTTTTAAAGTTTTCCCCCCCAAAAAAAAGGGGGGAAAAAAATTTTTTTTAAAAATTTTTTTAAAAATTTTTGGGAAAAATTTTTTTGGGGTTAAAATTTTTCCCCAAAAGAAAAAAATTTTTTTAAAAAAATTTTTTTAAAATTTCCCAAAAAAAAAATTTTTAATTTTTTAAAAAAAAGGAAAAAACCCCCGGGGGCCCCCCCTTTTTGCCCTAAAAATTTTTTTGGGGGGGGTTTTAATTTTAAAAAGGGGGTTTTAAAAAAAATTTTTTAAAAAAAACAAAAAAGGGGGGAAAAAAAAAGGAAAAAAAATTTTTTTTTTTAAAAAAAAAAAATTTTTCCTTTTAAAAAAAAACCCAAAAAAAATTTTCCAAAAATTTTTAAAAAAACGGAAAAAAAAAAGGGGAAAATTTTTTTTTTAAATAAGGAAAAAAAAGGAAAATTGGATTTGGGGGGGAAAAAAAAACCCCCCCCTTGGGGGGTTTTTTTTTGGGGGGGTTTTTTCCATTTTAAAAGGGGGGTTAACCCAAATTTTTAAAAACCTTTTTTAAAAATTTTTTTTTAAAAAATTTTTTTTTTTCCCCTCCTCCGTTAAAATTTTTTTGGGGCCCCCTTTTTTGGGGTGGTTGGAAACCCCTTTAAAAAAAGGGGGCCCCCCTTTTTTTTTGGAAATTTTAAAAAAAAAAAATTTTCCTTCCCCAAAAAATTTTTTTTAAAATTTGGGTTTTTTAAAAAAACCCCCCCCAAAAAATTTTTTTAAAAAAATTTTTAAAAAGGGTTTTTTTCCCCCAAAAAAACCAAAAGGAAAAAAAAATTAAAAAAAAAAAAATTCAAAAAAGGGGAAAAAATTTTTTTTTTTTTTTAAAAAAAAAAAATTTTTTTTTGGGGGGGGGTTTTTAAAAAAAATAATTTTTTTTTAAAAATTTTAAAATTTTTTTTTTTAAAAAAAAAAAATTTAAAAAAATTTTTTTTTTAAAATTTGGAAAACCTTTTTAAAATTTTTTGGGGAAAAAAAAAAAGGTTTAAAAAAAAAAACCCCGGCCCTTTTTTAAAAAAAAAAGGGAAAAAAAAAAAAATTTTTTTCCTTTTTTGAATTTTTGGGGGTTCCCGGGGGCCGGGCCCCCCCAAAAAAAAAGGGGCCCCCCCAAAAAAACCCCTTTTCCCAAAAAATTTTTTTAAAAAAATTTCCCCCTTCCCCCCCCCGGGGGTTTTTTTTTTTGGGGCCCCCCTTTTAAAAAATTCCCCCTTTTATTTTTAAAAAAAATTTTCCCAAAAAATTTTTTTAAAAAAAATTTTTTAAAATTTTTAAAAAAAAAAATTTTTTTTTTTTTTTAAAAAACCCCCAAAAAATTTTTTTAAAAATCCCGGGGGTTTTGGTTTTTTCCCCCCCCCGGGGGGGGGGGCCCCCAATTCCGGGGGGGGGCCCTTTTGGGCCCCGGGGCCCCCCCGGGGCCCCAAGAAAACCCCCCAAAAAAAATCCTTTTTTTTTTGGGGGTTTTTTCCCTTTTTTTTTTAAAAAAAAATTTAAAAAAAAAACAAATTTTTTTGGGGTTTTTTTTTTTTTAAGGAAAAAAAAACCCGGGGGGTTTTTTTTTTCCCCCCCCAAAAAAATTTTTTCAATTTTTTTTTCCCCCGGCCCCCCCAAAAAAAAAATTTTGTTTGGGAAAAAAAATTTTTTAAAAAAATTTTTTTTTTTTGGGGGAAAACCAAAAACCCCAAAAAAAATTTTTTTTTTTAAAAAAAAAAAAATTTTTTTTTTTCCTTTTTTTAAAAAAATTTTTTTTCCCCCAAAAAAAAATTTTTCCCCCCTTTTTTTTGTTTTTTTAAAAAACCCCTTTTCCCCAAAATTTTTTTTCCCCCTTTTTTTAAATTTTTTAAAAAAAATTTTTTTTTCCCAAAAAAGGGGTTAAAATTTTTTTGGGAATTAAAAAACCCTTTTTAAAAAACCCCCCAAAAAAAGGGGAAAAGGGGGTTTTTTTTTTTTAAAAAAAAAAAAATTTTTTTTTAACCTTTTTTAAAAAACCCCCAAAAAAAAAAAAATTTAAACCCCCCTTTTTTCCCCACTTTAAAAAAAAAAAAATTTTTAATTGGTTTTTTTCCCCCTAAACCCCCCTTTTTGGGGGGGGGGAAAAAAAATTTTTTTTTTTTTAAAAAAAGGGGGGCCCCCTTTTCCCCCTTTGTTCCCCCTTTTTTAAACCCCCCAAAACCCCCCCCGGTTTTTTTTGGGCCCCCTTTTTAAAAACCCCCCCCTTTTTGGGGAAAAAAGGGGTTTTTTTTGGGGGGCCCCCAAAAAAGGGGTAAAAATTTTTTTTTTCCCCCTTTTTTTTTTCCCCCCCTTTTTTTTTTTTTTCCCCCCGGTTTTTTTTGGGGGGTTTTTTTCCCTTTTTTGGTTAAAAAAATTTTTTTTTTAAAATTTTTGGGAAAACCCCCCCCAAAAAAAGGGGGAAAAACCCCCCCCCAAAACCCTTTGGGGGGGAAAAAAAGGGGGAAAAAAAAAAACCCTTTTTTTAAATTTTTTTTTCCCCAAAAATTTTTTTTTTTCCCCCCTTTTTTTTTTTTCCCCCCTTTTTTTTTTTTCCCCTTTTTTAAAAGGGGGGGCCCAAATTTTTTTTTTTAAAAAAACCCTTTTTAAAAGTTTTTCCCCTTCCCCGGTGTTTTAAAAAAAATTTTTTCCCCCCTTTCCCCCTTTTTTTTTTTAAAATTTTTAAAAAACCCCCTTTTTTTTCCCCCTTTTAAAAAGGGTTTTTTTTTAAATTTTTTTTTAAAAAAAAAACCCTTTTTTCCCCCCGGAAAAAGGGAAAAAATTTTTTTGGTTAAATTTTTTTTTTCCCCCTTGCCCCCTTTTTCCTTTTTTTTTGGTTTTTAAAAAAAAATTTTTTAAAATTTTAAAAAAAATTTTTTTTTTTAAAAAGGCCCAAAATTTTTTTCCAAAAAAATTTTTCCCCCCCCCTTTTTTTTTAAGAAAAAAATTTTTTTTTCCCCCAAATTTTTTTGGGGTTTTTCCCCCGGGTTTTAAATTTCCCCCTTTTTTTTTTTCCCCCCCCTTTTTTAAAAAAATTTTCCCAAAGGGTTTTTTAATTTTTAAAACCCCCAAAAAAAATTTTTTTCCCCCCAAAACCCCTTTTATTTTTTAAAAATTTTTTTTTTTTGGGGGGTTTTTTTTTTCCCCCTTTTTTAAACCCAAAAAATTTTAGGATTTTTTTTTTTCCCCTTTTTTTTTGGGGGGGGGGAATTAAGGACCTTTTTTTAAAAATTTTAATTTTCCCCAAAAAAAATTTTTTTTTTTTTTTAAAAAACCCCCAAAATTTTTAAAAATTTTTAAAAAAGGGGGGGGGGAACCCCGGCCTTTTCCCCCAAAAAAACCCCAAAAAGGGGCCCCTTTATTTTTAAATTTTTTCCGGTTTTTTAAAAAAGGAATTTAAAAAATTTTTTTAAAAAAACCCCCCTTTGGGTTTTTTCCCCCCCCCGGGGGGTTTTTTTTTTTGGGGGGGTTAACTTCCCCCCCTTTTTTAATTTTTTTTTGGGGGGGGGGGGAAAAATTTTTAAAAAGGGGGGGGGGGTTGGAAAAATTTTTAAAGGGGGGTTTTTAAAAGGGGGGGGGGGAAAAAAAACCCCCCAAAAAAATTTTTCCCCCCCCCCCCCCCCAAAAAATTTTCCCTTTTTTTTTAAAAAAAAGGCCCCCCCTTTTTTTAAAAAAAAAAATTTTTTTAAAAACCAATTTCTGGGTTTTTTTTTGGGTTTTAAAATTTAAAACCCTTAAAAAAAAAAACCCCCTTTAAAATTTAAAAAACCCGGGGGGGGGGAATTTTTTTTTTCCCCTTGGGGTTTTTTTTTACTTTTAAAAAAAATTTTTTTTTCCCTTTTTTAAAAAAAAAGGTTTTTAAAAACCAAAAAATTTTAAAAGGGGGGGGTTTTTTTTTAAAAAAAAAGGGGAAATTTTTCCCCCAAAAAAAAAAATTTAAAAAAATTTGGGGGTTTTTTTTAAAAAAACCCGGGGGGTTTTTTTTTTTTTAAAAAAGGGAAAAAAAATTTTTTTGGGGGGCCCCCCCTTTTTGGGCCCCCAAATTTTTTTTTTAAAAAATTTTTTTTTTTTTTGGGGTTTTTTTAAAAAAAAGGAAAAAAAAATTTTTAAAAAAATTTTAAAAAAATTTAAATTCCAAAACCCTTTAAAACCCCTTTTTTTTTTTAAAATTTTAAAAAAATTTTTGGGAAATTTTAATTAAAAAAAAAAGAAAATTTTAAAAAAAAAAAAAACCCTTTTTAAAAAAGGGTTTTAAAAAAAACCCTTCCCCAAAATTTTTTTTTTTGGGAAAAAAGAAACCCCCCCCGGGATTGGGGGGGGGGTTTCCCGGGGGGGGGGGCCCCCCAAAACCCAAACCAAAAGGGAAAAAAAACCTTTTTTAAAAAAAACCCCCCCTTTTTAAAAAAAATTTTTTTAAGGGGTTTTTTTAAAAAATTTTTTTTTTTTTTGGGGGGGAAAAGAAAATTTTTCCCGGAAAAGGAAAATTTTTTTTTTTTGGGGCCCCCAAAAAAAAATTTTCCCGGGGGGGGTTTTTTCCCAATTTTTTTAAAATTTTTTTTATTTTTTTTGGGGGGGGGGTTTTTGGGGGGGTTTTTTCCCCCCGGGGGGCCCCCTTTTTTTAAAAAAATTTTCCCCCTTTTTTTTTAAAAAAGAAAAAAAGGGGGGGGGGGGGAAAAAGGAAACCCTATTTTTTTAAAGGAAAAAATTTTTTTCCCCCCAAAAAAACCCTTTTGGGGAACCCCCTTTAAAGGGGAAAAAAATTTTTTTTTCCCCCCCCCCCCCAAAAAAAAAAAAAAAATTTAAAAATTTTTTTAAAAAATTTAAAAATTTTTAAAAACCCCCCCCCCCTTTTTTTTTTTTTTTTTGGGGTTTTTGGCCCTGGGGGGTTTTTTTAAAAACCCTTTTTTTTTTTTTTTTTTTGGGGGGGGGGAAATTAAACCTTTTTAAAAAAAAAATTAAAAAAACCCCTTTTTTTTGTTTAAAATTTTTTTTTTTGGAAAATTTTTTTTTTTAAAAAAATTTTTTTGGGAAAAAAAACCCAAAAAAAAAAAACCCCCCCTTTTTTTTTTTTCCCTTTTAAAAAAAAAAATTTTTTTAAAATTTTTTAAAAAAAAAAAAAAATTTTTTTAAACTTTTTTGGGGGGGTGGGTTTTTAATTTTTTGGATTTTTTTTGGGGTTTTTTAAAACCCCCCTTTTTTAAAAAAATTTGGGGGGGTTTCCCTTTTAAATTTTTAAAAAAATTTTTTTTATTTTTTTTTATTTTAAAAATTTAAAATTTTTGGGGGTTTTAAAAAAGGGTTTTTTTTTTTAAAAAATTTAAATTTTTTTCCAAAAAAAATTTTTAAAAAATAAAAGGGGGGGAAAAAATTTTTGGGGGGGGAAAAGGAAAAAAATTTTTGGGGGGAAAAAAAAAAAGGGGGGGAATTTGGGAAAGAAAGGGGGGGGAAAAAAAAAAAAAAATTTTTTTAGGGGTTTTTTAAATTTTTTTCAGGAAAATTTTTTTTAAAAAAAGGGTTTTTTTTTTTTTTTTAAAATTTAAAAAGGCCCCCAAAAATTTTTTTTTAAAAAAATTTAAAATTTTTCTTTGGTTTTTTTTGGGGGGGTTTTTTTTTAAACAAATTTTTTAAAACCCGAAATTTAAAAAAATTTTTTCCTTTTTTTTTAAGTCCGGGTTTTTTTCATTACCCAAAAAAATTTTTTCCCCTTTTTTTTCTTTTTAAAAAAAAGGTTTTTTTAAAAATTTTAAAAAAAAATTTTTTTGAAATTTTGGGGTTTTTTTTGGGGGGGTTTTTTTTTTTTTTTTCTCCCTTTTTCCCCCCTTTTTTTTTTTAAAAAAAAAATTTTGGGGGGTTTTAAAAAAATTTTTTTAAAAAAACCTTTTAAAATTTGGGGGGAAAAAAATTTTTTTTGGGTTTTTGGGGGGGTTTTTTTTTAAAAAAAAATTTTTTCCCTTTTTTCCCCTTTTAAAAAAAAAAAAAAAAAAAAAAAAAGGGGGGAAAAAAAAACCCTTCCCAAAAATTTAAAATTTTTTTGGCCCCAAATTTTTTTAAAAAAAAAATTTTTTTTTTTAAAAAAAAAAAAAAGGGGGCCCCCAAATTAATTTTCCCCCCCCCCCTTTTTTTTTTTCCCCAAAACCCCTGGCCCGAAACCCCCCCGGGGGGCCCAATTTTTTTAATTTTTGGGGTTTTTTAAAAAAATTTAAGGGAAAAAACCCTTTTTTGGGGGCCCCTTTAAAAAAAAACCCCCACCAAAAAAAAAAAAAAAAGGAAATTTTAAAAAAAAATTTTAATTTTTTTTGAAAAAAAAAAATTTTAAAAAATTTTTGTTTTTGGGGTTTTAACCCCCAAAAAAAAAATTTAAAAAAAAAATTTTTTTGGGGGTTTAAAAATTTTTTTTTTTCCCCCAAAAAAAGGCCGGGGAAAAAAATTTAAAATTTTGGGGGGAAAAACCTTTTTTTTTAAGGAAAATTTTGGGTTTTTTTTTGGGGGGGGGAAAATTTTAAAATTTTAAAAAATTTTTTTGGGAAAAATTTCCCAAAAATTTTCCCCAAAAAAAAAAAAAATTTTTCCCCCCCTTTTTTTTTAAAAAATTTTAAAAATTTTTAAAATTTTTTAAAAAAATTTTTTTTCCCCTTTTCCCCCCCGGGAATTTTTTTTTAAAAAATTTGGGTTTTTTTTTACCCTTTCCCCCCCCAAAGGGGAAAGGAAACCTTTTTTTTTCCCTTTTGAACCCAAATTTTTAAAAAAAATTTGAAAATTTTTTTTTTAAAAAACCGGGGGGGGGAAAAAAAAAAATTTTTTTTTAAGGTTTTAAAAAGGGGGGGTTTTTTTTTTTAAAAAAAAACAAAAGTTTTTTTGGGGCCTTTTAAAAATTTTTTTTTCTCCCCTTTTTTGAAATTAAAAACCCCCCGGGGTTAAAATTTTTTTTTTTTTTAAACCCCCCCCGGGAAAGAAAAATTTAAAAACCCCCAAAAAAAAATTTAAAAATTTTTTGTTTTAAAAAAAAAATTAAAAAAATTTTCCCCCTTTTTTTCCAAAAAATTTTTTTTTTTAAAAAAAAACCCCAAAAATTTTTTTTTCCCCCTTTAATTCCCCCCAAAAAAACCAAATTTTTCCCTTTTTTTTCCCCCAAAAATTTTAAAAAACCAAAATTTTTGGGGGGGAAAAAAATTTTTGGGGTTTTTTAAAACCCCCCCTTTTTTTTTTTTTAAAAAAAAAGGGCTTTTTTTTTATTTTTAAAAATTTTTTTTTGGTTTTTCCCCGGGGGGGTTTTTTTTTTTCCCCCCCTTTTAAAAAAAAAAAAAAAGGGGAAAAAAAAATTTTTTTTTTGAAAAAAAAAAAATTTTCCCTTTTTTTGGGTTTTTCCCCCCAAAAAAAAAAAAAAAAAAAATTTTTTTTTTTCAAAAAAAAAAACCCCAAGGGTTTTTTTAAAAAAAGGCCCTTTTAAAGGGGTTTTTTTTTTAAAAAGGGGGGGGCCCCCAAAAAAAGGAAAAAATTTTTTTTTTTAAAAATTTTTTTTAAAAAAAAAAAGGGGGAAATTTGCCCTTTTAAAAAAAAAAAAAATTTTTCCCCCTTTTTTGGGGGGGGGGGGGCCCCCGGGGGGGGAGGGGGGAAAAAAAAGGGGTTTTTTTCCCCCCCCCCAAAAAAAATATTTTTTTTGGGTTTTAAAAAAATTTTTTTTTTCCCAAAAAAATTTTTTTAAAAAAAACCCCCCCCCTTTTTTTACCCCCAAAATTTTAAGGGCCCCCCGGGGCCTGAAAAGGTTTTACCCAAAAAGGGTTTTCCCAGGGGGGTTTTCCCAAAAAAAAACCTTAAAAAGGCCTTTAAACCCCGGGAAAATTTTTAAAAAAAAAATTTTTTTGTTTTTAAAAAAAAATTTTTTTTTTTTAAAACCTTTTAAAAAAAACAAAAAATCCCGGGGGGTTTGGAAACCCATTTTTATTTTTAAAAAAAATTTTCCCCAATTTTGGGCCCCTTAATTTTAAAAAAAAATTAAAACCAAAAAACCCCCCCAAAACCCTTAAAAAACCCCCCTTTTTTTGTTCCCCCCCTTAAAAAAGGGGGGGAAAGGGGTTTCCCCAAAAAAAAAATTTTTTTGGGTTTTAAAAAATTTTTGGGGCCCCGGGCCCGGGACCCCCCCAAAACCCTGGGAAATTTTTTTTTTTTTAAAAAAAGGGGGGAAAAAAAAAAAAGGGAATGGGGTTTGGCCTTTTTTCAAAAGGAAGGGGGGGGGTTTTAAATTCCAAAAAAAAAAACCCCAAAAAAAGGGGGGGGATTTTTTCCCAAAAAAAAAAATTTTTTGGAAAAAAAAAATTTGGGGGTTTTTTTGGGGGTTTTTAAAAATTTTTAAAAAAAAAAAATTTTTTTTAATTAAAATTTTGGGGTTTAAAAACCCAAAAAAAATTTTTTAAAAAAGGGGAAAAAACCCGGGGGGTAAATAAAATTTTGGGGAAAAAAAAAAAATTTTTGGGAAAAAAAAAAAAAAAATTTTTAAATTTAAAAATTTGGGTTTTTTTTTTGGGAAAAAAAAAAATTTTTTTTTTTTTTTTTCCCCCCCAAAAAAAAAAAAATTTTTTTTTAAAGAAAAAAAAAAAAAATTTTGGGAAAAAATTTTTTTTAAAAAAAAATTGGGGGGGGAAATTTTTTAAAAATTTTAAAAGGGGTTTTTCCCCCCACCCCAAAAAAAACAAAAATTAAAAAACCCCCTTTTTTTTTAAATTTTTGGCCCCCCCTTTTCCCCAAACCCCCAAAAAAAAAAAAAAGGGGGGGGGGGTTAAAAGGGAAAAAAAAAGGGGAAAAAAGGGAAAAACCCCCCCCTCCTTTTTTTTGGTTTTTTCTTTTAAAATTTTTTTTTAAAATTTTAAAAAAAAATTTTTAAAAAAGGGAAAAAAAAAACATTTAAAAATTTGGGAAAAAAATTTAAGGGGGTTTTTTTTCCCCCAAAAAATTTTTGGTTTAAAAGAAAAAAAGAAAAATTAAAAAAAGGGGGGGCCCAAAAAAAAAAAAAAAATTTTTTTAAAAAAAAAAAAGGGGGGGTTTTTTTAAAAAAAGGGGCCCCAAAATTTTTCCCCCCGGGGGGGAAAAAAAAATTTTTGGGGGAAAAAAAAAAATTTTATTAAAAACCAAAAAAAAGGGGGGGCCCCCCCCCCCGGGGGAAAAAATTTTTTTGGGCTTTTTTTTTAATTTTTTTTTCCCCCCCCAAAAAAAATAAAAAAAATTAAAGGGGCCCCCCCCCAAAAAAAAAAAAAGGGGTTTTCCGGAAAAAAAAAATTTTTTGGGGTTTTAAAAAAAAAAAATTTTTTAAAAAAAATTTTTTTTCCCCCCAAAAAAAAAAAATTTTCAAAAAAAACGGGTTAAGGAAAAGGGGGGAAAAAGGAAACAGAAAAACCCCCCTTTTGGGAAAATGGAAAAAATTTAAAAATTTTTTTTGGGGAAAAAAAAAACATTTTTTTCAAAACCAAAATTTTTTTTAAAAAAAAACCAAAAAAAAAGGGGCCCTTTTTAAAATTTTTTTTCCCCCCCTTTTTAAAAAAAAGGGGGAAAAAATTTTGGAAAAAATTTTTAAATTTAAAAAATTTTTTTTCCCAAAAGGGTGCGGGCCCCGGGGAAAAAACCTTTAAACCCCCTTTTTTAAAAAGAAAGGGACCTTTGGGGAAAAATTTTTTTTAAAAAAGGGCCCCCCCCAAATTTTAAAAAAAACCCAAAAAAAAAAAATTTTTTTAAAAAAAAATTTAAAAAAAAAAACCGAATTAAAAAAAAAAGGGGGGAAAATTTTTTCCCCCAAAAAATCCTTTTAAAAAAATTTAAAATTTAAAGGGAAAAAAAAATTTTTTAAAAAAAAAAGGGGAAAAACCCCTTTTTGGGGTTTTTTTTTTGGGGGGGGAAAAAAATTTCGGGTTTTTAAAAAAAAAGGGGGGAAATTTTTCCCTTTTTAAAAAAAAATTTTAAATTTTTAAAAAAAAATTTTTTTTTAAAAAAAAGGGGGGAAGGTTTTTGGGGGAAAAAAATTTTTGGGGGGTTTTTTTAAAAATTTCCCCCGGGGCCCCTTTTTTAAAATTTTTTATTTTTTTTTTAAAACCCAAAAAAAAACCCCCCCCCGGGGAAATTTTTTTTTTTTAAAAAAAAAAGTGGGGGGCAAAGGCCCCCCGGGGGGCCCCCCCCCCCCCCCAAAAACCCCCCCCCCCCCCTTTTTTTTTTTCCCCCAAAAACCCCCAAAAAGGGGGGGAAAAAAAAAAAAAGGTTTTTTTTAAAAAAAAACCCCTTAAAAAATTTTTTCCCCAAAAAAAAAAAAAATTTTTTTTTTTTGTGTCCTTTTTTTTTTTTTAAAATTTTTTAAAAAAATTTTTTAAAAGTTAAAATTTTTTTTTGGGGCCCCAAAAGGGAAAAGGGGAAAACCCCCCTAAATTTTTTAAAGCCCCCCCTTTTTTTAAGGGGGGCCCCCAAAAATTTAAAATTTTTTTTTCCCCCCCTTTTTTTAAAAAAAAAAAAAAAAAAATTTTTAAAAAAAATTTAAAAAAAAAAAAAAAAAAAAAAAAAAAAAAAAAAATTTTTTAAAAAAAAATTTTAAAAAAAAAAAAAAAAAAATTTTTAAAAAAAAACAAACCACCAAAAAAAAAAAAAATTTAAAAAAATTTTTTTTTTTTTAAAAAAAAAAAAAATTTAAAAAACCCCTTTTTTTTTTTTTTTTTAAAACCCCCCCCCTTTTTTTTTGGGGGGCCAAAAACGAAATTTTCCCAACCCCCTTTTAAAAAAAAAATTTAAATTTTTAAAAAAAAAGGGTTTTCCAAACCCCCCTTTTTTAAAATTTTTTGGGGAAAATTTGGGGGGTTTTTAAAAAATTTTTTTTTGGGGGGAAAAATTTTCTTAAAAAAAGGTTTTTTTTTTTAAAAAAATTCCAAATTTTTTTTAAAAGGGGTTTTTTTCCCAAAAATTAAAAGCCCTTTTTTTTCTTAAATTTCCCCTTTTTTTTTTTTTGGGGAAAAAATTTTTTAATTCCCCCGGGGCCAAATTTAAAAAAAATTTAAAATTTTTTTTTTAAAAAAAAAAAATTGTTTAAAATTTCCCCCAAAACCCAAAAAGGGGGAAAATTTTTTAAAAAAAAAATTTAAAAATTGGGGGGAAAAAAACCAAAAAAAATTTTTTTGGGGGGGAAAAAAAAAAAGGTTTTGGCCGGGGGGGCCCCCCCCTTTTTAAAACTTCCCTTTTTTTGGGGGGGGTTTTTTTTTTAAAAAAAAGGGGGGGGCCCCCTTTTTCCCTTTTTTGGGCCCCCCCCCCTTTTTTAAATTTTTTTTTTGGGGGCCCAAAAAATTCCTTTTTTTTTTTTTGGAAGGGTTTTCCTTTTTTTTTTAAAAATTTTTTTTAAAAATTTTTTTTTTAAAAGGGTTTGGAAAAATAAAAAATTTTTTTAAAAAAAAAAAGGGAAAGGGGAAAAAAAATTTTTTTTTTTTTGGGGGGGGTTTTCCCAAAAATTTTTTTAAAAAAGTTTAAAAGGGGGGGAAAAAATTTTTTTTTTTGGGGGGGGCCTTTTTTGGGGGGTTTTTTTTTAGGGGGGGGGCCCTTCCCCCCCCAAAATTTTTTTTTAAAAAAACCCCAAATTTTTAACCTTAAAAAAAAAATTTTTTTTTTTTTGGGTTTTAAACCCAAACCCCTTTCCGGGCCGGAAAAAAGAAAAATTCCAAAGGGTTTCCCTTTCCAAAAACCCCCGGCCCCCTTCCGGCCCCTTTTTTTAAAATTTGGTTTTTTTTCCCCCTTTTTTTTTTTAAATTTTTAATTTTTTTTTTTTAACCCCGGTTTTTAAAAAAAAAAAGGGGGGGTTTTAAAAAAAAAACCCCCCCCGGGGTTTTTTGGGGGCCCCCAAAATTTTGGGGTTTAAATTTTAAAAAAAAAAAAAATTTTTTTAAGGAGGGGGAAAAACCCCCCAAAAGGGGAAAAAATTTTTTTTTTTTTAAAAATTTTCCCCAAAAAAAGGGCCCCAAAATTTTTTTTTTTTTTTGGGGCCCCCTTTTTTTTCCCCCCCCTTTTTTTTTTTTTTTTTTTTTCCCCCCCCCCCGGGGGGGGAAAAAAAAAGGGGGGGGGAAACCCCCGGGGTTTTTTTGGGGGGGAAAAAAAAAAAAAAATTTTTTTTGGGTTAAAAAAAATTTTTAAAAAAAAAAAAAAAACCAAATTTTAAAAAAAGGGAAAAAGGGGAAATTTTTTTTTTCCCCCTTTAAAATTTTAAAAAAAAAATTTTTTTAAAAGGTTTTTTTTTGGAGGCCCCGGTTTTTTTTTGGTTTAAGTTTCCCCCCTTTTTTTGGGGAAAAATTTTTTTTTAACCCCCAAAAAAAAAAAACCCAAAGCCCCCTTTTTTTTCCCTTTTTTTTCCCCCAAAAAGGGCCCCCCCTTTTTCCCCCCCCTTGGGCCCGGGGGGGTTTTTTTTTAAAACAACGGGTTTTTTTTTGGTTTTTCCCCCTTTTTTTTTGGGAACCCCTTTTTTTTTTCCCCCCCAATTTTTTTTTTCTTTTTTAATTTTAAAACCTAAAAAACCCCAAACCCAAAAAATTTCCGGTTTTTTAAAAAAAAAAAAAAGGTTTTGTTTTTTTAAAATTTTTTTTTTAAAAAAAACCCCCTTTTTTTTTTTTTTTTTTAAAAAAAAAAATTTTTTTTTTTAAAAGGGAATTTAAAAAAACCCCTTTTTTTGGGGGGGCCCCCCCCCCCCCCCCCTTTTTTGGGGTTTTTTTTTTTTAAAAATTTAACCCGTTTTTCCCCCTTTTGGGGGAAAATTTAAAATTTCCCCCAAAAAAAGGGGAAAAAAAAAAAAAGGAAAAAAAAGGAAAAAATTTTTTTAAAACCGTTAAAAATTTTTGGGCCCCCTTTCCCCCCAAAAAAATTAAATTTTCCCCCCTTTTTTTCCCCCTTTTTTTTTAAAATTTTTTTTTTTTTTTTTTTATTGTGGGGGAACCAAAAAAAAATTTTTTTTAAAAAAAATTTTTTTTTTTTTGGGGAAAAAAAGGGGGGGGGGAAAAATTAAAATAATTTAAAAAAATTTTTTAAAAAAATTAAATTTTAAAAAAATTTTTTTTTTTTTTAAAATTTTTTTCCCCCCAAAAACCCAAAAAAAATTTTTTTTTAAAAAATTTTAAATTTTTTTCAACCCCCCTTTTTTTTTAAAAAAATTTTTTTAATTTTTAAAAAATTTTTGGGGGAAAAAAAAAGGGAAAAACCCCTTTTTTTTTTTTTCCCCAAAAAAAATTTGGGAAAACCCCCTTTTTTTTTTTTTTTGCCCTTTTTAAAACCCAAAAATTTTCCGGGGTTTTTCCCCAAAAAGGAAAATTTTTCCCTTTTTTTTAAAAAAAAACCCCCCCCCCCCCCCCAAAAAAAAAGGGAAAAAGGGGTTTAAAAATTTTTTTAAAAAACCCCCCCCTTTGTGATTTCGTCACTTCAACATTTTTAAAATTTTGCCATCTTTTTTCCATCTTAGGGGAATAAAGCTTGACAATTCTCCCAAAACTGACCCCCACCTTTGTCAAAAAACCTTCTACTTTTGGACAGCTTATAAAAGTTGAAAACTTTTTATTTAAAAAGACCAGGAAAGCTAATTCTGTTGCACCTGGGGTAGGGCAAGGGCCCAAAAATATCTTGCAAATAAATTTATATTTTTCCACGGGATGTTATAAAAGCGTTACCACCTCTTTTTTCGTCTTTTTTTGGGGACCCAGTACGTGACCTTTAAGTCTTATATATCTTGAATTAGGCGGGTTTGTTTTTAATTTTTTTACAACATAAGGTGCAGTGGGTCAACTAACAAAATCAAAGCAAAATTCTACATACCAAACAATCATGATGAATCGTTAAAGACAACTAAGGCACGTTTTTGTTCGATTAAAGCTCAGGGCTTCCCGATCCCCAAATCAACAGAGTCAAATCTCCCGTTTGTAATTACTCAGGTTTAAGCATTCGTCAGGGTTTTCACTCATCTTTAGTTTTTTAGGTGCACTGACCCTTGAAAAAATTTAAAAGATCAAGACTAAAACAGAAGGGTCAAAAAAATTGAGTTTAATGCAACCCAAATTTTATTCCTGTTTTTCTTTTTTTCTACATCTTTTAAAATTTTTGGGGGTGAAAGCTGGGCGCATTTTGCCCCCAGGGGTTTTTGCCTGTGGAAAAAATAAAAAAGTTTGCGCGTTGACCCCGGGTCCCCGGTTAGTGAAATCACTGATTCATGCATGATTCTCAAAAGTATGGATGGAAAGCGCTCAATTTTTTGCCCAAAATAAAAAATTTAAAAGGAACAGAGTGGGAATTTCAAATTTTTTTTTCCCTGATTTCCCCTCCCCATCCTTTTGTAATTTGCGGATGCATAGTTGTTGTGCCATTTTTTGTAATCACGCGACGGAACAAGCTGTCATGAAAAGTCTTTCAGACTGTCGTGGGAAATTCACAGCACCGTGCTGTGTGCCCCCGCGGGAAAATCGCCCCTGATATAGGGAAAATTTTTGAAATTTTTTTAATTGTCGGAAATGCCCAGCAAAAAAAATAAAATTTAAAAAATACTGTATAAACCAGGGTGGGGTTCGGTTTTGGCTAAAAGGATTGGCAGGAATCCCGCCCAAAGCCAGGGCTTAACCTGGAGAAGACAAAAATACAAAAAAAACCTCAGCATGGGGCAGAAAGGAAAAATACCTGAGAAATGGTTTTTACAAAAAATTTAAGAGGGTTGTGGTAGAATAATGGTATTGCTGGTTTTCCTCCAACAGAATGTGTTAGAAATGTCGCTATTATCGAAGTTTGACCATTGTGTGAGATATGCGAAAAAATTTAGGGTTTGGGGGTTTTTTCCCTTGGAAAAATCTCAGTTCAGTCCCTTGCCCTTTTTTAAGAACTTGTCTAGTTTTTTAATAGAGGAAGTGGGTGATGAGGGATTTTTATTTTTGAAGGATACAGCGTATGCGCCAGCTTTTCTGGGGAAAAAGTAGGTTTTTTAACTATTTTTTGGCCATTTTAAAAAAAAAATTTCTTAAACCAGTACTTCCAGCTATTTTTCAAATTTTTTTTGGGCAATCTAACTGAGGGAAGTGAGAATTGGAAAAAGACCGCCCAAAATAAAGAAATTTTAAGAAACATTAGCATCATTTTTGTGTACACAGGTAAAAGCATGCTCCTGGGCTTTAACAAATTTTGTGAGTTTTTGCCTGTAAGTCTTCCCAAGGGGGCCTCCTTGAGGGGGGGCTTTTTGCCCTCAATAATACAAAAGTTGGGAGTGGTCACTAAGATCGTAAAAAAGTTCCAGAAATGGGTTTTTGTTGAAGTGATTGAAAGCCCACAAAAATTTGCAATAAATTACACTTTTACAAATGTTTGTACCTCTCAAAAAAACAAAAATGGGGTGCCATAAAAATTTTCCAGTTCAAACTGTACTTAAACTAGCTCGACACGTGTTAAGTACATCTTCATTGTTAAAATTGTGCCGGTTTAATTTCTAATACCTTTAATTTAGCTTTCGTCATTCCTGGAGGTCATTGAAAAACAGGATTAATTTGACCAAAATTTTTAGAGAATATTCAAAGGCATTTAATGATGTTTTTTGGTTCCCAATCGACATGTAATCGGGGACAACTTTTAATTTTACTCGCATAAAATTCTGTAAAATTATCATGTTACAGTTTTTTTGTAATGACTGTTTTTTGGTTTTTAAAAGGAAATGATAAAACCGGAATCTCAAATTTTAAATGACATCATCTTAAACTCAGAAATAACAGACATAAAATTTTAAAAATTTTACTTTGAATATTAAATTTTTTCAGGAAACCATTGGATTTTCCCTTTTCCCTTTTCTTACTACACCTTTTCCTTTAATTGTAACAGTATGAGGATTAAAAGGGTTTGTTGCCTTGAACTTACTTTCAGGGTTATAGTAAGGTTTAAATTTGAAAATTGTCTATGCCATTTGATGTGGGCCCTATTGAGCCGTTTCTGATTTTTGTGTTTTTCACCAAAATCAGGAATTTTTAAACAAAAATTTGTAATCTTAAAAAGGTTTTCCAGGTTCCCCAAAGCATAAAAGCTTTTAGCTAAAAATCTTACAGTATCCCCTTTTCCCTCAAAAAGGACGAGGCTTATTTTCAGGGGGTTCAGAAATAGCTATGCTATTAAAATCTTTTGAGCCCCCCCCCCCCCCCCCCCCCCCCCCCCCCTTGGTAAAGAAACTTGAAAAAAAAGTACCTTTTTGGGGGCATTGGCCTTCATTTTTTTGGGTCAAAATTCATTTCTAAATTTTTGCCAACATTTTTAAAAATTTAGGGGATCCCCCTTTTCCCCTTCCTCACCCTGAAGTGTTCCCCAAAACCGTATGCATCATAATAAAGTAAGGAAGGTGAGTGCTTGTGAATGGACTTTCAGTAACAAAGTATTAAATTCTTACAAAATTGAAAAAGTCTACGAAACTAATACTGTTGCATACTTATCAAAATTTGGGGTTTTAATGATCAATTTTTCCTTTTAAACTTAGCTTTTTTTTTAATAAAAGAATCCTTCAGGTTAAGTCCAAAAAAATTCTTGTTTGCTTTCCCCTTGTTTTCCTGTTTTTAAAAAACCCAAAATTTTAAATTTGGTAGTGGTTATCAAAAGTTCTCGGACAGTTTAGAATAATCATTTTCTCACTAACAAGAGAGATATACTGAAATTTTTATTTTTTCCATGTTTTTAAAAAGGAAGGTGAATAGTTGCTTTTGTTGTGCTATGATTCTGAGAAAAAAAAGGGGTTAAAACTTGAAGTTCATTTTTAAAAAAATTTCATTTTTTCCCCTGGAACCCATATAATCTTTTGTGGTCTAGAACAGCTCTGAAAAAATTTTTTAAAAATAAAAATGAAATTCTGGGTATTGTTTTTAAAATACTCGGGCTAATTTTTTTTTGGATAGTTTTCATATGTTGTAACACACTTAAATATCGTATTCCCTTTAATCACTTTGGTCTATGATTTTTTTTAAACAAGGTCCTTTTTCCAGATCGGGAAAAGACATCCAATTTTTGAGTACCGAAATTCGATATTTTACATGGCAGGGGTGTTGAAGGAATGCTTCCTCATAAAAAAATAAAAGGAATGAAGACAAAAATGTTCATCCTGTAGCCAGTATTTTTTTAGCAATGCCGTTGGTATAGTCCTGTGGTTTTATCACTACAGAAAAAAAAAAATATAAAAGATTTCCCATATCTTTTTTTAAGACTGCATGAAACCAACTTCAAATTTTGACCTTAAAAATTTATGGGATTTTGGTATAGTTGACATTTTTGTATTTTTTTGTTGACATCATGCCAAAATAAAAAATTTCAAGCTTTTTAATTTTCCCACACAGTAATTACCCTTTTTTTTTTGACCTTTCTTTTAACCTTTAGGCCAAAGAGATTTTTAATTCAATACCCCTTTAAATACAGTGTTTACAAAATAAATGGATTAAGATTAAACGTTACAACCCTTGGACAGGGTTTGAGACAATGATGGGGGATGTTGTTACACATGCTTTTTCCCTTCTGAAACTTTAAACCCAATGGGGTTGCCCATAATAAATACATTCAAAAATACTTTAAAAACGTTTTAAATTATCTTTGATCTCATAATAATTACTTCATGTACAGGATGATTTGTGGCAAGGAGCCACATTTTTTTAAGTCATCATTTTTAATTCATTGTGCATTTTGGGAGGTTTGAAAAATTTTTGGGGTCTCAGATCACTTAAATGAGTATTTGGCTTCAAACCCCATGTAGCTGAATCAAATATCATTTATAGACAAACTTTTTACTGTACTGCTCTCTCGGGGGATAATTTTGAACCCCCCATCCAAAACATACCCTCCTGGCCATAATGTAACAAAAAGTGAGACCCCAGTGGGCTCTGTGATCAACATAGCATGGGATTTTGTTTCACTGTTTTGTCCTTTTTGCTCATTTTAAAAAACCCCTTTAATACTCTTTAAAGGTTTTTTAATATTTGGGATGGGGGCTGCTCTTTCAATAGAGATGGGGGGGGGGGGGGGGGCTGCCATTAACTCCAGAGTTTTTGGCTTTTTTTGAGTCAATGTTTAGGGCAAAAAAAACCCCTTAAAACAAAATTATGGGGGGATGCGCCCCCCCAGCCTTGCCCCTTTTTGACACCCCGTTTTTGGAGTTTTTGGGTGTTAAAATGATTTTTGGTCTGATTGTATAATGTTAGGGGTATACAGTGTGAAAGTGTTTTTGTTAATACACTTGGGTTTTAAAAGTATCATCTGACAGGTAATCCAGGGGGGGGGGGGGAAAATGTCATGCTTTGGGGTATAGATGACCGTATCGAAAAAGGAAAACCTTTCGTGTTTGGTTTTTTGGGGAAAGGTGTTTTGGGTCAAATTTTAAAATGGGGTTGTAAACAGGAGGGCTCATGACGATCTCATGATACATGTGGATGCCCTAATTTGATACACAGCTTTGGGCCCGTCATATACTTTTTGTCAATTATAAGTGTTCTTCTGATAGTAAGGTTTGGGCCCTTTCAGTTTGTCTTTTTTTAAAAGGCAGCCATCACAAACGTTCTGTCAATGTTCTTCATTTTTTATCCTTTTCCCGAAATACTGTTCTTTTTGTATTCTGTTTTTTTTAAAAATAATTTTTTTACTTTTTTTCCAAGTACATTTGCTATTTGGGATTCCACCGTTGCACTTTTTCCACCCAAACCTTTTTATTTGGGGTGTGCCCATTTGGAAGCCTTCTATAGTCATACTGAAGTTACAGTTTGCTTTTTCAAGAGCATCGTACTTTACTTTTGAGCAAGCTTTGGTGCTGCATACAGTGTATAGATAGTTGGGCTCTAGCCAGCATTGTAGTCAGGAAAAGCTCAAACCCCCCCCCCCACCCCCCCCCCACCCCCCCCCCCCCCCCCCCCCACCCCCCCCCCCACCCACCCCCCCCCCCTCCCCCCAACCCCCCCCCCCCCCACCCCCCCCCCACCCACCCCCCCCCCCCCCCGCCCGCCCCGCCGCCCTCCCGCCCCCCCCCCCCCCCCCCCCCCCCCCCACCACCCCCCCCACCCACCCCGCCCCCCCCCCACCCCCCCCCCCCCCCACCACCCCCCCCCCCCACGCCCCCCCCCACCCACCCCCCCCCCCCCCCACCCCCCCCCACCCCCACCCCCCCCCCCCCCCCCCCCCCCCCCCGCACACCCCCCCCCCCCCCCACCCCCCCCCCCCCACACCCCCTCCCCCCCCCACCCCCCCCACCCCCGCCCCCCCCCCCCCCACACACTCCAGCCACCCCCACCCCCAACCCCCCGCCACCGCCCCCACCCCCCCCCCACCCACGCCCACCCCCCCCCACCCCCCCCTGCCCCCCCACCCCCCCCCCCCCCCACCCCCCCCAACACACCCCCCCTTTTTCCTACCCCCACCCAAAAAAATTAGTAAAAGAAAGTTGATTGACTCGAAATTTTCTTTGATGTCAGTTTTAACAACCCCCGAAAGTGGGCATTTTCCATATGGTAGGGGCAACAATTTTTTTGACTTGAAAAGTTACTACAGATGCCTAGAGCAAGTGTATTGCGTAGTCCTGTAGCAGAGTGCTGAGAAAACAGGTCCGCTTCGGGGGGAAGGCGCTTAGTTGCCTCACATACAGTTCATGCAAAACTTGTATTAACTGGGACCTAACCTGCTAAAAAAGAGGGGAAAATTTTGGTCAAGTTAAAACAGGTATAAAACCTTAAACCTATTTATACACAAGCAACAGTGCGGGCATAAATACGTCAGTAAGCAGTACTTTGGGAGAGTGCCACCAGGGTGGGGGCATTTTCGTTTTTTTTGAGAGTATTATTTTAGATCCCAAAAATTTACCACAAGTGTGGGATGCATTATAAAATGTTGAAAAATAATCATTTTAAGGGTATGAGTACCGAAATTTTCATTATCGTGAAAAAAAAAAATAGCCTACATATTACTCCCCATGTGTAGCTTTTAGTGAGAATTTCCTTAATTGACCGACTCATGGTACCCCCAGGATTAATATATAGTGTTGGGCGTATATAGTACTTCGAAGCCGGATCATGGCCATTTCCCGCCCGGCAGACTAGACAGTTGATTTTAGGATATTGAAGTATTCATAATAACATAACAGGTTAAAGGGCAAGGAGGGCAAAGGGCCCCCAAAAGATGCCCGAAGTCCATACAACCAAAATGAAAAAAAAGAACCAACAACCAAGAGCCCAGCACAATTAGATTACCAACTTAGAAAGAATTTGTAAATTTTAAAACCTTAAAGCAGTGCACAGATGTGGAGTTAAACCCACCAGGCAGACATTCCATTTGTTAACAACTCTATGAGAAAAGCTGAATTCCTAAAGTCAAGCCTTGCAAAATTTTAACTAGCTTCTTACAATGGCCTCAACCGAGAATTACATTTAACCCCTTTAAATAATTGCAAAAGGACAAAGGATTTCCTTTTAGAGAGAAATTTGTAAACCGAAGCTGTCCCCCCTAATCCTTCTCAATCCCGGGTGGAAGCCCCCAAAATGCTTAAGTCACATGATAAGGGGGTCTCACCTGGGTAAAGGCGAGGGTTCCTCTGAACTTGCTCTAAAGGAAGCTTGTCCTTTTCATAGAAGGGGACTCCAACCCTGGGCTGCATAGTCGAGGTGGGGTCTTACCAAGCTTATACAGATTTAGTACAATTCTTTATAAAACTACTGAAATTCCTCTTGATCAATCCAAGCCCCCTATTAGCCCTAGCGCAGCAGCTGCACATGTTTAGATGGCTTTAAATCACCTGTAATAACTACAACCCAGATCCTTCTCAAAAGTCACATCACTCAGAATACTACCATTCATGTTATAATCATAGCTGAAATTTTAGGCCCAAAAGTGAAGGACTTTGCACTATCTGCATTAAAAGACATTTGCAAGTCTGAGACCATGAAAATAACCTATCCAAGTCTTTTGCAGTAATGAGGCATCATCCCTATCACAAACCCTTTCCCTATAGAGTTTTAGTATCATCAGCGAACTTACTAATACTAGATGTGAGAGAGCTATCAATATCATTGATGAAAATTAAGAAAAGAAGCGGGCCAAGGACAGAACCGGAACTCCACTTGTAACTTCTTTCCAAGAAGAGAAATTACCATTAACATTTAACAAAAAACTCTCTGAGATCTACCATTGAGCCATGAATTTATCCAGTCAGCACAATTGCCTTGATGCCTAACCTATGCATTTTAACCATAAGTCTACCAATGGAACTTTATCAAAGGCTTTGAAAAATCAAGGTTTAAAAGACATCAACACTGTGACCACAGTCAAGAGATAAGGAAAAAACCCCAAGAAAGCTTAGTAAATTAGTAACACAAGATCTACTCGGTAAAAAACCATGCTGTGACAGATTGAGTAACCCATTATCTAAAAGATATTTAAGCAATCCTTGATTACAGATTCCATAACTTTGCACACAAAAACTGGTTAAAATGACCGGCCATAATTGCAAGGCAAGCTCTGATCCCCCTTTGAAAATTGGAGTAACATTAGCAAATCCGCCAGTCAGCAGGTACAAAGTTTGAATCCAGAAACTTCTGAAAATAATGCAAAGAAGAACTGACAAAATCTCGGAGCATTCATGGAGAATGGCAGGATAGATCCATCAGGCCCAGGGGCCTTACTAGCTTTTAAACTAACTTATTACAAACCAACTCTTCAGAGAAGACAAACATCACTAACTAAAGAAGAATTATCAGAATCCCTACAAGTCCCCAAAACAGATGATTCCTGGTAAAAACAGATACGAAATAATCATTTAACAAATTAGCCATATCCTGATGATCAGTAACTAGTGTGCCTTCATTACCTTGGAGTGGCCCAACACCCTCCTTAAAGTGATGCCGTGAGTTTGCAAAAGGGAAAAACATTTAAAAAATCGAGTTTAAAATCTTAGTCATTGGTTTGAGTGGCCCATATGAACAGTAAGAGAGAAAAAATATGGCCTGTTGTGCGAATTCCGGCATCAGCCCTGAAATTTCGTAAAAATAACGACTAAACTCAAGGAAATCAAAAAATGTGCTGCTCACAAACACTATTCAGTCTCCTAACGAACATCTGTTGAGCAGACCAATGAGAACGAAGTACTGATGCATATTCACTAGGTGTAAACAGCTGATCGACTTAGCTGCTAGTCTTAGCACAACAACACAAGCGAACAAGACTGACTGAATGTGTGGATCTTGAAGAAGTAACGTTGATATTGCAATATACACCGTGACAAGGTAATACCACAAGGCTAAACTATCCCGTTTTACTGTAGTAGCCTAACTTTAGGCTACTGGCGAGTGGTTACCTCAGTAAAATTAAGCCTAACTTGCGCTAACATTAGTACTACTAGTAGCGAGAGATGATGCTCTGCCTTTTATTTGCACTTACCATCGTGTTGACGTTCAATTCAAGAAACAGTTTTGGCGACAAAAGAGATAGTAGGCCTATAGTGGTGCAACTTTCGCTGTAAACCTGTTAACATTCAGATCAAATCAGCACTATAACGCGTACCAATGAGTGAAAGACAGTAGCCTGTAAGTTGATTCTAAATTAGAGCCGAAAGCTATATTGGGTGTACAAGTAAACGTTAGTTGTATTATCAAGCGACTATGCAAGAAGGTCATTCCCCAGCCGTGAGCGAACAAGCTGTACCGTGGAGCTAGCCTGGGTTGAGTGGTATAGTACGTTTTTTAACGTGGTGACACCTCAATAGTATTGCATATTCAAACATCAGGTTCGTTGCATAGGAGTGGTCCTAACGCTTTATAATGAGGACCGTTTTTGAAAAAGGCCTTCAAATTTTTCTGATTTTATGCTGTTTAGGTTACTTCCCGAGACTATCGCTATCATTTTGAGCTTTCAAATTGTATTCTTCAACTCTGTATAGCACTCGTGGCATTTGAAGGATAAGAAAGACATAACAAGAAGCAAAATCTTATGTTTTCATTTTTTGCAAACTCACGGCATCACTTTAACCTTCTGCTTAGACCTGACATAGGCATGAAAAGATTTTGGATTTACCTTAACCTCCTTGGCCAATTGCTTTTCAAACTTAGCTTTAGTGTCAATAACCAAATTTTTAACTAAGAGTTCCTGCTTCTTGTAGACTGCCAAAGTCATCAGAATTCTTACTGACACTATACTTTTTTGCTAAAAAAAAAATACAGGTATTAAGAGAGTCGTTCTCAAAAATGTTTTTGGTTGTATTTATCCACCTTTATTTTAAATTATCTAAGAAGAATTATTTTGAGAACGACTCATCATTTACCATAAAAATGTGAAAGTAAAGATTGCACCCCCCCCCCCCTATTTTCAATGGACTGGCACAACCGGACGGATCGGGGCCAGGATCCCGAACGCCTGTGGTTTTGACTGGATACCACTGAGGACTATAGGCCCCCGGCCTGACCTAACGTGAAGCCGAGGCCAGGCCTAATGTTAGGCTAATTCAGGATGTCTGTCAGTCCGTGATAATAGTAGATAGCCTACCCTACGCTAATTAGGCATAACCGAGTCTTACCCTGTTTTGCCTTACTCTCAGCGCCATGACTTTTCTTCTGTATGTTCACGTTGTTATGTTTATACCAGTGTTATAATATTTTTAGTCGCATGGGCTATTTTGCGTCAATCACTGAATGTTGTTCCGAGTTTAAATGTCCAATGAATTAGGAATCACGCTAGGCTAGGCTAACCTGCTGCCACTGTATGCACTGACATATACGTACGTCGCGTTGCATGTGAAGGTACGGTATTGAGTGTACGTACGTAATTACTCGCGCAATACCTTAGCTATTTCAACACAGAAAACTGTATTGTGTGTGAATTCTTATTACTCTTGAATACAAGCACAAGGGAATACACAAGCGAATGATTGGTCCAGGCTAACAGATCTGAAGATATGATTGGTAATACTGTAAACAAGCTGAAGTCATGTAGGATCAGCTGTTCAAAGGTCGATACACTTTTACCAGGATTATCACTTCCTGTGCATTTTACACTAGCAAAGTTCTAAATACTAACCACAGACCTGTGGCAACAGTACTGCGTACCACATAATGGGAGGGGGGGGGGGGGCAGTAGGACGAAATTGGTGTCTATGCTTCCAAATGGAAAGTAAAAACAACTCAAAATCCGTGTGTAGGGGAGTAAACAAGTCTGTAAGCTTATGTAAACTAAACCAAGGTGCTTTTGGAGCCAGTACTACACGCGAGCTACATGGTATGATTGGTTCATCAGTAATAGGCGTAGTAGAAATCTGGGTCTGGGGGCTTCTCCCAGTCAAAATGTGGTGGGGAGGAAGAATGCTTCAAAATGTGGTGGAGGAAGAATGCTTCCTCCCAGTTAAATCCAATGACGCAACCCTTTTGTGATTTCCTTCATTCAGATAAAAGTGTCGAAAAATCGCAGTGATTTCCACTTCAATGTAGCCAGTGCAGTCCAGTCCCATATTCGAGTCACGAGTCCGAAACCGAGCACACTGGCATTCGAGTCCGAGACCGAGTCCGAGTCACAAGCTCCGAGTCCGTCCCCCTATGGAAAGTTTACTTTTATGGTGATTTTACATCAGCGACGGATACAGATACAGACACTAAGAAACAGGAAATTAACAAAAGATCGAAATATACACTGCTGTTTTATACAATTTTGTTATGATTTTTATCATATAAGCGGGATTACGGGGGGTAAGCGGGGCACTCCCCCACTTTTCATAGACCTTACCAAAATGAATGTGAAAATAATTTGTAAAAATTAACGAAAGAAAGCAGACCAGAGAAATTATGGGGGAATTTTTAACTATTAGGTCAATGTTTGCACTGCAAATGAAGGGAAAAACACTTATTTCAAATATCAAGCAATGCCCCAATCTTTTCCTCGGTGCACTTCGCGCGCCACACGCAATGAGTACGGTACTAACTAGTACGTGGTGAAGCTCAATTTAAAAGGCAGTCCCCTCCCGCCAGTCCCCCAAGAAGCCAAAAGGAAAAATTGGTTGTTCTCCAAAAGGGGAAATTTTAAAAAAAAAATTTTAAAAAATCCGGGTTTTGTGGGGTAAACCAAATTTTCGGTAAGGTGGTAAATAAAAATAGACCAGGTAACGCAGCCCCAATGGTGTTTTGGCAAATTTAAAAAAATACCCGGTAAAGGGGTTGTTCCAATAAAATTTTTTCAAAATTTCCAAGGAGGGGGGTTTTTTGCTTTTTCCCAAAATCCCATAAAGAAACCCTTTTTTGGTTTCCCCCTTTTTTTGTAAAAAATTGTCAAAAATTTGAATTTTTTCCCTTCAAAGCCCCCCCCCTTTACTCCCCCACCCATAAAAAGTTCCCAGAGAGAAACCAAAACAATTTTTTTTTTAGCCAAAACCCCCCGTTTTTTAAAAATGGAAAAGGTTGGGGCTTATTTAAAATTTTAACTAGGTAAAAACTCACCCCAAGGATTGAAAACAGAACCCCCCAAAAAACAAAAAACCAAAAAATTTCGTTTATTTGGCTTTTAAAAGTTAGGGGTTTCCTATAAAATTCGGGGGGGGGCAAATCCCCCCATTCGGGGGGGGTTTGAACCCCCAATACAAGCCCCCCCCCCCCCCCAAAAAAAATTTGGGCGAAAAGGGGGGAAGAAAAGGGCCGGGCTTTTATTGGACTGCTTTTGGGCGTAGCCAAATGTATTTTGAGTGGGCAGGTTTTTGGAATTTTTTTAATTTAATGGTTTTCCGACCATTTTGGACCTTTTAAGAAAACGCGCCCCGGTGAAATTTTTTAAAGCCCAAAAATAAATTTTTTTACTTTTTGATATAATTTGGTCAAATTGAAAAAGATTTTAAAATTGGGGAAAATGCAGCGGGAGGGATTCTCGGTTTTTTTGAAAAGTAATTCCACGGAATGATCTAAGAAGTAAAAAGAAATCCCCCAAAAAAATTTTTTCAAAAGGAAGCATTTTTGGCACCTTTATTGGGGCAATGTAAGCACCAAAAAATTTTTAAAAAAATAGTTTCCCCCTTCCCCTGGGGCCGGGGTCCACAGAACCTCCCTTGCCCCCTCCCCTAAGACCTAGAACTTTTTTTGGGGCTTAAATTGGGGGTTGGAAAAAAATTTTTGGAAAGTTTAAAAAAAGGTTTTTAAAAATTTAAAAAAATTTCCCTTTGCCTATGGAGGTTTTTTAAAAAAAAACAGACTAAAAAGGGGTTTTCTCCCCCCTTTGATTTCCTTTTCCACCCAAAAGTTTTTCAAAATAGTTTTAAAAAGATGGGGGCACTTTTGTTCAAAACCCTTTTTCAAAACCCCCTCCCCCCCCCCCCAAAATTTAAGAGGGGGGCAAACCCCAAAAAAGAATGGGTTTTTTGGGACCCCTGTACTATAAAAAACTTTAAGAAAAGGCAAAGGTGAAGAACGCTTTTTTTGCGGTAAACAAATCAACACATTATTCCAAGCCCAAAGGGAACGAAATTCCAAGGAACAACGTACTTTTTCCCCTAAAATTCAAAATTTATAGGTGGGGTCTACTAAAATTTTTTAAAACAGAGTATGTTACGTCGGGAAAATTAAAAAGCCAATGAAATTAGGGGGCCCATAAATTCCAAAATGTTCCCTTGGCATTTTTATTTGGTAATTAAGGGGGGTTTTGGGGTAAAAAAATCTATCGTGGGGGGAAATGGAAGGGCCTTTTAGGGGAAAAAAAAGGAACTAACAAAACCCCTGATTTGAAAAGTGTGTTAACTTTATTATTTTTGGTATTCTTTTAAAAAGTAGGGGAGTTCCCCAAACCCTTGGGGTGGGGCGAATTTTTTTGGGGACTTTTTTGGGGGAAAATGCTCGGATCCTTTAAAATTGAGCCCCCATTTAAAGGGAAAAACCTACATGCACTCCCCCCCGAAGGCAGAGGAAAGACATCTTTTTGAAATGGGTTTTTCCTTCTTATTGCGGAAAAATTGCCTAGAAAAAACCCCCCCCCTGGTTTTTTGAATTTTAAAAATTTTCCCTTTTTTTAACCATGAAAGGGGGGATGCCCCCCCCCGAAAATCCCGCTTATATGATAACACATAAAAAAATGATAAAAAGCAGTTGAAAAATTCGATTTTTTTTAATCCTGTTCTTAGTGTCTGATCTGTACCCGTCGCTGACAAAAAAATAAAAAAAAGTAAACTTTCTTTGGGGGGACGGACTCGGAGTTTGTGACCGGACTCGGTTCGACTCGAACCCCGTGACCGGTTGGACTCGGACTCGAAAGGGGGACTGATCACTGCTAATGAGGGAAATCATGCAGTTTTTCGACCTTTTTACAGAGGAAAACAAAAAAGGGTTGCGCTTTGGATTAAGGGGGGAAAAGATTCTTCCTCCCCCCCACTTTTTGAAGCATTTTTCTCCCCCCCACATTTTGACGGGAGAAGCCCCCAGCCCCAGATTTCTACTACGCCTTTAAACTGTGAACCTATACGTAGCCGGTGTATACGGCCCCAAAGCACCTTGGTTTTTTTACTAAGCTTACAGATTTTTTATCCCCACAAGGGATTTTGAGTTTTTTTATTTTCCTTTTGGAAGCATGACCCAAAATTTTCGTCCTCTCCCCCCCCCCCCCCCCCTTTGGGACGTCAGTACGTTCCCACGGGTTGTTTTAGTTTAAAATTTTGCTAGTGAAAAGCCGGGAAAAAGTGAAAATCCGGGTAAAAGTTTCGACCTTTGAAAAAGGCCCCACATGATTCAGCTTTTTTACGTTTTAGCCAAAAATTTTTTCAGTTTGTTGCCTGGCCAATCATCGCGGGGTACCCCTTGTGTTGTTTTAAAAAGTAAAAAAATTTCACACACAATACTTTTTCGGGTTTTGAAATAGAAGGTATCCGGAATAATAGCTACACTAACCGTCATTCACAGAACGCGACGTACGATTTTCATGCATACAGTGGCAGCAGGTTACCCTAGCCTAGCGTGATTCCTATTCATTGGACATTTAAACTCGGAAAAAATTCAGTGATTGACGCAAAAATACCCATGGACTAAAAAATTATAACAGGGTATAAAATAACAACGGAACAACAGAAGAAAAGTCGGCGCTGAGGGTAGGCAAAACGGGTAAGAACCGGGTTAGCCTAAGTTAGCGTAGGGTGGGTATCTATTTATACGGATGAAAAAGAATCGAATTAGCCTAAATTGGGCCCTAGCCTAGGTTCCCGTTGGGCAGGCCTGGGGCCCATAGTCCTCAGTGGTACCCAGTCAAAACCACGGGCGTTCGGGATCATGGCCCCATATCCGCCTTGTTCCATTCCATGAAAAAAAGGGGGGGGGGGGGTGCAATCTTTACTTTCCATTTTTATGGAAAAGATGGTTTTCTCAAAATAATTCTTTTTAGATAATTTAAAAAAAGGGGATAATATAAAAACCAAAAACATTTTGGAAACACCCCTTTTTTAATACCTGATTTTTTTTTGCAAAAAAGTATAGTGTCATGAATTCTGTGACTTGCAGTCACAAGAAGCGGGAACTCTTAGTTAAAAAATTTGGTTATTGACACTAAAGTATTTTGAAAACAATTGGCAAGGAGGTTTAAGGTAAAAAAAATCTTTCATCCCATGTCAGGTTAAGCAAAAGGGTTTAAAAGTGAGCCGTGATTTTTGCAAAAAAAAAAAACATAAGATTTGCTTCTTGTTAGTCTTTTTTTACCCTTTTCAAAAATGCCAGAGTGCAACAGAGTGAAGATACAATTTGAAACTCAAAATGATACGATAGTTCGGGAAGAACCTAAACAGCATAAAATCAGAAAAATTTGAAGGCCTTTTCAAAAAACGGTCCCTTTTAAAAAGCGTTAGCATCCTATGAAAACGAACCTGAGTTGAATATGCAAAAAATTTGGGTGTCACCATTTTTAAAAAAAGTACTAAAACACTAACCCCCAGGCTAGCTCCACGGTACAGTTTTCGTCACGGCTGGGGAAGACCTTCTTGCATAGTCGCTTGATAATAAAACAAACGTTACTTGTACACCCCAATATATTTTTGGGCTCTAATTTAGAACAACTTACAGGCTACTGTCTTTCCCCTTTTGGTACGCGTTATAGTGTGATTTGAATTGAATTTACAGGTTTACAGCGAAAGTTGCACCACAATGGGCCCTACTATTTTTTTGTCGCCAAAATGTTCGAATGAACGTAAAAACCCCGAGGTAAGTGCAAATAAAAGGCAGAGCATATCTCTCGTACTAGTAGTACAATTTTTAGGCAATTAGGCTTAATTTCTGAGGTCCATCGCCAGTAGCCTAAAGTTAGGTACTACAGTAAAAAGGGATAGTTTCCCTTTGTGGTTTCCCTTGTACGGTTATATTGCAATATCAACGTTACTTCAAAAAGACCACACATTCAGTCAGTCTTGTTCGTTGTGTTTTTGTGCTAAGACTAGCAGCAAGCGATCAGCTTTTTAACCAGTGAATTGACATATTTTGGGTTCTATTGGTCCTAACAGATGTTCTTTAGGAGAGATAGTGTTTGGAGAGCACTTTTTGTTTTCCTTGAGTTTAGGTTTTTTTTACAAAAAATTTCGGGGCTGATCCCGGGAAATTTGCACAAAGGCCATATTTTTTCTCTCTTATTTTCATATGGGCCACTAAAACCCAAGACTAGTTTTTAAAAACTGATTTTTAATGTTTTTCCCTTTTGCAAACTCCGGGCCCATCATTTTAAGGAGGGTTTTGGGGGCCACCCAAGGTAATGAAGGCACACGTTACGATCATAGGATAGGGCAAATTGTTAAAGATTATTCGTATCGTTTTTTCCCAAGGGAAATCATCTTTTTTTGGGGACTTGTAGGGATTTGAAATTCTTTTTATTTATGTGTTGTCTTTCTGAAGAGTTGGTTGTAATAAGTTGAGTTAAAAGTAGTAAGGCCGGGGCTTGTGGGATCTATCCTCCCCTTTTTCCCAGAAGCTCCAAATTTGTCAGTCTTCTTTGCTTTTTTAAGAATTTTCGGATTCAAATTTGTACCTCGACTGCGGATTGTAATTTATCCAAATTTCAAAAAGGGGGATCAGAGTTCCCTTAATTAAGGCGGTCAGTTTAACCGGGTTTTGGTGAAAAGTTATGGAATCTGTAATCAAGGTTTTGCTTAAATTTTTTAGATAATGGGACCAATCTGTCACAGCATTTTTTTTACCGAGTGATTTGTTTTACTAATTAAAAAGCTTTCTTGAGGATGTTCCTTATTTTGACTTGGTACATGTTGATGTTTTTCCCTTGTTTTTTTCAAAAGCCTTGATAAAGTTCCTTTAGGTGGGATTTTATGGTTAAACGAAAGGTTGGGCACAAGGGCAATTGTGCTGCGGATAAATTCAGGGCCCCAAGGTAGATCTCAGAGGGGTTTTGTTAAATGTTAATGGTAATTTCTCTTCTTGGAAAGAAGTTACAAGGGATTTCCCAGGGTTTGTCCTTGGCCCGCTTCTTTTTTTTAATTTTTATCAATGATATTGATAGCTCTCTCACTTTAAAGGTTTTGAATTTCCTGATGAACAAGTCTTGGGAAAGGGTTTAGTGATAGGGATGATGCCTCATTACTGCAAAAAGACTGGATAGGTTTTTTTCATGGTCTCAATTTGGCCCAAATGTCTTTAATGCAGTTTTAGTGCAAAGCCCTTCATTTTGGTCCTAAAAATTTAACTAGATTATAACAGAATGGTAGTATTCGAGTGATGTGACTTTTGAAGGATCTGGGTAGTTATTAAGGGTTTTAAACCCATCAAACAGTGGCAGTGCTGTGCTAGGGTAATAGGGTGCTTGGATTGATCAAGAGGAATTTAGATTTTTTAGAAAAGAAATTGTACTAAATCTGTAAAGAGTTGGTAAGCCCCCACCCCGACTATGCACCCCAGGTTGGGCCCCTTCTATGAAAAGGACAAGCTTTTTTTAGAGCAAGTTCAGAGGAGACCCACTCCCCTTTTATCCCCGAGGTGGAACATCCCTTTATATTTTAGACTTAAGATCTTGGGCTTACCACCCTGGAGTTGAGAAGGATTGGGGGGGACATGCTTCAGGTGTAAAAATTTTCTCTCTAAAAGGGAAACCCCTTTGTCCTTTTTGAAAATTATTTAAAGGTTAAATGTAATTTCGGGTTCGGGGATTGAAAGAAGCTATTTAAAAATTTTGAAAGGTTTTGACTTTGGGAATTTCGTTTTTCTCTAGAGTTTTTAAACAAGTGGAAAGTCTGCCCGAGTGGGTAGTTAAACTCCACATCGTGCACTGTTTTAAGGAACTTGACAAGTTTTTTCATAAGTGTGGTAGAACTAATTTTGCTGGGTCGTTGGTGTTGGTTGGTTTTGTTTTCATTTGGGTTTGTATGGACTTCAGGCATCTTAGGGGGCCCTTAGCCCTCCTTTTCCCTTTTAACTGTTATTTTATGTAGAATATTTCAATATTCCTATATCAGACTGTACTAGTCGCCGGACGGTAGTGGCCATGATCCGGCGTTTGAAAGTACATTATACGCCACACACATATAATAAATAGCATGGTTGGGACCCTGAGTCGGTAATAAGGAAATTCCCCCCTAAAAGCATAAAATGGGGGTAGTAATATGTAGGCTATTTTTTTTTTTCAGTAATGAATCCATTTTAGGTACAGCATACCCTTTAAAATGATTATTTTTTTTAAGCATTTTTTAACGCACCCACATTGTGTGTAATTTTTTGGGATTAGAAATAATATCTCTAAAAAACAAGAAAATACCTCACCCTGGTGTCACCTCCCAAAGTATGCTTACTGACAATTTGCCTGCACTGGTGCTTAGTGTATAAACAGGTTATAGGTTATTATCGCTGTTTGTTAACTGGGCCAAAATTCCGTCTTCTAGGCAGGGTTTGGCACCAAGTTTAAAACAAGTTTTTCATGATACGTATGGAGGCAACAAGCGCCTTTCCCCCCGAAGGCTCGTTACTCAGCACCCCTGCTACAAGGGCTACGCAATACAGCTTGTACGTAGGCATCGTACGAACGTCAAAATAAGAAAAAATTTTTGCACACTACACATAGGGAAAAAGCGCCACTTTCGGGTGTTTTTAAGACACACAAAAAAATTTCGAGTCAAATCAAGCTTTCTTTTACTAATTTGGATGGGAGTAGGAAAAGGTGGGTAGAATGATCCGTAAATTATACACATTTGGGAAAAGGGAAACAGGAGAGTGCTTATTAATTTTTTTTTAAATATCGCCTTTGGGAAAAGCTTGGGTGCATAATTTCGGGGCAAGCATGCTACTAAAGGGACCGGGAATCGTTCATCCATACCAATTTTACAGCACGCGCATCGTGAGGTGACGAAATTTGGTGCCCCCTGCTAAATTTAAAAAATTTTTCCATTTCTCATGAAAAGTTTTCTCTTAACCCCGAAAATTTGGCGCATTTCGTTGGCCAATCAAGAGACAGAGAAATTCCATCACAAGTTTAGATGCTTGGTCAAGAAAGGTCCTTTAGTCGGGCATCCAAAATTATGAAAGCCCATAAGAAGATATAAAAAATTTTTCAATGAAAGATTACCATTTTAAAAACAAAAAATAAAAGATGAAGGAGACCATCCGCAGGATTTGGGGAAATTTTTTTAAAAATTTTTTTGGCGATTTAAAAAAGGTCTCAGGGCCCCCTTTTGAACACTAATGGAATTTTAGTTATTTTCCGCCCCCCTTATTTAGCCCCTGAAAAAATTATTTCCGCCCCCGGTTTTTTGGGGCAGAAAACATCGGTTGAGGGGCGGGGAAATAACGGCATAGAAGGAATACTTTCAAGAAAAGTGCAAGAGACTGGATCTCTTTTAACAACTTTATATTGAAGAGACTGTGTTTGTGAAGTTTCGAGACTTGTCCAGAGGTTTCTAAGGAATTCTTGATAGTGCTCTAAGCACTGACTTCATGCGAAGGTTGATTTCCTTTGGGTAGGATAAAAGATAATGACAGTTTTTGAATAGGAAACCCAAAAAGGGGTCTTTTGCTCTTTTCAAAAAATGGGGAAATGGACTATGACAGCGTAATTGAGTCATAAGTTAAGCAAAGGGGGAGCTGTAGAATTTTTTTGAAAAAATTTTCCCTTCCAAGGGGCATTAAAGGGAAAATTTTAGCCAGGAAAAGTGTTCTCTTTTAGTGGGCTTTTCTGTTTGTATCATGCGGTAGTATCCTTTGGCCCCTTCCAACGGTCCTCCAAAAATAGGGGGGGTGGGCATGAAAAATTTTTTTAGGGGGCAAGCAATGCCCGCCTTACTTAGATGTGTGTTTTAGGGAGGCAATAGTTGCCCCTAAGATTTAGCGGGCAGTTGTGTAAATATACAAGTTTTATTTTAAAATTTTTCTTTTTTCGGTTTTTTTGGGACTGCCCCCCCCCCCCCCCCCCCCCCCCCCCCCCCGGTCCCTCCCCGTGGGCTACCCCGTTTTCCCAAAAGGGCATATACAGATGCGACCCCACGCCAAAAAACACTGGGGCCATATGTTTTTTGACATCATAAAATCAGTGAAAAAATGAAAATGACGCATTCAATTGCCACCCAAAAAAAAACCCTCAGCAACATCTGGCGCCCTTAGGGGAGAGCTGGGCTCTATTTCCTTCTACCATATGCACCCCCGTGGACACCGCAGGCCAAGTCCAGGGTAAATTTGGCAGAGCCACTCCCTGGATGCGTGGAGATGCCAATAGGGGTCAAAAGGGGGCCAAAGGGCCGTTAAGACCAATATTAACCAAACCTTCTTCCGGCACTAGTGGGCCGAAAACCCACAGCGGGAAAATGCAGTGACAAGTTAAATTCAAAGCTTTTTTTTTCCCGCTGTTGAGTTATGCCTCAGGGTCTGAAATTTAAAATTGGGGGTCAGGGTAAAATAAAAAAAATGCCACTCCAAGCCCCCAGGATTTTTCTGGTGAGCCTTATTTTGAAGGACCCAGGATAATTTTTAATTGGTGAATTTCGTTTTTTGCCTAAAATAAAATTGTGTTTGAAAGGGGACAAAAAGTAGTAACGGGTACCCCATCACCAATGATTAAAAATACCCCGAAATTTTTTTTTCCCCCAAAGGAAAACCCCTTTTTTCCAAATTTTCATTCCCCCCCCAATTGTAAAAGAAGTTGATTACCAATTTTCCTTTGATTAAGCTTCACCCCAAAGTGACAGTGCAATAATTATTGATTGTCAATTTTTTTGAATTACTGAAAAAAAACTAAATTATTCAAGCTTTGAGAAGGTTTAAACACAGATTGGAATCCAAGCACTCTCTCTTTCCTAGTCAAAATAAATTTCCGAGGTAAGCAAAATGGAATTTGACCAAGTTCAAGCAAAATTAACAAGTTTGAAAGCACCAGTGCATGGTCATAATCGTAGGAAGTCTTTTAGTGCCGGGGGTCTTTTTGAGTTTATTCACAATACAATTAAACATTGGCCATTAACAGGTTTCAACATACAAAAAATCAATAAGTATTTGGATGAATGGTTAATTCTAGAAAAATCACAATGATTCCTATGAATTTAAATCCTAATATTCGATGCACTTTGGTTTTGAAACATAAGGGTGTAATAGAAGTTGAAGCGGTAGTCCCTTTAAGGCAGCTATATCTTATATTCAAACTTAATTTCTGGTCAGCATAAGAGAAAATAGGGTGCAATGATAAAATGCAAATTACTTATGCATCAGGGAGTTATATCCAGCCAAAAAAGGGCTCCCTATTTAAAAATTCTGTTTATTTATTAAATGTCCCAGATTTAAGTTCCCATGCAATATTCAACTTGTTAAGTCCTATGGTAAAGTGAATTCCATGTAATTTCAAATTCATTAATAGTCTTACAAGCCTAACCCAATAAAAATTTAAATGATTAAATACAAGTTCCTTTTCAAAAATTTACCTCAAAGATCCCAAACTTCCTGCAATCTAGGGAACCAAATTCAACTAAAGGGTTTTTGGCCTACCTCGTATAAATAGGGCTCTTTAATCCTAAAAGAATTTTTTTTAAAAGGTTAAACCTTTACAGCAAGCGAGTTGGGGTTTTTTCCCTTACAAATTAAAATTTCTTTAAAATCTAAATCTTATCAACCGAAATCCCCAAAGGCACCAAGTGGCTTAATCCTGTTACACGGTCAGCTTCAAATCAACACTCAGAATATCCATTCATGTTATAATGTATGTTTTGGGAAATAATTAGCGAAATTGAAACTTTCATTATTCATTAAAGATTGAATCGGGAATGAAAATAACCTTAAATTTATTTGTTCAATGAAGGACTTCCCAAATTAAATTTTGGATCTAAAGCATTCAAAAATGAAGATGCATTATATTGATTTAAATAAGAAATGCCAAGAAAACCCTGGAACAGAAACTTCCAGAAAGAAATTATTAAATCTTAATCAATATCTTGACATCCATGGAAAAAATTTTCATCGTAATTCCCTAATGAGTCTAATTTAGCATAATAGCAAATAAACAAAAACCCCCACCCCCCCCCCCCCCCACCCCCCCCCCCCCCCACCCCCCCCCCCCCCCACCCCCCCCCCCCCCCACCCCCCCCCCCCCCCACCCCCCCCCCCCCCCACCCCCCCCCCCCCCCACCCCCCCCCCCCCACCCCCCCCCCCCCCCCCACCCCCCCCCCCCCCCACCCCCCCCCCCCCCCGCCCCCCCCCCCCCCCCCCCCCCCCCCCCCCACCCCCAACCACCCCCCCCCCCCCCCCCCCCACCCACCCCACCCCCCCCACACCCCCCCCCCCCCCCACCACCCCCCCCACGACCCCCCACCCCCCCCCCCCCACCCCCCCCCCCCCCCCCACCCCACCCCCCCCCCACCCCCCCCACCCCCCACCGCCCCCCCCCCCCACCCCCCACCCCCCCCCCCCCCCCCCCCCCCGCTCCCCCCCCCCCCCACCCCCCCCCCCCACCACACCCCACCCCCCCCACCTGCCCCCCCCCCACCCCCCCCCCCAGGCGCGCCCCACCCCCCCCCCCCCCAGGCCGGGTTTAAAAACCCTGGGGCCCCCTTTTTTTAAAAATTGGTTAAATTTAAATGATTTTTTTTTCCTTTTTTTTTAAAATTTGAAAACAATGGGGGGCCCCCAAAAATTTAAATTCAAAAAAAATTAAAAAAAAATTTTTACCTTTAATTTTTTGTGTTCTCGAATTCCCCTTTTAAACTTTGGCCCCACAACCAAATTTGGGGTTTGTATTAAAAAAATTTTTTTCCTTTGGGTTTTAAAAGAAAAATTTGTTCTGGGAAACCCCCCCCCCCAAAAAAAAAAATTTCGGGAACCTAAAAAAAATTTTTTAAATTTACGTTTTTAAACTTTAACCCTGGGGCCCCTTTTTTTTTAAAACCATTTTTTTTGTTTTCAAAAAAAAACCCTCCCTTTAAAAATTTTAAATGCGTTTGGGGGGTTTCCCCCTTTCAAAAATTTTTTCCCCATTATTTTAAAATATTGTTCGGTTCCCCTTTTAAAAAAATTTTTTTTTCCCTTTTTTTTTTTTTCCGTTTAATTTTCCCAACCTGCAAAATTTTTTGATTTGGGAATGTTTTTTTCCCCCCCCCAAAAGGGTCGGGTCGCAAAACCTTTGGGGTTTAAAAAAAACCCCTTTTAAAGAAATTCTTTTTTTTAAACGTTTTAAGGTGCCTTTTTTTTAAGGGGGAAAAATTACCCTGTTTGTTGAAAGGGTTTTTAAAAATTTGGGGAATTTGGGGGGAAAATCAAATTTTTCCCGGTCCAAAAAAATTTCCCCCCTTTCCTAAAATTTTATTTAAAAATTTTCCCCCCACTTGGAAAAAATTTTAAAACTTAAATTTTGGTAAACCCGGGGTTTTTGGGGTTTTCCGAAAAATTTTCCCCAAATGATTTTTAAATCTTTTTTTAAAAAGGGAAAAGGACTCCCCTTTAGAATTTTAAAAAAATTAATTTTTAAAAGGTAGGCAAAAGGGGGGGTTTCCCTTTTTAAATTTTTTTTAAAATTTTGAAATTGGGCTTTAAGCTAAAAAACCCCAAAAATGTGGCCCTCGGGGAAAAAAAGGAACATTTTTGGGGGGTTTATTTACTGAAGTTTAAAACCTTAAAGGGGAAAAAAAAAGGGGAAAAAAAATTTTTTGAAAAAAATTTTTTAAGGGCTTTTTGTTAAACGGTTTATTATTTTTTCCCCCAATTTGGAAATTTTAAAAAAGAAATTTTGGGGGGGGGGGGGGGGAAGTTTAAACAAAAATTTTTTTTTGGGGGATTTTTGGGGGGAATTTTTTTTATTGGAAAAAAAACCCCCCTTTTGAATCCCCTTTTTTTAAAAATGTTTTCCCCAAAAACCCTTTTAAAAAAATTGGGTTTGTGTTTTAATTGGGGGTTTTTTTTAAGGGAACTGAGGTTCGTAAAAAAAAATTTTTTGGGGAAATTAGGTTTTGGGCCTTTTTTATTTTAAAAAAAAGTTGGGGAAAACCTTTTTGGTTTTTGAAAACTTCTTTTTTTAAAAAAAGTTTTTTTTCCCCCCTGCCATTTCGGGGGTTTTGTTGGCAATTTAATTTAAAAATTTCCCAAAATTGTTTTCAATTTTGGAATTATGGCCCTACCTGTGGTTATAAATAATAGGAAAAATTTTAAAAAAGGGAAAACCCAAAATTGGAAAAAACTTTTAAATGTTTTCCCAGGTTTTAAAAAAAAATTTTTTCCAAAGGGGGTTTTGGTTTTTTTTAAAATTGAATTTTAAAAAAAATTTTTCCAAAAAATTTTTGGGGAAAATTTTTTCCCAAGCAAAAATTTTTTTCCCATGGTTTACTAAGAAGTCAGTTTTTAAAAAATTTTAAAATTTTTATCCCATTTTTATTTGGTTTAAAATTTTTTTTTTTTTTTTTTCCAAAATTTTTAAACCCCCCTTTTAAAAACCCCCCATTTTAAAAAAATCATAAAATTTCAAAATTTTAAAAATTTTTAAATTTTTGCATCCTTAAACTAAAAAATTTGGCCCCCCAAAACCTTTTAAAAAAATTTTAAATTTTTAAAAAAACCCTTTTTTGGGAGAAAAAATTTGGGAAAAAACCAAAGGGGAAAAACCTTTTTTCCCCAAAATTGACCCCCGTCCTTTCCCAGGCCAAAATTAAAATTTGGTTTTTTGGGGTTTCCCCCTTTAAATTTTAAAAATTTCCCCTTTAATAAGGGAAAAAAACCCCCAAGTACTTAATTCAAAAAAATGTTTTTTAATCAATGAAAAATTTAAAAATTTTTCAAAAAAAACTTTAAAAAAAAGGGGGTTTTAAGGGCCCCAAATTTATTTAAATTTTAAAAAGGAAAACATAAACCAAAACTAAATTTAATCCCCAAATTGGAAAAAAATATTTCAAAAACTCCCCTTTTTGGGTTTTAAAACCTTACTTTAAAAAGCGGGTTTCCATTTTTTCCCTTTTTTTTCCGCCGGGGTCCCCCCTTTTTTTAAAAAAAAGGTTTTGGTTTGCCTTTTTTTTTCCCCCAATAATTTAAAATTTTTCCCCGGGAAAATTTTAATTAACCCCCAAAAAGGGGGGTGAAATATTATAATAACTCAGTACTAAATCCTTCCAATATCCCGGGCATCTCCTGTAAGTCTTCCCTGTTTTGCCACTAAACAGCTAACGAAAATTTAGGCAACGCCCAATTAAGTTTAACTTTTAGTTCCCTTTGCCATAAAACCGTAATGTTCAGAATGTAAAATATTTTCGTAAAGCAGAAAATCATGTATTGAAAAACAGCTTATCTTTCTGGCAGTGGTAACCCCTTGCTCCTGTTTTGTCCCACAGCGAGAACGGTAGAATTTTTGGACCTACAACGATGTAAAAAATTCCCCACGAAAATTCCCCTGGTGGCAGTAACCCTTTAAAATTCCCAAACCTTAATTGTTGCACTATTGGGTACCCACTTAAATGCTCACGTGTAAATATCATATATTTTTTCCGGGGAAACATAGTCAGCCCCTTTTTTGAAATTTTCCCAAAATGACAAAATTTTCCCAAAAGTCTTTGCTTTTCAAAATACAAAAAAACTGTCTTTTCCAACTTTTTCGCCCAAAAACCCTGTGTTTACACTCCTCCAGTCATAGAAAAATACCGCTAAAACTGAAAAAAATATAAAACTCAAATTACTAAATCTGTGAATTTTAACCCAAACTACCCAGCATAACAAAACAACTATCTCTAACTGAGCCCACTTGATTTTACGTAATTTTTCCCCGGCCCCTTTAAAAGAGTAACTCATTCTAGAAAAAAATCGCAAAAAAGGCAAAAGTACTTACTTCATACCAAAAAGCTCTTGATACGGGGCCATGGTTGGTAATGCCTAAAAAAGTTTTTTATGCAACTCCCCCTTTTCTTGCTGCTTGAAAAACAGCAAATCCTTAAAATGCATCCCAATGCACGACTGTGGAGCTATTTAAAACATCCACTTTTTCACTGTTTCTCAACAGCCACACCCCAGAAAAAACAGTACACATTTTAATTACTGGAGATCTCAGGATCCACCTGGGATTCTTTCACTTTAGTCGAAGCCACCCCTATTCAACCAGACACTACCTTATATAATTACTGGGAACTCAGGCATCCCACCTGGAAATTCTTTCATGTTATCAGACAGCCACACCCTATAACAAGTACACAATAAATCACGGAATCTCAGGGACCACCAGGGACTTTTTTCATGTTATCAGCAGCCCCCCCTAGTGCAAAAAACGTACAACCTTTAAATTACTAGATCTCAGGCACCACCTGAACTTCTTTTTCCCCGTTTCTCAGGGCAGCCACCCCCAGTGCAACACAGTAAAACTTTTAATTACTGGAGATCTCAGCATCCACCGGGGAAATCTTTACTGTTATCAGATAGCCACCCAAGTGCAACACAGTACACAATTAATAATGGAGATCCAGGCATCCCCCCAGGTATTTTTTCATGTTAGTAAAAAGCCACCTCTAGTGCAACACAGACACTTCACATATATAATTAATGGAGATTCGGGCATCCCCCCTGGAACTTTTTTCATGTTACTCAGACAGCCACACCCTAGTGCAACACATCACATATAAAATCACTGGAGTCTGGGCTCCCCCGGGTTATTCTTTAAACTGTATCGACACCCCCCCTAGTGCAACACTACACTTCACAATATAAATTATGGAGGTCTCAGGCACCACCTGGAATTTCTTTCCTGTTACTAACAGCCACCCTAGGAAACACACCAAAATCTGAAACTGCGCTATCAGGCAGCCTTCTTTTCACCTGTTTTTTTTGGGTAAAAGCCCAGTCAGCAAGGCCGAAAAAAATTTTTTCCTCAGGAGTGAAAAATAAGTCCCAAAGGGACAAAACACACAAACCGACAGTTTTTCATTTTTAAACATTCCCCAAAAAATCTCTTACAGTTCACACAAATAAGATTGACATCCCACAAAAAAAAACAAAGACAACCCTAGCAACTGATGGGATTTAAAGCATTTTTGGGTTTTAAAAAGAGAGCCTTCCTACTCAACAGCAATGCACAAATATTTCGTTTCTGTGACAGCCAATTCCTATGGGATCTTGCATGTTTTTTAAATAAATCTTCTTGCTAATTCTGCTAATTTTTATGTGAGGGTAAAAGGGAACAAACCCTTTCAAACCCCTTGGAAGTTTGTGAGGATGTTTGAGCTGGGTTTTCACAAACTTTTTTTGACTTTTTTATAAATGATATGGGGGGGAAAACACATATTTTTATTTTTTCCACTTCACGTTCGTTGTGTGCCCTTCTTCTTTTTTTTTTGGGTGTGTAAGAATTCTCCTATGGAGGTAAAATTTCCCCGGCCTTTGCTGAACATTTCCATCCTCAGTTAATCTTTTTGAAAGTTCAATAGTTCTGTTGTCTTTGAAGGATGACCCTTTCCCGACATCGTGTGGGGAAAAATTATAGTATAATTGCCTGTAAAGAAACAAAGGGAAAACCCAAAAAAAAAATTCCCGGTGTGATTGTCAGCATTTTGTACATTTAGTCGAAGGTCTTGCAGGGTGTCTCCCAAACCCGGCGTAAACTTGACATGTTTCCAAGGGGCAATGGGGGGGTACACACAAAAGACTTCTTAAAACCCTTTGGTCTATTAAACCCATTCACATTTCTGGATTTGATGTGGCCAACTTTACCACTTTATAGATACCTTTCCAAAAAAAGTACTTACCTTTTATGTTATGTAGGCTTCAGTTGTGATTTCCCAAGTTTTTGGATTGTCCCGCTGAAATGAACCTTTTTTTCCCATAGAAACACTACCCTTTAAAAAAGATTGTTAATAGGTAATGTGTGTGATTGCATAATGTTTTATAGCCCTTTAACCCTTGTCATTTTTGGTTTTAAAAAGAAAACCTTGGGTATATGCGGTTATGTATTTTATCTTTTTTTTTTTTTTCGGGGAAAATTTTTGGGGAAAGTTTCCCCCCTTTCTTTAAAAAAGTTAAAATAAATTTTCCACTGGGTTTTAAGGTGTTAACTTTTTGGGGGAAAATAAAGTAAGGGGGGTTAAAAACCCCCGGGGAAAAGTTTTTTGAGGGAAAAAAAATTTGGGGGGAAAAGTTCTAAAAACTTTTTGTTTTCCAGGGGGAATCAAAAAATTTAAAAAAAGGGTTTAAATTTTTCCTTTTCTTTTTTAAAATTGAACTTTTTAAGGGGAAAAAAAAAAAAATTCTGGTTTTTTTGTATTTTTTTCCAGGGGGGTTTTAAAAAAAGGGTTTTTTTTTTTAAAAAATTAAAAATTTTTTGGATGGATGTTTTTTAAAAAGGGGAAAACCCCAAATTTTGGGATTTTTAAAAGCAAAACTTAAATTTTTTTGTTTTTTTTTTTCCCTCCCCCCCCCCCCTTTTTTTCCCCCCTTTTTTTTTAAAAAATTTGAAAAATAAAAAATTGGACTGGCTTAAATTACATTTTTTTATTTTTTTTTTTAAAAGGGGGGGTCTTTTGGCCTTGCAAAGAAAAGCCCCAAACCAAAAAAGGTTTTTATTTTTTTTTAAAAATTTTTTTTTTTTAAAACTCTTAAATTTTTGAAAAAAATTTGGTTTTTTTTTGGGGTTTTTAAAAGGTACAAAAAAACCCAAGTTTTGGGGGGGTTTTGGGGGTAAAAATTTTTTAAATTATTTTTTTTATTTTTTTGGGAAAATTAACCTTTTTCCCAAAATGGTTTTTTAAAAAAAAAAAACCACGGAGAAAAAAGAACCCAAATTTAAAGGAAATTTTCCCCTTACGGAAATTTGGCCCCTCATTTGATTTTCCCTTTTTTTTCCTGTTAAAAGCACTTTTAAACGGCTTTAGAAAAACCTTTTGAATTAAAAAAAGGGAATTTAAAGGGAAAAAGGGGGAAATTCTTGGTAAAACAAATTGCCCTTTTCCTTTTTGGAAATTTTAAAAAACCCGGGGCCCCCCTTTTTCCCCCTTTTTTTTTTTAAAAATTTTTCCCTTTTGGGTTTTTTTTTTAAAAAAAAAAATTTTTTTAAAAACCCCAAATTTTTTAAAAAAAAAAACCCCCCCCCAAAAAAAAAAACCCCCCCCGGGGGGGGGGCCCAAACCCCCCAAAAAAAAAACCCCCTTTTTCCCCAAATTAAAAAACAAAAAAATTTTTTGGGGGGGTTTTTTAACCCCCCCCCCCCCCCCCCTTTTTCCCCCCCCCCCAAAAAAGGGGGGGGGGAAAAAAAAAATTTGGAAAAAAAAGGCTTTTTTTAAAAAAAAAGGGGAAAAAAAGGGAAAGGTTTTTTTAAAAAAAAGGGGGGTTTTGGGGGGGGGGGGGGGGGGGGGGGGGGGGGGGGGGGTTTCCCTTTTAAAAAAAAGGAAAAACCAAACAAAAAAAAAAAGGGGGGGGGGGGCCCTTTTAAAAATTTGGGTTTTTTGGGGGAAAAACGGGGGGTTTTTTTTTTTTTTTTTTTTGGGCCCAAATTTTTTTTTGGGGGGTTTTCCGGGAAAGGGGCCCCCCGGGGAGGGGCCGGGGGGGTTTTTTTTTTAAAAGGACCACTTTTACAGTGGGTAGCTACTTGTTTTGGATATCCCAAACCCCCTGTACAATAACATATAGAAAAGCTTTCTTTCAGGTACTTTCCCGAAAAGTTTGATTATGTTTGGTTCCTTTTTTCCCGTTTCAGGGATTAAAAAAGGTAGCTCCAAAAAGGAAAAATTTTTACACTAACCTTTCCCAACTGCTTACTCTTTAAAACACAACCCTAAGTGTTCCCCTCCCCCCCCCTTGGGAAACCCGGGACGGTAAAAAATTCTACTCAAAAAGCCCAATTAGTCACAGGGAATAGGTTTCTGTTGTACCTTTTTCAAAGTTTTAATATCTCCCGATAAGTACAAATAAAGCCAATTTTTTTTTTGGGGGGGGGGGGGGGGGTGAGGGTGGGAAGGGGAGCAGGGGCCCGGGGGGTTAAAAAAATATCACTATTTTTTGGTTGACGTAAGGGTCCTTTTTTTAAAATGGGGGTGGCTGACATTTTTTTGAAATTTTCTTTTTTGGGCCTTTTTTGGTAGTGTTTTTTTTCTTCTTTTTCATGGGGAGGGGTTAGGCTAAAAAAAAGATGGGAGGGGGGACTGGAAAGGTGGGATTTGAAATTTAAGAGGGAAAGGAATTTGGGGGTTTTTGGGGGGCCGTTATGAGAAAAAAACTTGGGGGGTTTTTTTTAAAATCAACCCCTTGAAAAAGAGAGAAAATTTTTTTAGAAAAAGGGAAAAAATTTTGGGTGAAAATTGTTTTAAAGGGAGAAAAACTTAAGTAAAGATTTGGGGGAGACACCATAATGGTAAAAAAAGTTTATCGAGGTTTTTTCTTAGAAGGATTTAACTATTTAGGTTGGTGTGGTTTTCCTTAGAAAGTTTAAAAGTTGGGAATAACCAAAGGGTTGAAAAAATTTTGGGATGTTTAAAGTTTTTATAAAAATTTTTTCTACAATTATTTTTTGGGTTTCCCGCCCTCACCATCTAGCTTTTAGGGGGACTCATTTTCAAGACCACCTAAAAAGGGACTGCTAGTAAAACAGACTCTTGTAAAAGTTATAAGACCAATAGGAAGGGAGAAGTCAAGTCTCATGGCCCAAAGGGGAAAGTGTGGTGTCATCCACCAGTTTAAAAAAGGGGTGGGGGGGGGGGGGGGGGGTGGGGGGTGGTCATCCAAAACGTGAAAAAAAACGAATTCAAAAATTTTTGATGTAAAAAATCTGTGGTCAAGCTTGTTGGGCACATGGAAATTGCTGTTGTTTGGGGGGTTAAAAGATCCCCCTTGGGAAAAAGGGGTTTGGGGGGATCTTTTTGGGGTTTTGCCCAAAAATGATGTATTGGGTTTTTTCTTTCAGAAAATCGGAGGGGGGGAGTGGAGTGGGGGGGGGGGTTTTTGTCGGGGGAAAAAACAAAGACTGAAAAATTAAAAAAGCCCGAAATGATGAAAAAATCCTATTTAGCTAAAATTTAGACCCAAAATGATTTTTAAAAAGAATCTGTGGTCAAATTTCTTTACAACAGGGGTTTAAATTTTCAAGGGGGTGGGCTGATAGGGAAACCCTTTAAAAAAGGGGTTTTTGGGGAAATTTTGCTAAAAGTCCCGTTGGTTTCTAGGAAAATGTGAAAGGGGGGGGAGGTTTGGGGGGGGGTGACAGATGAAGGGCAGAAGGGAAAAAAAAAATTTGTTTTGAAAAATGCCTCACTGGTGAAGTTAAGGGTTTTATGAAAAACTGATAGAATTGGTAGGTTTGTGTGCGGGCCCCTAAAAGAATTTTTTTTCCAAACCGGGGGGGTGATTCATCACTAAGGTAAAAGGTCCCTGGGAATTTTTTCTGCTGTGGGGAAAATAGTGTTTTAAATAAATGTTTAAGGGGGGGCTCCAGTGAGAAAGCACTTCTAGTAAAAGTTGTGAAAGTTCCTTTTTTTGGGAAAGGGATTTTCGCTACAGTTTTGATTTTTTATATGCATCAGTTTGAAATTTTCATAAGTCAAACCCTAAACAATTTTTTAGGGCTTTTTAAAGGGGGTTACTTAAGGAGGGGTTGTTTAAATGCCAGTTTTTAGCTTAAGAGCATGCCACAGTTTTAAATTAAAAAGCAAAAATAGGCAATCCTACTTGCAAAAACAGCATAAGTCTTATTTTTGGGTGCTGGGGTCCCCGTTGAGTAGTAGTAGTTTCGGTTTATGTATAATTTCATTGCTTTGGGAACAAAAAGCATGTGTCCCCCTTGTAAATTTTTTGTATCAAAAAAAGTTTTTAGAAAAAATTTCCCTTAAAAATTGTAACTTTTGACAAAAATTTAATCTCAAAGACCAAGGGAAATACATTTGGGTGTTGGGCGTAAAAAAGGAAACTTCAAAACATTGTTTTATTTGTACAAACATTTTCCCCCCCCTGTTAAGATTAGGATGTCAAAATTCACTGAAATTTTTCAACAATTGGGTTATAGGGCCATAGGCAAGATTTAAACCCGGGAAAAAAAAGATTTTTGAACCATTTTTAAGCAAAGAAAACAAAATTTTTGACCCGCCATTAATCATTGTAAGGCCAAAAAAAACACTGGGCATATGGATTTTTCTCTCTACCTGATTCTGCTTACAAATACTGCAGAATCTGCATTAATCACTTGTTATGTTAAAAGATACAGGATTTTTTAAAATTGCGTGGGAAAAACTTACAGATGTAGCTCGCTGAAATTTTTTTAGGTCGGGGGGAGGGGGAAAACGATTTGGTTTAAAATTTGGAAAAAAATTCATGAACTTCAAAAAAAAACCCCAAAATTGCACTGAAAAAAGAGAAAAACCCTGTAGCCCAATTTTTTTAATTCCATGGGTTTAATGGGCATTTTTCCAAATGTTTTGTCTCCCTTTAAAATCTTTACAGGTGTTGAAACCAGCCTTTTATTTTACACTTTTTCCTTGACTTATTTGATGAAACCCCAACACGACTCAAGGCACTGATATTGACCAGGAAGTTAAAGGGAAAAGGGGAATCTCTTGAAGTGAGTACTTTGGGAATTATAGTTGTTTCCAAAAAGGGTCAGTAAAAAGGGTTTAAGTTTTTTGGTCCGGGGGGTGGGGGAATTTGGGTATTTGAGGGTTTTTTTTGTAAACAGAGGGGCATTAAATGCAGTAAAATATGCTGTACAAGGAAAGGGGAAACTATTTTTGATACAGGATGCTCAGGATGTTTTCAGAACATTTTTTTTACATAAAAAAGTAAAACCAAAAATTTAACCCTACCCCTAGCAAAAAAAATTTTTACATGATTTAAAAAGAAAACCCTGCAGAATTAGGACTTAGGGGGAATACATATCCCTTTTATGGTAAAGGCGAAAAGTGGGCGGGCTTTTTATTTTTAAATTAAAGGGGTAAATAAGAGCACTAAGGGACATACTGTGAGAAAAAAAAATAGGGCCCTTAGGGGCTTTTCAAACTTTAAGTGGACAAAATTTTTTTCCAAGTGGGATTAATGAAGTTGATCCCTCTAAAAGATTTTCATTCCCGTTGAAGGAAAATTTTGGGGGTTTGGGATAAATTTAGGGCCCGGGGAGAACCCCCCCCCCCCCCCAAAAATGATTACTTATTTTTTAAAGTGTCCAAATTTTTCAGGACTGCAAAAAAACATACGACTGCTTTTACCAATTTTTTGCCCCCAAAAAAAATTTTAATTAAAAAGAAGAAAATTTAAAATTTACCCTTTTCCCTTTTTTTTGTGTTTATTCCCACTATGGGAAAAATTTAAAATTCCCCTTTTTTAAAGTGCTTTCAGGAAAAACCCCAGCAACCTTTGAACCCTATTTTGGGGTTTTGGGTCAGTCTCAAGCACACCGTCAGTTTCTCACTTTCTATTGTGTTTTGCCTGACCTGCAATTTTGGGAATTGAAACTTAGCAGTGGAGACCAAAACAGTATCTTTTAAATTTATGTTATACTTTTTTTTTTAAAAAATTGAGGGGGCCAAACATCTGTAACCCTTTGGGGAAACATCTGGCATCTGAAATTGGTACCTTCTCCCCAAACTTCTTTGATCGTTGAGGAATGAGATCCTGACTGGGGGGCCAAATGTCAAAGCCCTAATGTGATTGCTTCAACCAAATAAAAATAAAACCTCCTATCCTGGAAGTTGAAAGAAGGGTCTTCTATGCTTGTTGGTTTCTTTTGTCATTCTCTTTTGCCGTAGAAGAGGAGATTTTATCTTTAACGGGCTGATCATGATTAAAGTGCTAATAATGATTGCTGGTTCAAACCCCTTTTAAAATAAAAATTTGCCTTATGGGAGTCCAAAGGGATGGCTTCAAAATTTGTCCCCCGGTTTTCCATTTTTCCCTGTTTGCGATGAAAGATATGCCTCTCGACTGACCCCTTTCAAAAATTTTGCCTAGTTCACCCCTGAAAAAGACCTCCCCGCTATCCTGGTTACGTCGGGGAGGAGCTCCCTTAGGGTTTTTGGTATGAAAAAATCCCCTTTAAAACCCCCATATCCAAAAACTTCCCCTTTTAATGGGCCCAAAAAAGTGGGTTTTGATATTTTTGTGGGTCCTGTTTTTTAGTTTCCCTTAAAGGGACCATGTCAAATTTCCCTACATCCTGCATTTACCACGCATAGTTTTGGCTGTGATAAAGCTGCAGCCCTTCTGTGGGGGGCCCAAATGTGATGTAATTTTTGAGCCCAAAAGACTGCCCCCTAACAAGGGGACAAAAAATTTCCATGCACACTGCCTACCATCAATTCTCAAAGGAATGATAGGTGACAGGTTTCTATGGGAAAACCCTTCTTGCAGCAAAACTTTTTAAATAGGCTGTACTATAGGTGGTTACATTTAAATCACAGGTTTTTGGCTTAATCAGGGGATCATTGTCAGAAAAAAGAATGGGGTCGGAGAGGTGATTTAAATTGAAATGCGTAGGGAAAGACCCCAAATTACGTTGCATTTTGAAGACTTGGGGACTTGGGGAGCGATCCCTTTTAAAATTTATGAAAAAATGCTCATACCAAAATGTTAAACCCAAATATTTTGCTTTTGGCCAAAAAACCCAGGCAAAATATTTCCCCGCTGTTTCATTTTTCAAACTTAAATATCCAAGTGAAAATTTATAGAATTGGGGGGATCTATTGTAGTACTATGGGGTGAAAGAACAAAAAAAACCTGTCTAGTTAACCCCCAAGACAGAGCCCCAGTAGCCTGCACTGAGTTTTTAATTGCTCAAGGCCATATTTATACACAAATGTGTGTGAAACTTAACTGGGAAAACAACTGAATGTACAAGCATTGTTGACCAACCAAATGGAGGGTAATTTTTTTTTTGATGAATGTCAGAGTGCAGCATCTCTGTATTTTTGAATACAGGGCTATTTGAAAAAATGTTTTTGGGGGAACTCCCTGGTTTTGGGGGATGCCATATTCCCCTTTTAAAAGTGGCCACAGAAGAAACGGGCCAATCGTTGGTTTGTACGTTAAATTTCCCCCCCCTTTTGAAAACTGAAATAAAAAAGTCCCGTTTATGGGGTTTCTTTTGGGAGGGCCTAACCTTTTTGTACTTAAAGAGGGTATGCCCCCAGGGCTTTTGTTTTTTGGCCCCGCCGTTTAAGCCTTTTAGGGGATAAAAGTAAAATGGCCTTCTCACTATGGCAAAAGAAGCCTTGAAAACACCCATTGGGCCCGGGTTTTTTTTATGTAAAAATAGAAAGAGGAAATGTGTAGCTTAATGGCATCACTTTCATAATGGTGATTGGTATTGGACCCGTACTGTCACAATTACTTTCTTCCCCTATAAAAGGGGCAGAATGAAAAGGGTTTTCACTTGCCCACTTTTTCCTCTGTTTACAATGTAAAATGTGTGCCCAACCCTGAAGCTACCCGCCAAAAAAATGGTCACCACGAAAATTGCAACTTGCAAATTTTTGGATGAAATTTGAGAATACCCTCTCTGATTGGTTGTTAAATGAATGCAGGATGTACCACACATTTTTGCCTGCAAGGGACACTACACTTGCTTAACCATGTCCCCACAGGCACTTCCGGGTTCTGCACAGGGTGCTGATTTTATCTCTCAGAAAGTTTTCAAATTGTTGAAAGGGAAAGTTTTACTTTTAAGTTTTTTCCCCCATTTGGGGGTTGTCGGGTTGTACGTATGTACACACTGAAGCTGCATTTCATTATGTAAATGCAGTGAGTGCTATTTCAGGGGTCACCCAATCCACCCGAGCCCCGAAATTTCCTAAATGGGTTTTTTTATACCATAAAGGGGCTAAGATAAAAGTTCCCAGTGAAACTCAGACATTCACTTTTTAAAGGGGTGCATAACTTGATCTTTTTTTACTTGGTGGTCTTATTTTGCATGACCTTTTGGGTCTCCTTTTTCTTTTACCCCTCAAAACGCATGAAATTTTTTCTATGCAACCAGTACTTTAATTTAACCACCAAAAGAGGGGTGCAAATAATATCAAAACTAGTACATAAATCCTTCCCAATTCCCCTGGCATCTCCCTGTGTGTGTCCTTTTTGCTTCACAAAACGCTAACAAAAATTTCAGGCAACCCCAAAATTTAAAAGTATCCTTTTTTTCCCATCTTTGCCATAAACTAGTAAGTCAAAGTTAAAATACTCTTCGAAAAGCGAAATCAAGTGTTAAAACGCTTTTTTTCTGGCAGTGGTAACCCTTCCCTTCTTGGGTCCCAGCGTCGAAACTGTAGAATTATTAGGACCTCAACGATGTAAATAAAATCCACTGAAATCTCCTGTGGCAGTAACCCCTTCATTCTCACATTTTTTGCACTTTTTGGGTACCCCTTCAAAAGCTCATGTAAAAAAACATAACTTTTGAAACATATCAAGCCCCTTTTTTTTTAATTTTCCCCAAATACAAAACTTTCCCAAAATCCCTTTTTCTCTTCATATACAAAACTGTCTTTTCCAAAATTTCTGCCACAACCCTGTGGTTTTTACACTCCTCCAGTCTAGTAAAAACCGTCTAATAACTGAAAAAAATATAAAACCAATTAAATAAATCTGTAGCATTTTTAAACCCAAAAATCCCATTACACAAAAAAACTATCTCTAACTGGCCCCTTGATATTTCACTTGTATGTTTTCCTGGGCCCTTAAAAAGGGAACTCATTCTAGCAAATCACAAAAAAGGGAAAAGTATTACTTCATACTTCATAATGGCTCTTGATACTGGGCCAGGGTTTGGGAAAGCCCTTAAAATAGTTTTTTATGACAACCCTTTCCCCCTTCTCATGCGCTTGAAAGACAGCAACTCCCTTAAATGCATCCCAATGCACGACCTGTGGACTACAAACATCCACTCTTTCACTGTTACTCAACGCCACACCCTATATCGTAACCCTATATATTTCTGGGGATCTCAGGGTCCACCTGGGCTTCTTTTTCCTGTTTTTCAGACAGCCACCCCTATGGGAACACGTACACTACACTTTTTAATTACTGGAGATCTCAGGCACCACCTGAACTTCTTTCACTGTTACTCAACAGCCACACCCATAACACAGTACCATATAATCACTGGAGATCCGGCATCCCCGGTTTTCTTTCACTGTTATCAGACACCCCCCTGGGGCAACACGTACCTAAAATTTATATTACTGGAGATCCAGGCATCCACCTGGGAAATTCTTTCACTGTTCTCAGACGCCCCCTATTCAAAAAGTACACTACACTTATATAATTACTGGAGACTCAGGGATCCACCTGGAACTTCTTTTACGTTTCTCAGATAGCCACACCATAGTGCAACACAGTACACATATATAATCACTGGAGATCTCAGGGATCCCCAGGTACTTCTTTCACGTTTGTCAACAGCCCCTCTAGTCAACACAGGGGACACTTCACATATATAATTACTGAGATCTCAGGGATCCACCTGGAAACCCCTTTTTTCACTGTTTTTCCAAAAGCCACACCCAGTCAAAACCCGTACACTTATAACACTGGAATCTCAGGCATCCCCTACTTTTTTCACTGTTTCTCAACCCACCCCTAGTGCAAAACAGTACCTTCACATATATAATTTCCCCCCCCCCCCCACCCCCCCCCCCCCCCACCCCCCCCCCCCCCCACCCCCCCCCCCCCCCACCCCCCCCCCCCCCCACCCCCCCCCCCCCCCACCCCCCCCCCCCCCCACCCCCCCCCCCCCCCACCCCCCCCCCCCCCCACCCCCCCCCCCCCCCACCCCCCCCCCCCCCCACCCCCCCCCCCCCCCACCCCCCCCCCCCCCCACCCCCCCCCCCCCCCACCCCCCCCCCCCCCCACCCCCCCCCCCCCCCACCCCCCCCCCCCCCCACCCCCCCCCCCCCCCACCCCCCCCCCCCCCCACCCCCCCCCCCCCCCACCCCCCCCCCCCCCCACCCCCCCCCCCCCCCACCCCCCCCCCCCCCCACCCCCCCCCCCCCCCACCCCCCCCCCCCCCCACCCCCCCCCCCCCCCACCCCCCCCCCCCCCCACCCCCCCCCCCCCCCACCCCCCCCCCCCCCCACCCCCCCCCCCCCCCACCCCCCCCCCCCCCCACCCCCATAGTTTTTTGGAAAAAAGTGGTTTGAGGCAATTTTATCTGCAGAAAAATTTTTTTATGTTTTAGGAACAGGGTAAATTTTTTGGACAGCTTAATTTGGTAAAGAGTAAAGACTCTTTAGATTCGGGTGTAAAAGATTTTGCAAAAATGGGGAAAAAAAACATAGCTGACCCATTACAGATGAAATTTGCGGGTTGGGAAATCATTACTTATTCTCCCTTAAAATGAGGGAATTTTTGCGATCCACCCTTGAACAACTCAAAGGGAAAAGGGGTTTTTTTAAAACTTTTCACCCTGGAGTTTTAGTGTTGGCCAATTAAGAAATCCCGTGGCGGGACTTTTTTCCCAGGGAACATTAGGGTGATGGTATGACCGTGTTTTACCACTTTTTCAAAATTTATTTTTTGATTTAATGTAGAGTGACTTTTAAAATAGGGATTTTTTCCCTTTGGGTCCCAAATTTAAAGGGGGAACATTTTTTAAAGTGTCTCCTTTCCCCATTTGTACAGGTTTGGTCCCGAATTTTTAATGAAATTTTTAATGGGGAATATACTAAAGAAAACTTCACTGTTTTTAACCAATAAAATTGAAGGACCTCATTAATAGATGGCTGGAGGGGTATTATTTTGTTCACAACCCGGAATAGAAAGGGAAAATTTACCCTTTATGGGTTAATTTTTGGTTTTTTTTTTGTTTTTGATAGTCTTTTTGATTTTCCCTTAGTTTTTCCCCTGCTTGTTTTGTGTCCCCCTTTTAGCTTTTTCCATGGTAAAAAAAATCCCCTTTCATGTTCACGGAATTGGGTCTTCTTGTTGAAATTTTACTTTTTTCAGAAGATGGTACCCATGTCAAAAAGCCTACATATCAAAGTGGGCCCAAAGCGGGCAGCAGTTTCACCCTTTTTTTTGTCCCCAAATAAAAATTTTGCAGAAAGCAAAAATTACCTGCGGTGTGTGCATGGGGGCACCCCTGTAGCTTTGCTGAGACAGCAAACAGCCCTTAGGGGGGCATGAGGTTTTATTTTACAGTCCCTATGATTGCCCTTGGAAGCACTAAGATTGGATTGGTTTTGATAAACTAGAAATGGGTGGGGGTTGCAGGGGTTCATATGTGGTGCATGCCGAGCTTCCCTGTAAACTTTTATTAAGATTAATCTAAAAAACTAGCTTTGCCCTATCAGTTTTTTGGTTAATTTGTTTGATTTTTTTGTAATGAAGCTTTCCCCATTTTGGGGAGGCTTTTAACTGTAGGTGGTTTAATCCCCGGGTTTCAAAAAAAGCCAATAAAAAAAAATTTTAAAAACTGAAAAACAAGCTAAAAAACATTTTTGAGTAATATGCACTTTTACATGTAGATTTTGGAGATAATGGGGGCTCCCTAAAAATCTACAAAATTCCCCACCCAAAAAAGAAAAACAGGGCTTAAATATTTATAGGAGTTTTCCCTTTTTTGGTTCCTTGTGTAAAAAAAGGGAAACCCCTATTTTGTCAATTTGGCAGGTGTATTGTGTGTGTGTGGGGTGGTAGGGGACGCCTTTGGGAATTTGGGGGAATGATGTGTTTAAACTCAATAATCAAGTGATAAATTTTTTCTCAAATTGGGGTGCACGGTATAATTTTGAGAAAGTTTCCCCCTTTTGGTTTTGGTGGAGGTCCAAGGGCACTGGGGGCCCACTAGGGGGCAAAAAAGTAAAAATTTATTTTAGTGGCTAAAAAATCGGGGGCCCGTTATTCAAACTTTGACATAATTTAGGATAAGATAGTTGGAGGAGGTGCAATACGGAAACATTTCCCCAAATAATCTCAAAGGGGGGAAAAGGGTTTCAAAAAAAATTTTTAAAAATTGGGATATTCCCAAAAAAAACTTTTTTAGGGGGATGGTGAAAATGGAAAATTTGGTTCGTTCAGTGAAGGCACATGGCGCCCTATTTTGACCTAAACTTGACCTATTTGACCTTTGTAAATTTTTGGGTGACCCCTGGTTTTGGTCTTGTTGAGAGAATCAAAAAAGGCAATTTTTACTACCCTCGTACGATTTTTCCAAAAGGAGTTAGGGACATTTAAGTGAAAGGTTAGTATTTGTGTGGTTATAGCTTTTGGAATTTGAGTTATGAAGTCCCAATAACCCCAAAACCCAAGTGACATAGGAGATAGCAAAATGGAAAGTTCTGTTTGTCTAAGAAGGCCCTGGGGGGCCCTTTTTTGACCTTTTTTGACCCACTGACCTTTTGCCCTTTGTGATGTTTTTGTGGGCAAAAGATTCGTCTTGTTGAACCCCCCAAAGGGAAGGCTTTTATACTACCCTTTTTACGATTTTCCTAACCCCAATTTATTGACTTTTAAAGTGAAAGGGTTTTAGAGTGTGTTGCGTTTATGCTTCCCTTTGTAGGAAAAAGTGAAAAACTAAAAAAAACCAAGGACATGGGGGATGGAATAAGAAAATTTTGTTTTCGTCTAAATGAAGTGCATGTGATGATTTTTTTGAATCATTTCCCCTTTTTGGAGTTTTGCCCTTTGGGGCCTTTTTGTATTTTCTTTTTTTTATTCTTTTTGGGGGCCCTTTTAAAAAAAGATCAAACATTTAGTCAGCCACCCTCAGAAATCGGGACAGCATTGTTTTTGAGTGAAGGAAAGCCCTTTAATCAGTCTAAAAAGGGTTTAAAAATTGGCAGGGAGCAGAAGGGGGGGATGGCTGCAGAGGGTTTTGTGGGAAAAAAAATGAGGACAGCATGTTTTTCTTTTGGGAAGTTCCCCACCCCTGTTCAGTTTTCAGGAGGAGAAGAATTTTGTGATTGATAGCATAAACTACCAAATACTCCAGGGTTTTCTTTTATTAAAACTCAGTCAATCAACTGACCCAAATGTTTAAAAAAAAAACACAAGGGTTCGAACAGCCAGCTAAATTTAATAGAGGGAGGGATTCTGTTTTTCATGCTTTTATTTTGACGGGCCCCCTGTTTACACTCGGGAAGATAATCAGCGGTCCCCTTCCAGCCCTAATTTTTGGGCCTACAGAGTTAAGTCAAACTAATGTTTCAGATTGAGTACGGTATTTAGTGCGCCTGGGGTTTTGGGCCCCAAAACCCCGGTAAAAATTTCCATTTTAGACGTTAGGGGGCCCCCTATGGGGTGGGGAGATTTGCACCCCAAAATTCCCTAAGGGGGCCCCTTTTGGGCCCCAACCCCCTATGCCCAAGGGCCCATTTTGGGATAGTTTTTTGGAGCCCCCTGTGGGCTGGCCCCTACCTTCCCCCTTTTGGGAAACTTTGGGGTTTCAAAATTTAATGGGCCCCATATGGGTTCACCCCTGTGGGGCCATATAGGTTTGCACCTGGAAGGGGACTGAAAGGGGGTTTTTTTTTAAAAGAAAGGGGGAAGATTTATGTGGGGGAATAAATTTTTTAGGGTTTTCCCAAAATTTCCCCAAAATGAAAGTCTCAAGATTCATCCTGTTTTAAATTTCAAAACCATTAGCAAAAAATTTTTAGTGTCAAAATAATTTTAGAGTGGCACAGATGACCAACCTTAAAAATTGAACCCCAAACCCTTTGCTTTGTCTTGGGGGTTTTTGGGGTTTTTGAAGCCCCTATTGGTCCAGGGTTTGGGTTGGGCATTAAAAAAACCCAATGCAAAGGGCCCCCTTCACCCGGGGCCAAAGTCATTTTTGGGGGGAGGGGGCATATCCGATTGACGTTAAATTTTGGGGGTTGGTGGGGTTTACTTAAAGTTCTTGGTTTTGCGTGTTCCCCGATCCTCTCCAGACTTATCTAGGCGCATCAATTTTTGATCATTTCCCGGGGTTGGCATCCCCTGGTTTCAGGCCAAATGGGGGGGCAAAAAAGTTTTTGTGTGGTTATACAAAAATTTTTTGGACAATTTGCCTACCCCTTTGGTTTTAAATTTTTTTTCCATTATTGTAGTGTCAAAAAATTTAAAATAAAAAGGGTCCAAGCTAACATTTGCCAACCCAGGGAAAACATTTTTTCATTGGGGGCACTTTTTTCTGGTCTTGGGTAAAATGGTGGGGTTTTAAATTCTAATTTCCATGCTTATTTTGGGGCTGAATTTTTGGCATTTTTTTTTCTTCTTTATAAAATCACTACATTTAAATGCTTCCCGTTTAAAGTGTTTTATATCCCTAACCGGGCCCGCAAAACAGGCCCAGCAAAAAACTAGGGTGCAAGTGAAGAATGAAAATAAAGACATCTTGGTTTCAGCTTTTTCCCCAAACCCTGTTTCCATTTTTTCAAGGACTTATTTTCCCAAACAGGTCCCGGTTCAAGTAAAAAAGGGGGGCAAATTCTAGGCCGTTGGTTTTCCCAACAAGGATTTTTGGGGGTTTTCTATTTTTTATTTGGGGTATTTTCCTGCACAACCCTCTTCAAATTTGGGGTAGAAACAAATTTCTGTCTTTTTATTGATAAAATCTTAATTTTTTTTTAATTCAAACTGTATTTTTATGGGGTTTCTTTTTTTTGGTACAAAAAAATTTTCCCCCGGTGTTGTTCCTTTTTAAGTTTGGGGGCAAAATTGGGTTTTTTAAAGGGTCTGCATTTGCCCCAGGAAAGGGAAAAAAATTTTCCCCCCCCAAAGTTTACTCAGCCCCCCTCCAAATTTAAAAAAAGGGGCACCTGGCTACTAAAGCTCCCAGGGGAAAAGGGGGTAGTAGCTTGCACGACCTTTACTGTTCAAATTAAAAGTCAATCAAAAATTTCAGGGGACCAAAAATTTAAAAAAAAGAGATATGATTCCAAATTCCCAAAAAATGTTTTGAATGATACTTTTTAGGCCCCCTTTTTAAAAAAAATTTTCCCCTTGGGGCAGGGAAACAAGAACCCGGGGCAATTTCTTGGGAGAAAAAAACCGGGCAATTTTCAAAAATGCATTGTGACAGGGCACGGACACTTTGTCCTGAGCCTTTTATGGAAACTAGGTTATTTTTTTTGTTAAAGGGTATATAAGTTTTGTATTATTTGGGGGGAAAAAACAAACAAGTAGTAAAAGGGTCTCCGGAAAAATATTTCAGAAACCCACAGGCCAAAAATTTATGACCTGCCAGGGTGTTCTTAATTTGATTGGGCAGGTGCGATTGCAAAATCGGGAAACACAAAATTTTCACCCCCTTTCCCGGGTTTAAAATTTTGTAATTCAAGGTGTGTGTTGTCATACAAAAAACAGGGCCCGCCCTGGCAGAATTTTTTTTCTTTTTTTTAAACCCTTTTTTACAGTTTTCATTGGGGTGGTATGTTGTGATGTTTCCCCAGAAATTTACAGCCAAAGGGTTTTTTTGTAGTATCAAGTGGGGCATTCTCACAAAAAAATCTTTTTAAAACAAAATTTTAGGAGATGCCAAAATTTAGAAAAAAAGTCCATTGATCAAAAGGGAAAAATGTGTCTTTTTCTCTCATATTTTTTTTTTTTGGTAATTTTCTTTCATTGTGTTTTAAAATTAATTTTAGGGGAAATTTTTCCGAGGCTAATTTTGGCAAAAACGTACCCTGTTTAAATTTGCAGAGTGAAGAATTCGCGTTGGAAAGGGAAAAAAACAAATCTTGTACAAACTAACGAAAGGGACCTTTTAAAGGGCCTTTTAAAATTTTACAATTAGTTTCCCTTTTCACGAAAAAACGCAAAAATTTTAAACCCCCCGTGAAAATTCCCAGTATACAGTAAAAAAGGGGGTTTGGGGTTTCCCTTTTTTTCATGGTTATGTTAGATGGGGAAAATAAATTGGGTTTCACATGTTTGCAGGAGGGCTGTTAAAAGGGGTTGGAAGGGGGGAACATGTTTGCATGGAGATGTCAAACCAGGTCACTTTTTAGTTTTTTCCATTTCATATGTTAATATACATCACTTCTATGATTATCTTTGAATTGCCAATTTCCATGGTTTCTTAATACAAACCTAGTATTGTCTCAAAACCCCGTGGGTTTTAAAATGAGGGGTTTTTACCCTAGAATGAAGCACTTTATTTTTGTTTTACATTTGATACTAAATTTTAAGTGTAAGTGGCATTTTATATTTATCTCAAAAAAAAATTCCGGGGAAATGGGGGATAACAGGGTTTCCCCCGGGGTTTTTTGAAAGGGGTGAGGTGGTATTAGTTTATGGGGGTAAAAATGGTGCCACCTGTGGTACCAACAGTTTAGGGAGAAAATGTAAAATACTAATAGCTATTACAGTACAGGGGGAAAACCCATAGAATTTTTTTGTGAGCTAGGTGTTGGCCAAAAAGTGGAAATGGCCCCCTTCACAAAAAGAATGCCCGGGGGAAAACCCGGGCATTTAAAAATAATGATATAGGGATTTATATCATTTTGGGAGGGGGAATCCTGTATGTCCAAACCCCCCAAAAAAAATGCTATATAACGCACCCACTACGTAACCTTTCAATTAATGTCAATACTCCAGTTAGGAACGGATCGTACGAGGTCTTACACCTAGTTCCTTAGCTCTTCTAGATTTACGTTGCGTCTACATACGACGCAAGTCCCAGACTGCATGGTCTACCGAAAAACGTGCACAGTAGGTCAAGAAATGATGGCTGCCAGTGTAGGTCTCAGAAGTAGTCGCCATGTGCATCACTGAGACGAACAAAAGTTCTCATGATCCCATCCCATAAATGTTGTGTTGGCGAGATATCAATAAACATTATGTTTTGACCTTTTCACCTTTGGGATTATTTTGGTAAATGTTCAGTACTTGCACTCCTTACCAATCTATCTTATCATAAATATGTCCACAGTTTGAATAACGTCCCCCGAGTTATAGCACTAAATAATTCACTTTATTGCCTCTAGTGACCCCTATGCCCTTGGACCTCCCTCATCAAAACCATAGGGCAGATCTACTCAATATATACACGTGCACACCAAGTTTGAGAAAATTGATCCTTATTATTGAGTTATCAACATCAGATACCTCAATTCCAAGGCGTGCACATACCACACACCACCACACATCACATGCCAACTTGAACACCTAGGTTCTTTTTACAACAAGGAAAAAAAAATCCATCTCCTATAACTATTTAAGCCCTGGTTATACTTTGGATGGCAATTTTGTAGATTTCAGCAGCCTGGCATGATCATGCCAGCAGCTACATGTAATGTGACGATTGTTACGTCAAAACTGTTTTTTAGGGACGGATCTGTGTTCAGTTCTATAAGTTTTTGATTGGCTTGTACTGACCTGGATAATCCACCTACAGTATAGCCTCATCAAAATGTTGAAAGTCTTCATTACAACATAAGTCATCAACTTAACCAAAGTACTGATAGGTCAAAGCTATTCTAGATACTAATCTTAATAACAGTTTACAGGCAAGCATCAGGCATGCACCACATCATGCACTGCAACTCCACCTATTTCTAGGTTTATCAATCCAATCCAATCATTAGTGCTTCAAGGACCAATCCATAGGCCCTGTATATAAAATACATGTGACATGCCTCAGCTAAGCTTTAGCTGTCCTCAGGCAAAGCTACAGGGGCTGCAGCCATGCACACACACAGCAGTATTCTGACTACTGCAAATTGTATGGTGCCAAACAAATGGCTGCAGCGCTGCAGCTTGTGGGCTACTTTGATATGTATGGCTAGGTTGACATGCTACTCAGCGTCTGAAAATAGTATTACAACAAGACGACACAAATGCAGTGAACCTTTGAAAGTGTTATTTTGGTTTCATGGAAACAGCTAAAAGGTGTGACTACAATATCGAGGCACTGGCAAGAAAAGCTATAGGAAAATCATGAGACGAGCCAAATAGGCAGACATAAGGACCTAAAATATACCGATATGCGTCTCATTATCCTTTACATATTCGGTCGCTTGTTGGAACGAAATAATACACCAGCCACCATCTATTTAATGAGGTCTCTGTCAACTGGGCTTGGTTAAAACCAGTGAGCATTTAACTATTATATATCTCCATTCAATATGCATTAAAAAATTCGGTTAACCAAACACTGTACAAATGGATGGAGACACTATTATACTGTCCCTTATTGTTACCAAGTAAAAAAAAACAATCCATTTTTAATAGTCAGCTCTACATTAACTCAACAAATGATAATGACCAAGTGTAGCACAGGTCAATACCCATCACACTGATGTTCATGGAAAACATGGTCCTGCCACGGCATATTCTTAATATGCACACTACCCTCCGAGATGAATGTTGACTACAACCCTTTCCTTAGAGTTGTGTTCAAAGGATGGATCCATAAATTTCCTCATTTACGGGATGAATAATAGTAATGATCCAAACTGACAAAACATCTGTAATGGAGTTCCAGCTATTGTTTTTCCTGCATTTTTGCAGATATCTGTACACTGTATGTCAAAGGTCTTTCACTACTTGGACAACTTAAGCTGCTCCACACAATGTAGCTGGACTGTTCCATACTAATACATAAAATCAATTTTTCTGCAGAGAATATTTGCCTGCAACGCCAACTTTTCATAACCTAGGACTCATTATGGACGAGGGGACGTTTATTTATTTAGATTTAGGAGATACACCGAACCTTTAATTTTTTAGTGGTAATCTGATTAGGATCCGCCTCATCGGTTTTGCAGAGGTAGTGGTTTGGTGGTTGGTGGTTTGTTTGTTTGTTGTTGTTGTTGTTGTTGTTTTTTTTTTTTTTTTTTTTTTTTTTTTTTTTTTTTTTTTTTTTTTTTTTTTTTTTTTTTTTTTTTTTTTTTTTTTTTTTTTTTTTTGGGGTTTGTTTTTTTTTTTTTTTTTTTTGTTTATCTTTTTTTTTCTTTTTTGGTGGTCAATGCAATGAGTGATTATTAGAATCTTTAGATGGTGTAACTACCTTCTTTGTCTGTAATCCTTTTCATCTTGACACCTGATTCATGGCCGTTATATATATGAATTTGCAAGTGGGTGTGACTCCCAAACCTTGGGACGGCAAACACATTTCTTGGAGACCGACTGCTCACTGGGACAAGTAGGATGAACCAAATTTTCTAGATATTACAATTTACGAGGACAGTAGTCTATAAGTATAATAAGCGCATGCCATCGAACTATGCAATGATTAGGCAATAGGTTTTAACTGACTGGTCACTAAGACTGGACTTTTTGGCACTCCAAGGAGACCGACCATTTATTTTTAGGAGTGTCCGCACTCCCCCCCACCCCAGTATTTATATGATACACCCCCGTATTTATAGTTGTGCCCAAGGAAACCTATAAAAAAGCCTACTTTTCCGTATGGGGGGGGTGGGGATGGGCGAGGAGGAACTGTCGGGGGGTTTATCCGAAGGTTTTACTGGACAGTCAAGTAAGAAACGCTGTCTAAAAATCAAACAACTGCCTAATTCCTAAGGACTCTAGAAGACTAACGTATGGTCTTACACTTGCATAAAAGTGTAAAAAAAAATTGTACTACTTAGAGCGGTGTACCTATATTTGTTTATTAAGATTCATTTTTATTTCTTATTATTTACAACTGATTATATTAATTACTTATATTAATGCTGGCAAACTTTCGCAATTTCTGAATGGTCCTGCATCATCAACGATTGTACATAAAATTTAACGGTACCCCTATTGTGATAACCGGCTGGGCAAGTCCCACTGGTGACATAGCAATTTTAACATTTCCAGGAACCACGATCTGGCAATGTGTAAGCAATCAGACAAATTTGTTACAGTCACTTGCAACACGCAGATTAATGACCCTTGTTAAAGTACTAACCATACCCCTATTGTATCTTCAAGTGCTATACATAGCAATTGACCTGGCGGCCACGTGGGTACAAGGTGAAGCTTCCTATTTTATCTGCTTCTAACTAACCCCTCACTGTTTATAAAAGTACTAATCAGTTTGATTTGTGAATGGCCTCTACAAAGACCAAATGCATTCTTTACTTTGGAAGAAAACAGGGATATGCCAATAATTATGTAACATACCTTGAATTGCCGTAACAATTGGTGAACATGAAGATTCTGTTTTGAGTTTTTATATTTTTATGCATTAATCTAGCAAGGTCAGGGTTGTTATCCAACACGCTAATTCTCCTTACACAACACACTGGTAGTCTTTATCTAAGAATGAAGGCCGGTGAACACTCACATTCTTACCGATGACAGTTAGGTGAATACTGGTAGATGATGATAGGTGCACCTTCTTTTGGGTAACAGTTGAGTCCCTGAAACAGTGAAAGAACTCAATCAAAAACGCAGGTTGTCCCCTTTCCCAATATTTACTACTTTGGTCTTGTTGTTATGGTTGTTGTATTGTCATAGCCCTTTGTTTGGTCCTTTTGTGGTATTCTATATAATCTCTGTTTTGGTTTCTCACTAGTGTGCTACCGGCATGAGCCCTGCGGGTTTTTTTGAATCCATCTTCCCATTCACATATCGTTATTCTAAATGTTTCTTACAATTTTTATGTTTGTGTTGGTGATAAATCAAAGATATGAACTCCAAAGCAAGCAATTGCATGGCTTTAGCCTGCAAGCTAGACATAAATGTGCCAAGCATTAACGAACTTTACAAATGATTTCTGTTTAGTTCAGATACGGGTACTATCAGTTAACTGATACTAGTGTTACTGCCTTGTATTAGAGTGACCTGATACAGTTTGTCCTTATGACAATAATCACTAATAAGTAGTGTCTTCTGAACTGCTGAACCAAACAAACAAAGCAAATTGGCTAGTATAATAACTGGTCTTCCCGAGGGCACTTCAGTGGTCAGTTGTGCAATTGAACTCCATTGGCCAAGGCAAACCGAAGTCGATGGCAAAGCGTGCCGAGGGAGGGAAGCTGGAGTACCCTGAGAAATCCACAATACCCCAAGGTGATTCAAACCACTTGTGTGAATGCTGGTGTCATCGGCAGCTGGATTAAACCTTCGCCAGCCCAATGAACCCAACTAGAGGGTGGTCTTTGGGTTTATGTACTATGGCAAATCAGCACATGTCACAAGACCAAGATGTAGCTGCACAGGGCCATGTTGAAGCGTGGATGCAAGCCCTGTATTGTAACTATAACTTTTATGAGGGACTCCTCTAATCCTGCATGGGGTTATGTTGGTTAGCATGAGTGCTTACAACTAGCTCAGTGGTTCAATTTGCTCGATACACAGCTGCAACTTGACGTTTTGACAGGATGTCTTATTGTCGTAACATTGCATTAACCCTATACATGTAAACCGCTAAAACAGGCTAGGTGGGGGGGGTGGAAAGAAGCTACCATTTGGGAGTAGGGGGGGAAGGTCGTAAAAAGAATCTCCACAAACATATTCCCCAAACCAACAAAATAGTACATCTCGAGCAGAGGAAGGGTAATTCGGTAAGATGGGGGGTGTCCCCTAGGTGTGTGGGGGTGCAGGTGCATAATGAAAAAATCTCCACATACAGCATCATGTAGTGTTGGATTGCTTCAATCACACCTACAGCGAACATAGACTTCTATATAATAGAGAGGCACTATGGTTTAATATTCCTTCTTGCCCTTAGGTCATTGTTAATTTACAAGATGAAATCGTTGTATTTGTATACACCTCGCTAAAGCATGGGATGTTAAGAACCCGAAACACCTCGATGCTAACAGGACGACTTCCAGTATTGCCAGTACGTGCCCCTCTTTTGTGGTTCATACTCTGACGGCGCACCTCGTGTGGGAGCTCACTACAAACTACCAATTTATCACTCGACTTGGCATGATAATCATACTGTCGATGTTGTGTCACGATTCATAACAGATGTCATTGATTGTAAGGAGCTCATGCTCCGAGGAAACTTTTGCTTACAGGCATAACACTTCCACACGTAATTACAGAGCGCCAAAGCAGCAATCATTCGCATTTTCTTTTTGGAACCGCTAATAAGTCCTCCCTGAGCCTACATTATGCACCATAACTCAGGCACCATAGCGTATACCTACACCATTCCCTTTTTATAGCCAAGTATATCTTCTCTCAACAACAACAAACGGCGGAAAAATGGGGGGCGGGGTGACGTTCCGTAAATAGTATTTCTTTATAGCTTGGGCTTTCAAAATGTAAGATGCTAGTAGTGTTAGGCATATGGTCATCGTTATGGTCCTACTAAATAATAGTATATGCTCAGGGAGGCTTAGTTGGTAGCTAGGTGCCCCCCCCGTCAAGAAAATGCGAATGATTTGCTACTGGTTAAGGTTGAATTTTTATGCTGGTTAAAACAAAAGTTATAACACATAGTGCTAAAACATGTCTTTCGCGAGTATATGCAGTGTATGAATGTGACACATCATGTACGCATATGATTTAGATTGCACTCATTCTATGAATTAGTTTGTTAGTGTCGCTCCCGGGTGCGGTCAGGGTACACACGCACTACTGACTGACGCCTTGCAGCGAGGGGTTTTTCCTTTCTACATACCATGGCGATTAGGATTTTATACAAATTACAATAAGATTGTCACATCTTGTAAAATATATATCGAATGACTAGACATAGAATGCATCTAACATCACATAGTTGCATCTCTATATATTTTATAAGCTATGTTTCGTGTAGGTTCTGGTGAAGGCTAGTACCACATAAATGATGCTGTAGTGGAGATGTACCTTCTCGCCCACAACCTAGGTGAGAACATCTAAAGAAATTTAATGCGCTAGATGTCTATTGGTATCTTAATCGTTGTTGGTGAATTATTTCTGTGGAGGGCTATTCCTTGTTAGCAGAGCTTGCCAATGGGAGCATAGGTCCTACACATGGGCTCATTATAGATTCAGCTGGTTTTTACGGGTTTTTGTTAGTGTCGCCTCGATGTACCAATAAGCATCCATGAATCAACGGCGTTGGCAGGGAGGGTGTTTGGCTAGTGGGGGTATCCGGAGGCAAAGGTGAAACTGGCAGCCTTTTGTTACGGCCATTGCAGTGCTACAGCAATACTTACATGCAATGGTTAGAGAGTCTCTATATATCATAGTTACAGAACATGGCTGCGCTGCTTCACAATCGGCCAGTGCAGCGACACATATTAGCTGGTTTCTTCTTTATTCTTAAACCTGGCTGGCGCGTGATGTGCGTGATCCAACATACGGTACTGGGCGGGCTGCAATGACACGCTCTGCTTAGTTGGGTGTTCTACTGGGTTGGGCAGAATGTTTATCCCCGCGTGCCCAGTCTGTTTCACAAGGTGGTTGGGGAATCCACTACCTTGGGTTATGTGGATTTTTGCCTCAGAGTACTATTCACAGCGCCGTCCGCAGCTTCATCCATAAACCCTCGGCACCGTACATCGAAGGGGGTGGCCTGGCCTGGATCAATTGCAAACTGCACTTAGTGCCCTCGGGAAGACCAGTTATTATACCTAGCCAATTTTGCTTTTGTTTTCTGGTTCAATGCAGTTAGTAAGCGCTACTTATAGTGAATTATTGTACTGCAAAGAGGAGGCGGGGGGCTGGCGTGTATCGTCACTCTAATCCAAGGCAGATAACAGTATTATATTACTGATAGTACCCTAGTCTGAATAAACAGAATCATTTGTTAAAGTTGCAGCTTCATGCTTGGCTTACATCTTGAGGGGTCTAGCTTTCAGGCTAAGCCGTGCATTTTGGCTTTCTATTTAGTTGCATTTATATTGTGATTTCCTCAAACACCAACAGAAAATTGTCAAGAAACCTTTTAATCATTACAGTTTATGTAAATGGAAGTGGTTCACAAACCTGCAGGGCGTTCTTGGGTTAGTATAGCACATTAGGGAGAAACAAAACAGATAATTTCGAAATATCAATAAGGAAAAACAGTCTATTGACGCAAACAACAACCATTACAATCAGACCAATAGTAGTGAAATAGTGGGATGGATATGGATCAAACGTGTGTGACAGTTATTTGATTGGGTTCTTTCACTGTTTTTGGTTTTTTTTTTTTTCAGGACCTCAACCTTGGGGTGGGGGGGGGGGGGGGGGGGGGGTGGGTTTCACTCACAGAAGGGCTGCTAACTCAATCATCATCTACCTATATTTCTCACCTCCAAAAAAACCTTGTCATTGTAAGACTGAGTGTTCCGCCGGCATTCTATTAGATAATGTGGAAAGGATCAGTGTGTGTGTTTACTTTCAGAATATGGTGGTGTTATAAGTCCCTTGACCTTTGCATCGTACTTAATGTCATAAAATTTATAAAAAACTCACCCTAACTGTCGTGTTGCCACAATTGTTACGGCTATTCCAAGGTAGGTTTACATACTTATTGGTCCATATCCTGTTTTTTCTGGCCCTAAAGTAAGATTGTAGTTGAGCTTTGTAGGGCCATTCACTATCACCAAGATTAGTAATTTTTATAAACAGGAGCTGGTTGTTTAGGAAGCTATTAAAATGGCGAGCTCTCCTCCCCCTTTGTACCCACGTTGTTGGCCGCAAGGGTCATTGGCTTTTATCAGCACTTGAAGAATACAGTGGGGCTGGTGTATGGGGGTAGTGTGTATCAGAAGGGGGGTCGAGTGTCATAGCTCTGTGTTGAAAGGAATTGCAACAATTTTGTCTTATGCTATCTTGCCATACGGCGTGGGTGGGGGGTCCCTTGAAGTTATTTTGCAGCTCCATGTGATCCAACGTGATCAATAGGCTGGGGTAACATTTTATGTACCTAGTTGTCATGGCACTTACCACTATCAGAAAGTGCGCAAATTTTGCACAGCAGTTATATATTAATTATATAATCAGTTTGTGTAATTTAAGAATATATATCTTAACATTATAGTGTTACACCCGCGGCGTCGGTCATTGTACACATTGGTGCCATGTAAGACCTTAAGTGATTCTTCTCTAGACTTCCTGAAGGTTAGCAGGTGTGTTGGATTTAGTAACGCGTTTCGTGTACTTGACTGGCATAAAATCCTTCGGTGCAAAGCTTGTTCCTACTGACCTTATTCCTCACGAATAAGTGGTGTTTATAGGTTTCCTTGGGTATCTCATAAATACGGTGGGTGTGATCATATATAATACAGGGGTGGGGGTTGGGGGGTGTGACCTTCTTCTCTAAAATCCAAATGGTCGGTCCTGAGTGCCAAAAAGTCGGTCCCTCAGATCCAGTTAGTGTAAACACTGTGACAATCATTGTCATGTTCAATCGATGTACTTATACTTATTATTACTACTTGTCCTGTAATTGTAATTATCTATAAATTTGGTTCTTTCTACTTTGTCATGAGAGTCGTCTCCAAGAATGTATTAGTTAGGTCCTAAGGTAGTTACACCATTCCCCCCTTGCAAATTCACCCATATAACTAAAATATACGGGCCCTATCATGTGTCAATTGGAAAGGATCACAGACAAAGAAGTAAGTTACCCTAGCTCTAATAATCCTCATGAATTGAGAACACTATGCAAACGATTAGGTGGCTTCTAATCACTTACGCATAAATTAAAGTTTCCGTGTATCTCCTCTAAATCTAACGTCCCTAGGATATTGAGTCTAGTTTATGGAAAAGTTGGTTTGAGGCAATATTATCCTGCAAAAAATTTATTTGTTTGTGAACAGTCAGCGACATTTGTGGACAGCTTAGTTTGTCAGTATTGAGAACGCTTTAGACTAGTGTTAGCGGATTTTGAAAACTGCCGAAAAACAGAGACGTGCTCCATTACAAGATGTTAATGGTTTGTCAGTTTGGTTCTTAATGTTTCTTTCCTTTTTAAAAAAAAAAAAAAGATAATTTTTTGGGAAAAATGAAATCTTGGACGGTCCTCCTTTGAACACTTCTAAGGAAGGTTTTTATTCACATTTCCCATCTTGAGTGTAAGTGTGGCCATTGTTAAGAATATGCCTTGCACAGCATGTTTTCCATACTTAGTGATGGATGGTATGACCTTTTGGTATCCCAAAGTTTTCATTTTCCCAATTTCAGTTAAAAATTTGACAAGCCATTTAAGAAAAATGATGTGAACTTTGACCTTACCTTAATTTCTTTGTCACTTTAAATGTAAAAGGCCATTTTAAATGTATTTTCACAAAACATCAAGGGAAAAAATAACAAAAGTTTGGAAAAGTACAAGAACAGGAAAAATTTGAGAATTTTTTGAATTTTTAAAAAAGTAGTAGAGCAATTCAACAATGAAAATTTCTGTACCATTTAATTTTTAACTACTTGAACCCCAAAGTAATTATCTTAGCAAGCAAAGGGCCCTCAAACACCAGCTCTTAAAATGAGCTAAAAAAATTAGGGAGTGTACATGTTTCATTAGAGTAAATTCCCTTGAAAAATTCCATGTATCATATAAATTTCCTTATTCTAAAAAAAAAAAATAATGACAATAGGTTTCAAAATATCGTCCCAAAAATTTTAATTTTTTACTTCATTCCCAAAAATCCCGGTAGTCAAGAAAGCGAAACTATTTATTGGTCCCACAAAACTGCCAAGAGAAAAAAAAAACAATTTTTTTCCCCTTTAAGGAAAATTTTTGGGGGCCCAGAAACAAACCTTTTTATCGCAAAAAATAATGCATTTACAAGAACTATGAATGTGCATTGTTTAAAAATTTTGAGAGTCTGGGGGGGAATAATTTTTTTGGTTATGAGCAGTCAGTTTTTTGTGAAGGACAGTATTTTTTAAAAAAACTTACCAACTATAAAAATTTAAATTTCGAAATTTTTCATTCATTTTCTTCTCAGCATAAATGTCAAATTTGAAAGGGGATATTTACATCTAAATAGGTCATTTGAAAACAATGAAAGTCAAGTATGAAAGCAAGAGAATCCTATTTGGAAAAACACAGCAAATTATTGGAAATATGGGGAGGCCCCACAACTTAAAGGAGGGTTTTGCAAAAATTTACTTTTTATGTGAAAGAGGAACTAAATCTTGCTTTTTTGGTGAAAATTTTCATTAAAGGACTTGTTTTGCTCGAGATATCAGCAAAAAAGTAAAATTTTTTTCCCCAAAGGCAAGTAGAAGTTATATTGAGCGCCCCCCGATACCCACTTCCTCACTTGTAAGGGAATGTTTTGTTCCTTTTGTTTATTCAGTCTGTTGTTTGACCTTAAAAATTAATAGGATAGGCCCTCCCCAGGGGGGATTTAAAAAGTTGTAATTTTCCCATGCCTCGAACACATGCGATAACATTCGTTGTTGGGGGAAAAAAATTGGTGACAAATTTTAGAGAAAACAAAAGCCGTCATTAATGTGAGGGTAGAAAAATGTGTTTGCTTAAGTCATTTTGTTTTAAAAAGGTGAAAAACTTAATTGCTGATATTTGAAAACCCACACAGGATTTCAATGGAAATGTTTAAAATAAGTACCCCTAAAAAACAAAGTTTGATTTGAGATGGCCCCTTCTTTTAATTGCCCCAAAGGGTGGCCCCTGCTTACCCCCCGGAATAAACTTTGATATTCTATAATTTAAGGAAATGGATCCCCTTTACATGTCTGATACTATTGACTCAAGGGAAACACATGCACACCAAGGCCCCTGAAGATTCACACAAACCAAGACATTCACCTATTTGGGTCAGAACCATTCTTATCAAATAAACGATTTATCTTTAGACACCTCCCCAGTTTGGAGTAGGAAAAGAAAAAAATTTTATTTGGTTTTGGAGGGAGGGGGGTAAAGAGGGAAATTTTTTTAAAAAATTCAATACCTGTTTTTTCAACTTTTAATTCTTTTCGGTACAAGTAAACCCCTTTTTGAAAAAAATTAACTTTTTGCCAAACCCAACTTCATCCAACCTTCCCTTTTTGAGTTACAGGTACCGAAGCAAGTTTCAAACCCCAAAAACCACACACGCACACCACACATACAACACACCACCCCAAGTGACTGCATAGGTTTTTTTGCATCGAAAGGGAAACCAAAAAAAATCTAATTTTTTTCCCCTGAGTGGTCAAGGAAACATTCTTTCAGGTACTTGGGTAGCCTGGGGGGGAAGAGAGTTTTAGTAAACAAAGTACATGAAGAGCAAGGTCCCAAAAATTAAATTCCATGGGTTGCCACTTTCTCCCGCAGAGGGAAAAAATAAGGAATTTTTTAAATAGGAAAAATTTTCTCCGGGGCAAATAGCCAGGATAACATTTTCGTGGTTTAACAAGGGGTTTAAACCTTGGAATATTTCAAATCACCCTACAATTTGCCTAACAGTATAAAAAAAATGTAGCTACTTTTTCCATATCTTCCTCCATGGAAACAAACCGATCTTTAGTTTTAAATCACACACACAAGTCACAAAGTTTTCACTGGAAAGATATGTCTTTAGGTATCTCCGGGGGAAGGAAGGGGAGGTACGAAAGTTGGTTCTGGGTTTTTGAAAGGTTCCCCAAAAAGACAACCAAGACCCAAAGAGTATTGATTTATGCATTTTAAAAAGACTTTTTTTTGGGGATGAGAAAAGGAAAAAGAAAGGCTCCAAGAGGGGGAAAAAAGACAATGAATAAAATCAAGTATTGACAATTTTTTGTTTTGTGGTTTACATACAGGGATTTTCCTACCAAATGATAGAAACAATAACATTTTGGTTATGAAGGGTTTCCCCCGGAATTCTTTTTGTGAGGGGGCCACTCACATTTTTTTGGCCCAAAACCTAGCTCACAAAAAATTTGCTAAGTTTCCCCCCTGTACTGTAATGCTATATAGGGGCTTTTAAGTCTCCCTCATGTTGGGACCACGGTGGACCATATTACCCCCGAATTAAAACCCCCACAAAAATTTTAAAAACCAGGGGGAAAAAAAACCCTGTTTGACATTTCCGAAATTTTTTTAGATTAAAAAAAATGCCACTTACACTTAAATTTTGTATAAATGACAACAAATAAGTACCCTTTATTTGGGGGGCAAACTCATTTTAAATCACAGGGTTGAGACAATTACTAGGTTTGTATATAAGTACACATGGTAATTGCGAAATTCTAAGGATAAAATCCCTAGAATGATGTTATTAACTAGCAAAGGAAAAAAATACAAAAATGACCGGTAAAAATCTCCAGCCAAAAAAATGTATCTAACATTCCAAATCCATTTTTAAAAAGTCTCATGAAAAAATGCACAATTATACTTTCCAGCAAAAAAACCATGAAAAAAAAAGGATACCCAATACACTTTTACTGTATAGGGGGAAATTTCACAGGGGGTTAAATTTTTGGCTTTTCGTGCAAGATCTAAATTTTGAATTTAAGACCCGGAAAAATGCTTCGTTAGTTTGACAAACTATGATGGTTTTCCTGAACAGGAATTTCACTCTGCAAATATGTGAACAAAAACAGAGTTGCCCAAAAATTAGCCTCGAAAAAATTTCCCCGTAAATTTTCAGTAATTTGAAACAGTAGCAAATTACCAGAGGAAAAAAAAAAAATGAGAGAAAAGACCATTTTTCCCCTTTGTCAATTTGGGCATGTTTTGGGCTCAATTTTCATCTCCTAAATTTGGGGGTTTTAAAAGACTTTTGTGAAGTAATGACCCCCACGAAAATTTTGGGGCCCATTTATTTGTAAAAAAGGAAATTTCCATGTTTAAAAAAGGGCCCCCGGGGGAATTTCCCCCCAAAAAAACGGGAAATGTTTGTTTTTTTTTTTGGGGGAAAATTTGACTTAAAAAAAAATTCAAGGGGCCAAGAATTTTTGGGGCCCAAAATTTTTTTTGGGGGGTATTTTTTTTGGCCCTTTTTTAAAAATCTTTATGTTTTTTTTAAAAAATCCCAATCCCCTTTTTCCCACCCAATTTTAAAAAAATTTTCAAAAAATTTTCGAAAAGTCCTTTTTTTTTTTCCCCAAAAAAAAAAAAATTTTTTTTTAAAAAAAAACCCGGAATTTCGGGGTTTTGGGGGGGAAATTATTTTTTAAAAATTAAAGTTTTTTTTTTTTGGGGGGCATTTTTTTTTTAAAAATTTTTTTGGGGAAATTTTAAAAACCCTTGGGGAAAGGGGGGCCCAAAAATTTTCCTTTAAAAAAAGGGGGGCCCCCCAAAAAAATTTTTTGGAAAAAATTTAATTTTAAATTAAAAAAACCAATTTTCCCCCTTTTAAATTTTTTATTTTTTTTTTTGGGGACCCTTTTTTCCTAAAAAAAATTTCAAAAATTTTTAAAAAAAAAAAATTTTTTTTGGGTAAAACGGGGGCCCCCGGTTTTTAAAACCCCGCCCCTTTTAAAAAAGGAAAAAAATTTTTTTTGAATTTTGGGGGTTTTTTCAAAAGGGCCCTTTGTTCTTTTTTGGGTTTTGGGTTTTTTTTAATTTTTTACATTGTAATTTGTTTTTTTTAAAAAATTTTTTTCAAAAAAAAACGTCTTTGGGGAAAATTTTAAAATTTTCCTTTATTTTTGGGGTTTTTTGGGGGAAAATTAAATTTGGGGTTCACCCCCCGGGATTTTTTTTACGGCCCCCCAATTTTAAAATGTTTTAAATTTTTTACCCCCCTTTTGAAAAAAAAATTTTTTTTTTAAAAAATTTCTTTTCCGGGTTTTATGTTTTTGGGGGGGGGGTTTTAAAAGGGGGGGAAAAATTTTTAAATTTTAAAGGAGGAAAAATGAAAAAAAGGGAACCCAAAAAAAAGGGGAAAAAATTTACCTTTTTTTAAAATTTTTTTAATTTTTTCGGGAAAAAATTTTCCTTTTTGGGGATTTTAAAATAATTTTTTTTTTCCCCCTTTTTGGGGGGTTTTTTTTTTGGAATTTCGTTTGTTTGTTTTAATTTTTTGCAAAAAAAAAATTAAAGGGTTTCCAAAAAAAAAATTTTTTCCCCCCAATTTTTCCCGGGGCCCCTTTTTGGGGGAAAATTTCCCTTTAAACCGGGGGAGGGGGTTTTTAAAAAATTTATTTTAAAAAAAAAGGGTTAAATTGGGGGGGGGGGGGGGGAAAAAAGGGGAAGAAAAAAGAAAAATTAATATTTCCTAATTTTTTGGATTGTTTTCGGTTTTAAAAAATTTTTAAAAAACCCCCGGGGGAAATTTTTGAAAAAGGAAAAAAAAAAAAAACCCCGGGGGGGTTTTTTAATTTTGGGGCCCCCAATTTTTACCAGAAAAAGCTTTTATTGGGGGGTTTAAAAAAAAAAAAACCCTAAATTCCCCAACGCCTTAAAAAATGGTCCTTTTCAAAATTTTTTTACTTTTTTAAATTTTTTTTTTAATTTTTTTAAAAAAAACCCCCCTTGGTTTTCCCCAAAACCAAAAAAATTTTTTTTTTTTTAAAATTTTCCTTTTCGGGATTATATTTTTTAAAATTGAAAAAAGGGAAATTTTACTTTGGGTTTTTTAAAAAATTTAAAACAAAATTTTTTTTTTTTAAAAAAACCCCCCCCCTTTTTTTTTGGGGAAAATTTTCCCCTTTTTAAAATTTCAAAATTTTTCCCAATTTTTCAAAAAAAGGGCAATTTTTCGGGGGGAAAAAAAAAATTTTTTTTTAAAAAAATTTTGGGTCTGGGGGGGCCCCCCCAAACCTTTGGGAAAATTTGGGAAAAAAACCCTTTTTATGAAAAAAGGGGTTTTTTTTCCCATTTTTGGAATGGAAAAAAAAGGTTTTAAAAGTAAAAATTTTAAAAAATTTTTTTTTTTTTTTGTTTTAAAAAAATTTTGTTTGTTTTTTTTAAGGGAATTATTGAAATTTACCCCCTTTTGGGCCCCTTTTGAGGGGTTTTAAAAAAAAAATTTTCCCCAGAATTTAAAAAGGGTTTCAAAAAAAATTTTTTTTGGGTTTTTTCCCAAAAAATTCCAAATTTCCCCTTTGCCCCTGTTTAAAATTTAGGTTATTTTTTTTTAAAAAATTCCCTTGAAAGGGGGAAAAATTTTGAAAATTTTAAAAAAAAAAAAAAAATTTTTGGGAAAAAGGGGAAAAATTTAAAAGGCCGGAAAAAAATTTTTCCCCCTTTTAACAAAAATTTTCTTTTTTTAATTTTTTTTTTTAAAAAAAAATTTTTTAAAAAAATTTTTTTTGGGGCCCTTTTTTTTTTTTCCTTAAAAATTTTTTTTTAAAATTCTTTTGTCAAAAACCTTTTTTTTAAAAAAATTTTCCCCCCCCTTTTTTCCCCCAAAAAAAGAAAAATTTTTTTTGGAAAACCTTTTTTTTTGTTTTTTTAGATGGGTTTTTAAAAAATATAAAAAAAAAAATTTTTTAAAAAAATTTTTTGGTATTTTATTAAATTTTTTCATTTTTTAAAAAATGGTTCTTAAAAAAATTTTTTTAAAAATTTTTTCTTGTAAACTGGGGGGTTTTTTTTTGGGGGTTTTTCCCTTAATTTTTTAAATTTTTTGGGTTTTCAAAAAAATTTTTGCCCCCAAAAAAATTTTTTTAAAAAACAGCAAATTTATTTTTTTTTTAAAAAAGAATTTAATGCGAAAGTTTTGGGGGGGGTATTTTTTTTGGGGGGGGTTTTTTTTTTGGGGGGGGCCCCCCCTTGGGGCCTTTACTTTTAAAAAAAAATTTTTTAAAAAAAATTTTATTTAAAGGGGGGGTTTTTTAATCGAAAAAATTTAAAAAATTTAAAACCCCCCCTTCCCCCCTTCCAAAATTTTTTTCAAAACCCCAAAATGAAATTTAAAATTTTGTAAAAATTTTTTGAAATTTTTTTGGCCCTTTTTAAAAAAAGGTTTGGGATGTTTTTTGTTTTTTTCCCAAAAAGTTTTTTTTAAAAAGGGGAAATTTTAATAAAATGTTAAAAGGGAAATTTAAAAAAAAAAGGGCCTTCCAAATAATTTTTGGGCCGGGGAATATTTTAATTTATTTTTTAAAAAAAATTTTGGTGAAAAAAAATTTAAAACTTTTTTTTTTAAAATAACCAATTTTTTAAGCCATTTTTTTAAAAACTTTTTTTTTACCCCCCCCCCCCCCCCCCCCCCCCCCCCCCCACCCCCCCCCCCCCCCACCCCCCCCCCCCCCCACCCCCCCCCCCCCCCACCATGACGATCAAATGCGTCAAACTATGTTTAAAAATAAAATTCTGTAACTCCAACTATGAGCAAATTTTCCAAAATTTCACATTCAACTGTTCCATACGAGAGTGGTTCTGCAAAAGCGAACCCCGGAAAGTTTTAATGGTGATGAGATTATGACAAGTGAGGCGATGTATCTAAATTATTTTAAACTGTAAGAAAAATCTGTAAATTTGCAGAAAATGTTTGGTAATAAAGTTCTTAAACGATTTCTGAAAATCTAAATTACGATTTTTGTGTGTAAAAGATATGTCTTTCGTGCGAAGTAAGCAGAAATTACATGTATATAAAAAATCCTATACAAATTTTAAAACTCGTTTGTTTGCGATGAGCTTGATGTCTCCTAGAGGGTCACGTGACCATCCTCCCAGCCTTTCATATTACTAAACACAATCTTAGCCTAAAACCCGAAAACTCATCTTTTTTTACCCAATAGACCCGTTTCCAGATAGTACTTACAAATGATTATGGGATAGAGTTTTGGTACGAGTCGTTTTTGCCAATGGCATTTTACTGTGGCGAAAAAGACGCACACCAAAACTCTATCCCACGATTTTTGTAATTTCTGTTTGGGAAAGGGCCTATTGGAAGTTTATAATTGTATAATTGGGAAACGAACAATTCTCGTTAATGTAATCATTGTTTGCAGTCTTCATTCTACACTGTATACCAATATATCAGTTGTAAGCATTATAAACGAAGTTAACAATTACCAGTTCAGTTCTTCATAATTGCAAAATACATATGAATTGAAGTAGCAATCGTTACAAAGAAACGTATTTAAAACTACCTCCGTCCACTCAAGTTTCATGTTCCATACATTATAAAAGCTATATATGTACAGATATTTAATTTACAGAAAATTATGTTTGAAAACAGAAAATTTTTTTTTTTTTAAATAACCCAACCTTTATGCTGAGTTACTGGTTAGATAGTAGTATATTTATGTAAAGCAGACGACATAACGCAATCATACTGCAAAACATCTCTGTAAGTTTGCAGAATTTTTTAACAATGTAAGTATTACTCCTCAGACAATTATCTGACAAGTTTACTCAATTAAGAAACTTTGCCTATGATTATTACTTTCCAATTGCGGAAATTTTACCATTCGACCGTACAATTCCACCGATGGGAATACGGACGGTTGCCACGAACTCTCTGCTCTTGTTAGTATTGTTAAAGCTTTCCCCGGGCTCGATGCTCTTGTCGTTATCGTTAAAGGTTGCCTCGGACTCGCTGATCTTGCCGTAGTCGCTGAAGCTTGCCTCGGGCTCGCTGATCTTGCCGTAGTCGTTGAAGCTTGCCTCGGGTTCGCTGCTACCGCCGTTAAAGCTGGTAAAGTTGTACCCTCGCTCTGCCAGTTTTTCAACCTCCACAGAAGCGAGTGTCACTTCTTTAAAAGAATGCCAAATTTATTCAGAAGAAATAAGTAGTTGAAGGTTAAATTTTATAAAATATTCTTAAAACAAGGTTAAGGAGTACTACCAACCGTTTGCAACCTTTCGTCTAGCTTCAAGATATTTTCTGGTGACATTTGGCAGTAGAGGTCATATAAAAAATTAAGTGGTTCATATTCTGTAACTGTAAAGCAAGAAATCCTTTTTGAAAGGTAATCTTGAGTGGAAGGGGTTTTCGTTTTCTCAAAGTATTTCTGGTTTTACGGTAAGATATATTATGTGGCAGGTGCAAATAGAACAAGTAAACTATACCCCAAAAACCTTGCGATGTCCATTGAACGTTACTATAAAGTGTTTGGCCATCAAATGTGACACCATTTAAACGCCTGAGTAGAATTCAGCGTAAATACCTGGATTAATAAAACTGTGATATGATGGGTAAGCCTGTGATATAGAGGGTATTCCCACACAAAGGTGTCAACATTATAGTAAAATGTATAATCTTTTTGTCAGGTGACATTTCACATTTCCTGTTAGGTATTGCATAGCTGACAATAGTAACACGAGTTTCAAAGTTTATGTATCCAAACGTCACAAGTAACTGACATGTTTTCACTATACTTCTGTACATTTTGGAACCATTGTATCCTTAAACAACTCACATGTAGGTGTTATTTAGATTTGTGTATTTATTTTAAAATGCAGTAGTCCAGTGTTTGCACTAGGTCAAAGAAATTGGGGATTCCCTCCTTCAATGAAAATATTTTGAGGGGGATTTTGCTTTGATTCAAAGGGGGGGGGGATCTCCAAGAGCGTCAAGTTCAACAGCTTCTTTCAAGTGGGGGACATGAAATTGACAGGAACTACTTCAAGCGCGAATCGTGAAGTCCTCAGAAACAAGGGATTCAGGGTTAAGGACCCTGGAAAAAGTTGGATTGTAGGTAATCTGTGGTGTATTTTGAGGCATTTCCTTCTATTTTGATACATGAAATGGCTGTTTTCACCATTTTCGAGTTTAATTTCGAAAGAGTCAAATATGTGCCTACTTTCGATAGGGGTATTTTGCAAAAAGTGGAGGTGTAATCCCCACCAATTTCAGAAATGTATAGGGTTTATTTGGTTTCAATAGCATCTAAGGTCCTGTTATGCGCTCGTACCGTACCCATAAACACTCCTACTGCGCATGTGCTGTGCCCAGAAACAAGACAATTGCAAACGCGCTGACATCAATCGAAACATCTCGCCTTAATCGCTTAGTTACACATAGTTACAACAAATACCGAACATCATTTTAAAAGAAAGGACGAAAAGGACCCAAAATCTGTTCTGCAACGCGGTTTATTACAACGTACAGTAGAACACTTACTATACAGTTCTAAATCAAATGGATACTTCTGAATCAGATTTTGTGTAGTGTTAATGTAAATGTATTGAGATTCTATTTGATTAACATACATTTTATGGGTTATCCCTCTATATTGCTGTGGATTTATGTGAGCCAGAGTAGAAACCCTTCCCACTAGGTACCTTAAGCAGCCCAAGACCCCAACCCCATGTACCCTGGCCTATCGGGTCTCTCTTGCCCCTCTGGACTGTACTTAAATGAAGACAGCAGTCGTCCCAAGTTTATTTTCAAAAATGGGCTAAATCTTACAGATCTCCCCATATTTCGTTCACAAGTGTCTTTCATTATGTTTCTGTATGGAAACATTGAATATTGAAGGTAAATCAAGGAGTTATTCTGCATGAATTTAACAAAAAGTAGCAAAAATATTGTCATATGATTGATATAAGCCATTCCTGAATTAGGATGACGGGGTACTCTAATCAAATTGGGCGGATTTTATTTTCCCTTTAAAGATCAAGTATTACAGCTAAGCTTATTACCCAGTAAAGGTTAAAACGCTCATATTTCCACTTTCTTGGCGTTTAAATATTGCCCCCACAATAATTACACGGAAAATTGGAGAAAAACCAAATTTTCCCTTAGATACAGAAAAGGGGTAGGATCTTTAACGATCAGTTCCGAAGAGCTACGAATTGCCGAACTACTTATGACGTCATAAGTGGAGTTGTAGCCACGGACAGTACACAGCAGTACAACGCCGCAGGTTTCTTATTGTAAGAAGTCCATGTACAAAGCATTAAACTGTGTACTTTTTACGCGCTTGGAAACGGACACGAACAGAAAACAAAGCACAAAACAAAAACCGGGGACGCATTAAACGGAGTAACAGTAGTCAGTTTTTCATAGTGTTTTTAATAACCCACATAATGGCTTCAGAATCCCAAGTTTTCATAGACAGGTTCTTTATATCTATGAGAACGTGGATACTCAGTGTTCACAATAGGCAGAAAAAGCACAAACTGTCGTAAGAGCCGTAAAATATTGCTATATTATATTTGAGTGGCCAATTACGACTTGCTTGGGAGTGGAAAACAAACGTATAGCATAGTAAGATATCTCTACCAATCACAAGTTCGCTTTCAAACTTGTCACACACACTTTCACTAAGTGTGTATTTCTTAAGAGTGTTCAGAATGGCCAAGGCAGGCTTACAATGCATAGCTACTACGCACCTACGCCGCGCACATAGTACACCACTGTTACTACATTTCGTATGTACTTACGTACGTACGGTATGCAAGTACGTCCTCAAGCTAGGAGCTGGTGCTGTTCGGTTTTAAAGTAAGGAAAAGTATCGAAGGATTTTGAACATGCATTTCCCGCTAGTGCTGGATATATTATTTGTTGGGTATGAATGGGAAGTTATCTGCGGAGATTTGCACAAGCAAAGTAGGTACACAGGTAATTGCTAGGCGAAAGAGAATACTCTAGAAAAGGTAGGGTTATCTTCCGAGCAGTTCATGCTGAAAGGCTTAACAGTAACGTTAGGCTTAGTGTTGTACGAATGGCACAACGTAGCCTATTCATTGTAAGATCACACAGGACCGTTTGTATTTTACTGTTGGAACATGCTTCACTAAAAGTAAAGCTGAAGATGCTAGGCGTTACTGGTGCAATCTTGCAGCTCATGTAGTGAGCATAGTAGATTTTAACCCCAAAACGCGATGAGCTTATGCTCAAGGTGAAATTTTATGACTAACAATCGTGAAAAATGACCACTCCGTACAATTGCCCAATCGGCAGTTGCCTTTACTCACGGCCGATGGTGGCGGCTGGCTTGCATATGTGCACCAGCGTAGTCTTGCAGACAGTATATGGTCGTGAGCGAGTGTAATTACTCAACTAATGATGTCACAGATTTTACTTCCGGAAAAACACGACAAAGTACGACAAAGCTAAAAATTTATGTTTACTCCAAAACCACGAAAAATCAGCCCAAATTTTTATTTTGCTAAAATGATTGTGTCAGACGTCATTTACAACACCCATTAAACATTCTGAAGGCCTATCTTCAACCATGATACTTTGACTTTAAATTTTCTGCTGCAATGTCAGCTGATGTGTCGCATTTGCTTACCTGCAGTTTGTCCTAGTTTAACCTTGATTTCTTTTCCGGTTGGGAGTGTAAAGTTGGTATTTAGAAGATCTTCTAAAATGTTGTGAATGCTAATAACCAGGCCAACCTGATCCTGTAAATATAATCATTGTTTAAATGTTAGGGGTTGAAATGACCTGATTGACGACAAATTCCCCACTCGAAATTCAGATCGAAGGAGAGGGGGCCCTTGGCAGTGCCGATCTAAGAGTATTTATTGACTGGAGACCAAGGTCTGATACATGCCCTGTACAAAATTTTGGCCAATAAGTGAGTTCGGATTTACCTACAGCGCAGGCGCAGTGACCTTTTAAATAAGGTCAAATGAGGGGTTTTCATTGTTTCAGCAGCGTTTTATATTTCTACCTTCATGGAAATCTCCTTTCCATAAAAAATAACCTTAGTGTATTCCAGAAGCTTTAAAAATGGTTTCAAAGGTTGAAAGAAAGTTCAGGAGTGAAAAGACTTTTTGAAAACGTGCAAAAATTGGAATAGTTTCTGAAATGAATGGAACTTAGTGTCTATTTCAGGAAATTTTCTTTTAATACATGGAATTGTAAGCAGACATATGTGGAATATCTTCTGCATAGCTACCGAAGCGCACGTACTCTTTTCTCGCACGTACCTCTAGTGCAGGGCATTTACGTATGTTATGCACAGCTAGTTAATTATATCTGTAATAAGCATATTAGTACGTATGCGGCAGATATTATAATAATGCAGCACACATATATGCACATGGGGACGGACTAGCCGGTTTGGGCCAGGTGACGCTAGAGAACTTCATCAAGGATAGCCTACAATTAGGTTAGTGAAGGGAAATCGTAGATTATATTCTTTACCATTTTTTCGAGTGATCATTATCACACGCATTTCTTCTATTCTAAATCAACATGTGTTGTAGGCCTAACGGTAGCGTTTCGAGTTCCGGCATTTTCAGTGTGGCAAACACTAACCTTAACATTAACGTTAGACTAACTTAACGTTAGAACGAAGCTAGTTTAAGTCCCCATTTTCTCGACTCACCATTATCGAATTAAATGAGTATATACATCATCATCGTCCATAAATCGCAATAGCCTAGATTTTGTGAGCCTACTCATGACATTCCCTAAAGTGCGTCGATAAAGTGATCAATCTGAGTACTCTGAGGCTTATGAGTCGAGTAGCAGCTAGCTACCTGTCTGCACAATATAACGCTTTGTATGTGCACAATCATACAATTTTGTGTACAGTATATAGACACCATGCGTATCGCGTACCTTCGTACGTACATGTAATTTTTGAATGTTTACATCCCGCCATCAGCCGAGTGTCTGCGTAGCGGCTCTCTTTGGCTCTGTATATGCTCTATCTACACAGTGACGGTCCCAAAAAGTTCGTCCGTTCCCTGCAGGTTCCCCTCATTTGACCTTTGACCTTCGCTCCTTATGTTAATTCCGAACTCGCTTATTTGAAAGCAAGAGTTAGGTCCAAAATGGTTTAGTCTCCGACGGTCAGTCGTTGCGCTGTGCGCATCTACTGGACGAAACATGGCGACAACATTTTGGTGCTTTTCGTAACTTAAGAAGAGGTATATTCTCCTTTGCAATTCCCGAAGAGTAAAGGAACAGCAGTACTTTTGTTGCTGTAGGAACAGTATTTTACCATTATTTTGATTATGTAATAGTTGGAGATCTGCAAATTAGTGGCATGTCGCCTATATCTGAGATTTATTTTCAACTTTCAGAGCCACAAAGCGAAGATAAGAAATACTAAGTTGCTTACTGAGCCGCCTCGTTTACGCATAGACTGTGCAGTCCTTAACATCAACTTCTGTCTACGTTTGACACATTACTAACTCATACAGCGCTAAAGTAACGCTAAGGTAACAAATCGTTACCTTAGCAACAGGCTTCACTACGATATCGAATGAAAGCTTTAGTCGTGTAACATAGATAATATACACTGGAGTAGGTAATAGACCTTATGCAATGACATCACACTGACGTCATTTTGGGTGCAAACAATGAAGCACACGTGCACGAACGGCGTGGATTTCGCCCCACGTGTAGTAGACTTACGCGCGTATATGATTAGTTGACGAATCAGCTGTCTGCATTTATTAGTGTAACTTGCAATGATACGCGCTTTTCCGCCATCTTCCTCCAAAAGAGGGAACACTTACTCCATTGTGACATCATATGCATAAGGTCTATAGGCACTTTCCTTTCCGTGTCTCCTTGAACTACAAATCCTAGGCTAAATATCTTAAACGCCAAACGTACAGTAAAGAAGTTCACACACTGACTGTAGACAAGTACAACTGCTTGTAGGACCAAACTATACGCAGGGCATATTTGAACGCGAAAGCAGCTATTGCTATAACTTATATGTAGGCTATAAGTGGTAAAACAGAGCGCGCTCGTGAGCGCGTACTTTGGCTTTCATAGACACGCGAATTTTTGTTTTGTTAAGGATGGGCACCTGTGCACGCACAGACGTTATCCTGCTATGTACAACGCGTCGAAGAGCTGCAGATGACCTGATGACGTTTTTGCGCGCACTATAACTTGTGCTGTATTTAGGGGATAAATGTGAGGGTGACGATGACGTCATCACAGAGGGTGAGCGGAGCGAGGCGACGCTTTTATCCCCATTTATAAACACTCAACATTAAAATGCTGTAAATCGACAAAAACATTGAATTTTCGACAAAATTTTACAGACCACATTTTAATTCTCCCAGCTAACTATGGGCTCTATTATGACTTTATGTTTAGTTTCTTGCGATAGCAGCGAACAACTTCAAGCCAAAAGAAAGTGGACAACCACGCAAATATTTTCACTTCTTTAAAACAAATTAATTTAAACTTCAATCGTTTGAACAAAATCTAATTCGATCGACGTAACAAATACCATATATTTGTTGAATCTGCTTTCTTTTGTCTTACATCACTTACCTTATACAGTTATAGGGTCAAATTGATGCGGGTTAGCACCAGTAAGCGGCGTAAACATACCTTACAGGACACAACTGCACAATATATACAATACCCAGTAACACGGTAGTTGGCTACACACACAGTGGCACACAGTATAGTACGGGATTAATTACTGAGTGTACCGGGAGTTGTGAGAGACGCGTTTGCTCCCACGATGTAGCGCGTTCGTTTTCAGTGGTACGTGTACTCCGAAAATACATAGGGAAATGTATACACGCTCAAACCATGCGCACGTAAACCACGGCATTCTAATTCTCCTAACTGTCAGTTTTGTGCGATTTAAGACCGGTCTCGAATGGTTTTCAGCCAATCAGAATGCAGGAGATCAATAAAAGTGTTAATGAATTCAAAAGGGTCCTGTATTTCTGTTTCATTATGAGACGCGCTACGGCGTACGTTGAAGTTAATTCTGTGCACTGCATGCACAGGCAAGCCCTATAAATAGCAAAGTGTTAGAGAAAGTACACGTAAGGAAAAAACGACTGGTTGGTCGAGACACTGCAAATTTGGACCTAACTGTGCCTCCATGGGTGGGACATTCCGCAAATTTTGACCTTGGTCTCTAGTCAATAAATACTCTTAGGTGCCGATCACGGACTTCCCATATACATGGACGGAGGATAACGTGCAGAATACGGACGCCACCGTTCGAACAAAATTAGGCTTACCAAGATGGCCGCCGGGCTACTACTGTTTGCCCAATTTGACGATGAATCTGCAACATTTCAGACAAAATATAAACATGAATGGAGGAACAATATCACAGTCCTTCATTTTATTTGTTGAATTTGACCTAAGCTTGCATTCTTTCGAAAATATTATATGTTTCTCACACAATCTGTTGATACGCATTTACGCATAGGACGTTAGTACAATATGCTCTGTCCATATATAAGAAGTCCGTGGTGCCGATCTAGCAGCACAAGGTTAACTAGGTGTTGCTATGCAGCCAAGTTCTACCAAGGCAAACAAGCCCGCCACTATTCACTGTTACGTTTCAGTGAGGAGTTTTTTGCATAAAGCTCGGGCAAGGATACATGCATACATGTAAGTTTTTTTCTCTTGTAAATGATGACCCAATTGCACGCAGAATGTATACGAATTAAAGTCTACTTTGCAAGGCGCCAAATCGACTATTTTGCCAACCGGTTGTGATGTCATTTTTTTTTGTAAACCGGAGAAAAGCTAAGCTTTCTCAGTTGCAAACAAGTATAACTCTGTATTACACAAATATTATAGAAAAGATCTATTCGATACGTTTCCGCCAGTTCAGTATCGCACTATGGTGTGTACTGTTTTTTATACGCATGTGGGTTGCCTGAGGTGTTTTTCTTTTTTTTTTTTTTGCCCTCGGTGGGGTCCGTCCGTACGCTGCTTGTACGCGCCGCGGCACTAAACCACTAGCCGTAATCTGCAATGAAATGTCGAATAAGATCATTTAAATGCATTTTGCGCATTAAATTTGTAAATAAGTAGCTGTCCATACTCAAAATTTTACATTCGTCAATATTTTGTTTTGCTTAGAGACAGGCCAAAGAAGACTGTCTCTCTCAAGATTTTGTCTGAAAACTTAGGTGTCCATGATTTCCGAGCAGCCCCTAAGCTTAACATGTTAGCTGCCACCCCAAACGTAGGCCTATACACAGTGGCGGCAATACGATTTCAAAAGTGGGGGCAATAGGGGCAAGTAATACATTGGGTAGGGGAATGCTGTGTGTGCGCATTGTTCCTGTAAGCTGCATACCTTTGTCAGTTTGGCCGCCAGGAGTTGGTGATTTGGGAAGGGGGGATCACAGAAGATGATGTCGTAATCCCACCTCAGACAAAACCATGACGTCATTGTAAACTGTGCATATGCGCACCTGGGATAGTTTGCACAAGGGGCGGATCCTTTGATCCTTTGCCACCTTGTGCAGGTACCATTCTGGGGACGGAATCAAGGGGAGGAGTGTCTCTTCCTTTCTGAGAAACGTTAATTTACGGTGGCTTAGATTCAAAATGGTGCTATCTTTGGCAAATATCCTACCTCATTTTATATTGGAAAATTTTCATGATTTTGTGAGTTCTTATTTTCGGTTTGGTTCAAGAGTAAGGTATGTTGTCTACGTAGAGGGGTGACAACTCCTCCCGTTAATAACTTGTTGCTTATGTAAGGTAACTAACATGGAAATTAATGCTATCTTTGGCAAATCATTGAACTAATTACTTAGAAATTCTCATTATCTAGTGATATTTTGGCTATGGCATGTCACCCTCAAGTCTGGTACAGACCGTTCTAGTCCTGGAAGCTGTGTAGCAATTACAAAATTTTGAATATTAACACGAGAAATGATAATTCAGGTGATCCGCGTGCAACGGGAGATAAGAGCGAGTGGTAGAAATAACCAAATTAAGGACGGTGGACTAACAATGCTTTCTCTTAGTACGGTAAGCGTATTAATATTCACCATCTACTGATAATGGGTGCGTCCGACGCGCTCCGTAAAATGGTTCAAAAAGTTAAAAGACAGAAACATACTTCCAATTTTTCACATCATGATACAAATGATACCGTATTGCTACTCATGATATTAGATTGCTCTAAGATCCTCCTGTATATGCGTGGTTGTAACTTTGGATCATGGCGGTGTACTTCTATTTTTCGGGAAATTGTTTTAATTCCGTGCATTTTTGCCCTAATATGGTTATGAGATATGGAGTGCCTACCGTGACGAATGCTCGCTAAGCGAGCCGAAATTTTGCATTTAAAATCATTTAATGACAAAAGTTGCATGAGACTCGCCAAGACACTTTCGATTCCCTAACAAATGTATCTGCCAATCAGGAGGCGAGTCTTCTGCCTGGTAGTTTGAAAAGCATTCGGTTTTCATAAAATATGTCTTCTCCTAAATTCCCTGCTTCACGTTCCTGCAATGTTGTGCTCCTCCATGGTAAGCCTATTCCTTTACAAACGAGCATCATGCAGGTTTATTGTAAGACCCTCACCGATAGCTTATTCGAATACCTTGAGACGATAATATACATGTTAATAACTAGCATAGCAATGAGGTGAGGCTGGGGTCGCGCGGAGCGCTCCAAAATTTTAATAGTTTGCGAAGGATTTGAGAAGTTTTGATAGTTTCAGAAAAATTTGTAAAGAAAAATGGTAAAAATAGGCACATAACTCACCACCACCTCCACTGACCTCTGTACAGGAGCGGACTGGAGGTAGGTGGGGCGGGGCTGGTGGGGGAGGGGTGATAAGACAGGGGGAAAAATGCCCCATGCCCCTGGTGAAGCCGCTGATCTACACACGCCAGTGCGATTGCTTATATTCCTTGGGCCTCCGACAAGGAATAAAAACTCACGACGTCGACATTATTATTTCGACAAATGAGACCTAACTAGACTAAGCGCAGGTCACACTAGAGCGATTTCGGATAGGATTATGGTCCGATTTTTGTGAGTATTAGTTAAAATCGGACCATCCCTGGTCGGAACCAGCCAAAAATTTGCCAACCTGTGTAAATATATGATTTGCATCAGACTATGAAAATGAAATGTAAACTAATTATTTCGTGACGTCACATCGGTAGAGAAGTTCATCGGACGCGCGTGCAAAAATCGGATTGATTTTCGAACAAATATCGTTCTCTTGAACGGTATAAGTTATATAATAGTAGCAGAGCAGTTTATTGTGACACAAACTAGGATCAGTTATCGATATAGCGTGACCATCCTTAAACAAAGTCTGAATAAAAAACTATTCGTCCGATTTAGAAAAATTCGGAGAGGATTTCGGATTGAAAATCGCTGTAGTGTGACCCGCCCTTAAGCCGGGTAATAGTTTAGTATCATAGGATTACTTTGTAATTGGGTTTTCAATGTTCAGTAGCTTGCTGGCGTGTCATAGTGTGTAGGGCATGGTCAGGCTTTTCTGGGCTTTTCTGGGTAGAACCCCATAACTTCTGCACGTACTAACCTTCCACGAGTCTGTTCCATTAAGGGATTCATTCAAACCTTCCATCAGCTTCACACGTGCTGCCTCGACCTGCAATCAAGAATGAAGAGGCATGATTGTCGCTTGAGTGCATTGCAAAATACGAAAAGACGGAATAACAAGGTCAGGGAATAGAGGTGGGGTTGGAATTGGAATGAAGAGCAGCAGAGAGTTGCCAAGACTGGCAGCTCCCCGGGAGTAGGTAGTGGCGTGCACAAAATTTCGGAGGTGGGGTCAGACTCACACGCAAGCATTTTTTGGTCCAAAATTTGGAAAATTTGACATTTTTGAAAACAAAAGTTACAACAGCTATAAAAGAATCACCTAAATAACTATACCTCCAAGCTTTTAACCATTTATGGGAAGTATTTAGTTAGGCACCGGAAAAAGTTATTGTTGGGTAGTTATGGCATAGCTTGCTCCCAAAGGATTTTTTTTTCGTTTCGGGTCCAGGACTTGGGGCAAAATTCATCACAATTTGAATGTAAGTATCATTGAAAAGATCTTTCTTTGCTTTTTGTTGGGACCTTAACCAAGTCTGTGCCATGGAGAAAGGAAAGATAAACATATTTGAAGTTAGTGCCTATGCTCTAGGTCACACAAGACCCAGTGTGCTTTGACATTACGGTAATTCGTTTGTCTCACCTTCCAAATCAAATTACGTATAAGTTTGTTTAAGTGAATATGGCTGCTATTAAAGTTGCAATACAGCGGCTTAATATCATGTCATTTCAAAATCAGAAGGATCAAGCCGTGGTAGTATTGGTGAACTTCTCGGGGATAAGTTGCACAACTGATTCCCGTTGCTAAAGATGACCAATTCTAGTTAAAATACGTTTGGTTGCTTATGTCGTTGATTGTAGGTTGCCATCACCGAGAATCGGGCAAAATGCAGAAGAAATTTAACAGGGATATCTGTTTTGGCGGATTTGAGAGACTTGTTCAGTGTTGAACGTAAAAGTAAAGGGCTAATAGCCAAACATATTATGAGTAATTCATTTTCAGTCTTTAGTTAAATTATCTCATGACTGACTAAATCTTCGCCCGACTGACGGCAGGGAATGGGGGCATGTCCCACTACCTTAAAAAAGTTGTGGCCCCAGAGTTTGCCCGATGTGGAGGATCCTTGCGGCAATCCGAAGCCTCGACGACGGCCACGGGTTTCCGGATTAACGGCAAAGGCATTTCACTGCGCTGGCTAGCCGAAAAACTTGGATTTCATTTAAAAAATCTGGGGTTTCTCTTAACAGATCTTCAAAAATGTAGTAATGTAAGAAAGAAACTTTGGAACTAAGTGGTTTTTATTGAAGGAAAAAACTTTAATTCTGAAGGGTACTATGGAAGATTTGGGAGGTCTTATCGAAGACTCTGCCCTCCTTGAAAACCCAAACAAGTAAACTGTCAGGGAGACTCTGGTCCCAGTCTGGGATTACGTTCATTCGTCGATATTGAATATTTTTCTTGGAGCAGCCTTTGCGGAGGGACGTATGATCCCTTGCCACGCCCTGCCTTGTGCACGCCACTGAGAGTAGAAGGATAAGTGTTATGGTTAGGAGAAGGAGACCGAGGCTTAGTAGATGGAAAAGCAAAAGAGAGGAATTTTCGGGTGAGGATTTGAGTACTAAGGAGAACAAGGGTTAGGAGAAAAGGAGAAAGAGGATGGGCAGAGAAGGAAAAAAAAGTAAAAATACGGTACTTACTATAGGAGTATCGGTAGCTAAATGCAAAGGAGAAAAGATGCTAGGTTAGATCAATTAAAGTATATTTTACTACCTCTACGGCAACATGTAGGTTGTGTTTATTACCCTGTTCTTTGGTACCAAAGATGCTGTATATACGATTTCCTCTTATAACGTGTACAAGGATTGTCCGTGCCGTAAGTAGTAACAATATTTTCCCCTTTAAGAGCTTATCTGTTGACATAATAATTCAAAAGTACACTGATAAAATTTTTCGTTAGTAATACTCAGTTTAATCCATGCTTTCAATTCCTCACTCATTTTCTTTAGAATAGTGATCTTTTTCAAAACGATTGCCCCTTATCAGCTTATTGCTTACAGATATTACAAACATAAGGAGAGAGTTGAAAATATCACAACTTAAGTCACAAGTCCCTTCGTGCCCACCCAAGTCGAGTCGTGAGTCTCTTGGTCCAAGTAGTACATTTGTTCAGCTGTAACCAGGGAGGTTTTAGGGAGCAGATCCAACATTCAATAGGCGCTTTGAATTAAGGTTCGTTTTCGATAGTAATGTTGCTCTTCTCCTCTCACTTCTTGTCTTAGTACCGAGATCAACTAGGATCAGGATCAATTTGCTGTTTTGTCAGAATGGCACTGATAAGAACTACTTATTGCGTTAAACTCAATAACTTTCCATTGGCAGGCGACATGCGAAAATTTGAAAGTTAAAAGTGAAAACAGTTGGCCTTATTCGTCAGGATAAATTTCACTTCAGTTAAATGCAGTAAAGAAATTCCTTTGAACTTACATTTCGAATATGTTTGTTATTGATCGGGAAATTTGCCAAAACTGAGCATAGAAAAATTTGTAGGTTTGAACAATGTTTCAAGTAAATGACATATTTAAATCGTAGGGACACAAAGAAAGTAAACAATTTCAACGTTTTTTGACAGTTGTTTTACTATATATCTTAATTAAAGCTTGGCCATCGGCGGAAACAAACCTAACTTCAAAGCATGTCTACATAGTGGCCTTTGTCTCTCGATTACTTAAATTTGGAAGGAATAGATCATCGTTAAGAGAGTAGAGTCATCAGATGCGTAACAATACAATACTGCCCAATACTGCCCACATCCTGAGCAAGATGCTGTCCATAAAGTGACTATTACATCGTCCATGAAGATGCCTCAGGCCCACGGGATGGGCCCGGCCCTTCAGGAAATAATTAACGAAAAGAACTTTGAAAATAATAATAATAATAATAATAATGATGATGATGGTGGTGGTGATGGTGGTGGTGGTGATGGTGATGGTGATGGTGGTGGTGGTGGTGGTGGTGGTGATGGTGATGGTGATGGTGATGGTGATGGTGATGGTGATGGTGATGGTGATGGTGATGGTGATGGTGATGGTGATGGTGATGGTGATGGTGATGGTGATGGTGATGGTGATGGTGATGGTGATGGTGATGATGATGATGATGATGATGATGATGATGATGATGATGATGATGATGATGATGATGATGATGATGATGATGATGATGATGATGATGATGATGATGATGATGATGATGATGATGATGATGATGATGATGATGATGATGATGATGATGATGATGATGATGATGATGATGATGATGATGATAATGATGATGATGATGATGATGGAGGAGGAGGAGGAGGAGAAGAAGAAGAAGATTTGGGAGAAAAAAAAAGTTAAGAGACTGGGCTTGAATTGAACAATGGAATCCAAAGACCTAAGTTCTAGAGAGGGGGGGGGGGTTCCATGAACCGTGAGCAGCATTCAGAAAGCTACGGTCACCGAAAGATTTTGTACGTGACATAGGAACCTGCAGCTGAAATTAATAGTGCGACCGTACTGGTCTAACATTAGCTTGCTGATGTAATTCAGCATTGAGGTAGGTTGGGGTACCAGTTTAAATGGCCCGAAAAGATAGAATGAGGATTTTGTGGTCGATACGAAGTCTGACAGGTAGCTAGTGCAGTTCGTCCAATATAGGAGTGATATGAGTAAATCTGTTCGCCCTAAGGACTATACGAGCAGTCGTGTTCTGAATCCTTTGCAATCTTGCCAACTGCGAGGTAGCCACACCAAACAGAAGAGAATTAATACAGTCAAGCCTACATCAAATTAACGCATGAATAAGTTTTTCAGTTGCAAGCTTATCGAGATATTTCCTTAGTTGCCCCACCCGCCTGATATAGAGCATTGTCGCTTTACATATGTGATTAATTTGCTGATTCATGCAGAGATGGGTGTCCATGTACACACCAAGGTTGCGCACAACGGGAACAGAGGTTATGAGCGTATCACCAATTTTTAAAGAAATAGGATTATACCCCAGTACATCATTACATCATCTTCGGAATACAATAATCTCAGTTTTATCATAATTTAACTTAAGGTTGTTACTGGACATCCATAGCCTGCCTTCCTGAATGCATGACTCCATCTTATGTATGACACTTGGATAAATCGTGATCGATTTTCCAGGTAGGATCCAAACCAGCGCAAAGCGACTCCGGAGACACAAAAAAAACTTCCAGGTTTATGGAGGAGAATTTCATCGTCTACCGTGTCAAAAGCTGCAGATAACTCTAGTAAAACCAAAAGTATCTGTTTCCTACTGTCAATGGCGCAGAGAATATGATTTTTAAATTTAACAAGAGCAGTTCCTGTACTAAAATCTGAGGGGTAGGCAGATTAGTAGGGATCAAGAAGACACTTAGTTTTCACAATGAGCTGCAATTTGATTAAGAACAGCTCTTTCAATAACCTTTGATACAAACGGTAGGTTTGACACTGGTCTGATCTGTAGCTACTCAAGGCATTAACATCTAGTTTGTTCTTTTTTAGTATTAGTATTACAACTGCTTGTTTGAATAAACCATGAAAAACACCACTAACTAGGGATTTATTAACAATTGAGCACAGAAAGGCATTATTTTAGGTAAACACTCCTTGAACTCCTTGACCAACCATGTTGGTACAGGGTCAAGACAGAAGTGCTTAGATGAGAGACCCGAGACTATCTTCACAATCTCATCTGTAGAGAGTTCACGAAAGACTGAGAAATCATCAGCTGCAATATTGGCGGGCAGTCCATGGTGATAAGATGCAGAACTAGATGGTATAATGCTTGCCCGGAGGTCTTCAATTTTTTTCTCTTTAAAGTACTGAGAGAACTGATCCGGCAACGCTGTTTCTGGAACATTGTTAGAAAAACATGATCGTAATGGTGCATGTTCACCTGCAAGTTGATTACTTATGACAAAGAGTGCTTTGGAGTTGTTACTGCACTCAGTGATTCTCTTCTGAAAAAAGACTTTCTGGAATGAAAAATGAAGAAAGCAACTTTCCTACATTGGGCCTTCTAAATTCTTCGTCGGTGGTTAATTTGGACTTACGATATTTCTTTTCAAGCTCTCTTTTGATTTTCGTTCGGAAATTATTTCATCAGAAAACCACGGAGTAGGGGGTGACGACCAGCCCTCAGTCTCTTGGGTGGAGCATAACTATCCAGGGGCTTACCCAGTGAAACATTATAGAATTTTCGACTTCACTATAACTAGTGTCTCCCTCTCGGAAATCGGAAAGGCCTTAGAGCTCCGATTTAAAGGTATCCGTAGGAAATCTCGAAAACTTTGAGACACGATGTAGGTCTCTTTCGGTGTGGGCTTGGAGAAGTCCAAGGTGGCAAGCACATCATAATGATCACTAATATCGAAATGCTGTTCAGAAATTCCACACATGAAATTTTGATCACTTCTAGTGATAAGACGGTCAAGTGTATAACCACCATCATCAGTCCGATCAGGCAAATTTTGTCGAAGATGGAAAGTATCAAGGGTTCGAAGGAAGGTGGCTGCCGATGAGTCTTGGGGGTTTTCCACATAAAGATTAAAATCCCCGCAGATTAGTGTAGTACCTTGTGTTGTGCAAACATTTTCAAGAAAACATTGAAATTCTTGTTGGAATAGCGATAAATTAAGACCATTCTTCCGAGATAAGGAAGGACGATAAATAGACCACAGTCTGAAAGTGCAATCCGCACCCGTTGCACGTATGCACAAACTTTCAAATGACTCAAAATTAGGAGATGGTTCAATAACTGTACCAAATTTCGTGGAACAGACAACAGCTACTCCTCTACCACGCGAGCTCCAACAGACACGTGACAGTTTCAAGCCAGGGGGTGATGTCTCATTTTCAATTACAGAGTAGTTTTCCTAAAACCATGTCTCCGTTAGAACAGCTATATCAAGGGAACTGTCGGTAACATAGTCATAAATTATAGCTGTTTTATTTCTGACAGATCGGCAGTTCAGAAGACCAAATGTTTTTGGCCATAGCTGTTAATATTGCCATCGCATTTTGTGTGTGAACCCGAACGCTTTCCGCGAAAGCGCAGTCATTCGTTCTCTTTCAAGGCCGGATTTACCATTGGGGGCCCTGGGCCCAAACAAATGTAGGGCCCCTTCGACTATAATTCCCCACAAGGCTACATTGGCGCAAGTCACAAAAGGAGGGCAAAGGTTGTGGTCACTACTAAAAAATACAAAAATGTAAATTTGCGGAGTCTCCCTTTTTGTGGGGCCCCTGCGCAAGTGCACCTCTGGCCCATACTTAAATCCTGCCCTGTTTTCTATTAAAACATGAATTAGGGAATTGTCAGGTTTTGTGTTTGAGACCCTTGATCTGTACTTCAACAGCTAAGATTTACTGTACACAACAGCGTTTCCTCAAATCGTCAAAAATACAGATTTGTTTCCACAATTAATGTGTAGGTCTCCACAATGTGAGAAAAGTTGGAACTCTTTTAAAGCCCAGATTGCTGAAAATCACATTCTAGACAGTAAACTAGTTATCATTTTGAAAAAAACACAACCAAAGAACAAAGCAAAACTGTCCAACACGAGATGACGTTGACTTAGGCATTGCGTCAATGTGTATGTCGGGTTGCTTGACGAGCATCGGACTTTCGCTGGTAATAAGCCATTTATTGTAAGACCCAAAATCTCAAGTTCTTTATCGCAGAGCGACAAGAGTCCGACTCGAATGCAACTTGCAACTCGAGTCTACAACTCCACTGATTGGGGACAAACAAAATTAATAGAAAGGGTGTCACTATCAAGGATTATTTTCGTCCACTATTATGCTACAGAATTTTACGTAAGAAAAATTATTTCCTATAAACAGACTACAGGTCAGGGACGTACCTGGGATAGATTACACCTGGGCTCGTCCCAATAAAACACCCTAGGAAAACTTTTGGGGCACGTTGTAGACCATGTAGCTGAAGTGATGTGTTTAATTTGTGATGTGTATCTGGTGGGAAAGGAATTAAAGTATTCAGCACGCAAAAATAAAGAAAATTATTGAAGGTATTTCAGGCACATTTTAGCATTATATTCTTCCACGAAGCAAAATGGCATTTTGAATGAATTAAAAAAAAACAGGAAACATCACCCTATTATACATGCTTTTTTAACTCAAATTCTCATGGTACACAAATTTGAAATCATTGTAAAAGGCCTGCTCGTGAGCTTTTATATAAGGGTAGCTTGTGCCCATTGAAATTTTCTACAAGGGTCAGAGACCAAAATTAGTGGGTAAGTTGTGGGAGGAATGGTTAGTGGTGTGCTACCGTTACGCTCTAGTGATCTCAACTGAACTTTGACCTCCATAAAAAACCGTATGATTCTTTTACTCAACATCAAAATCCACCTGCCGAGTATACGACAAACTGATCTTGCCAAAGTGCCCAGTTCTTCTTAAATGGTCAGCTGTTTTACTTCACATCTCCAGTAGGATACAGTTAATTACTTTAGCTGGACAGTTAAGAACCTAGCAATGAAATGTAATACATCTACATTTTATAAAGACAAGTGATTTGACATAGGTTAACGTCAGAAGTTGCAGTATCTTTTCAGCGGCAGGGGTTGAAACCGTTTTCTAACTACGGTTGCTCATTGCTAGATCAAGGAACATGGTTGTTTGGTGCATCTGGTTGCCACAAAAATTTCACAAGCATTCCCTTATATTCATAACTTTGGTAATAAGACCTTAAAAAATCTTGTGCCGTATTTTGTCATTTTTGGATTCTGTAATTTGGTTAGTTTAATCCTTTTGGCTTGATTTTTCTGATTTAAATTATTTTCTGTGATCTCAGTTACCATTCTTTTCTGGAGCGTGTGTATGTGTGTGTGTTTTTCTTTTTTTGGGGGGGGGGGGTGGTTTTGCTTTTATTTTTACGGATGCGAACGGTGTAAATAGAGTTTTAAGTTTTAAAACCTTTAACAAGACAGAATTTCAGAAAAAACTTTGTATTCATACTTGTTCGTTCAAGAGTTCAGAACTGTGGCGGCTTGAAATGAAGAGCGTATAAGCTATCGACATGTGGCGGAATTGGATTGGAGGCTACAATATCCATGCGTCTTGTAATTGCACATAAAACTACACAACAAGTCTTTTCTTGCCATCTGCATTGTGAAATAATTATTAAATAGGATGCAAGGAAGTACTTGATTAAAAGTAGGCACTGTGATGTTTTCTCTGTAACCTTGGCTGAAAAAAAAACTATGATCGCTGGTAAAAACGCCCTTATACAATAGGGTTCGTAACATCTAATACCCAGTAGAATGAAAGAAAAGGTGATGTTTCTAAATTTACTTTTATAGTGGTATTATTAGTACAGCATGTATGAGATTCAAGTTTCCTTCACCGGACGGATATCGTGTTTACAATGAAGATTGTCACAGTTTGACCTCTGTGATCTCAAATGACATTTGACTTTCATCCAAAACAATAGAATTTTCTGTTTAAAGAAACACTGGACATGAGTATTCTATGTATGAGATCTATCAATGTGTCTTTTGTGGGCACTTCATGTTTAAAAAGTTTTCAAATTTTGTTTTCTGGTAACCTGCCAACTTTGAGATTCACTCAAATTTCCACTCTGGAGGTTTCATCTTCAAACGTTCTCTAAAGTTTCACCTTTGGTCATTTTTTATATGGCCTCTACTTTCTATGGTAAATCCATATGCTACCAGGAGAAAGTGTCCATGCTTCCTAAGGTGAGGTATAGCGTTAACGACTTTTCCAGTTTTACCTTTGGTGACCTCAAATGACTGTTGGTCTGTTCCTCAAAAAAAAAAAAAAGTTTAAGCTATTAATATTAAATGTCCATATTTCTAAATTTATCAATTATTTCTATTTTGAAATATCGTGATTTCAAGCCACGCGTCTCACATATTTGCAAGCCATCATGAATATACACATTTCTTCGCTTCTGTCAAACAATGCCAAAGTTGTCCTACCAGGTTGCCCTGAAGGTGTACTAGCAGTATGAGAAACAGTGATTTTCTCTTCATTTAATTTGGTGGTCAATATCTTCGTGGTGGCAGCAGCTAATATTTGAGGAATAGTTCTATCTATCGGAATAACAGCAAACTGGTTGATTTTCAGTTCAAAACTTATCTGTCCCTTCGAAGACCCAACTAATTTTCCTCAAGGCTTAAGTCATGTGCGTTTTATTTTCAAACAAATTCAGTACAGCTAATTATCCTCCAGTAACGAAATCCTTTAGAGAATTCCTTTAAAATAATTGGTCTCAAGACTGACGACAGAAGTAACAAGGCTTTCCTGACGACACAGATGTTCCCCTTTTTGTATCGTCACGCGGCAAAGAAACCATTACTGGGGTTTCTTTTACCAGTATATGACCCACCTCCCAAGTACTGGATTCTTTTTTCCTTTTGCAGATGTCGTGTTTAGAAGAATTTTCGCACTTTGACATGTGTTTTCTCAAATGGTGTTGTAGTGTTCTATACATTGCTTTCACTTTAAACCTGCTTGCCCAGCAACGGTCACTAGGGTCACTGCTGGACTGTCTATATCTATATCCTGCTCTCCCGCTGAAATCTCAATCATATTTGATATGTTATGACCACTTCTGGTCCGCGTCTGGTCCTGTACAGTTGATTTGTAAAATATAGCAGACATAAATATCCATCCCTGAAGCATACACCTTATTGTTTTGAGTCTTCTCTTGGGATAATATTATACTAGACATCTCTGTCAAAGGAACAGAACATTAGGGACGAGGATTAAAATTCGTTACTTGTGTTAAAATGACTTCAGCTGGAATCGGACGAGTTGATGAATTTCAACCTGAACTAGAAATTTGGACACAGTACATCGAACGTTTGGAAAACTATTTTGAGGCAAACTCCATTACTGAAGCAGCAAAAACGCGTGCTGATTTTTTTTACTGTAATTGGTGCAAAGTCGTATAAAATGTTAGCAAACTTGGTCACCCCGAAAACTCCACGGGAGGAGTCTTACAAAAAAAATCTTGTGAAGTTGATGACAGCCCATCACGATCCAGCTTCGTATGAAATTGTGCAACGGTACATTTTTTTTAATCGTCAACGCAAAGAAAGGGAAAACAATGTACAGAACACTGCAGTGTTTAGCCTTCATCCTTAAGCAATAGAATTCTCTGTTTTAACGCAACATGGAGTACCAACTTCCTACGTAAAAGCTCTTTCAGTGTGTCCACGATTACAAGATTAAAGATTTTGACATATAGTGACTTCAAATGATCTTTGACCCCTAACAAAACAAATAGGTCACTGGTGCTCAAAAGGAGTACTCACTTTCTGCTAAGTCACGGGTAATAGGTCAGGGAGTCGGGGTGACAACGCGAATAGAAAAACCACATAGCGAGAGAAAAGACGAAATCTGCTTCCTGTATATTGTAGCCTATGTACATGGATCGGCCTTGCGACCCGATGATCAGGTCGGCCGTCAACCAAATAGTAAAATGAAAATAAAACACTGGAACAAGACCAACAATGAAAATTTGAATAAAAAATGAATCAACCAAACTCTGAGGTCTTACTTCGAGTCCACATCAACTGATCAAAACATATATCAAAACAGCATCGTCACTTTTCTGTCATTTTGTTTAACACATCTTTCATCGCTATATTTAAAGTTTACCATGCTAAAATACCACGGACATTCATTTCTTTGTTTACCGCACTCTTGCAGTGCAATTCTTCTTCTAAATAGACAGTACTTTGAAAAATGTTCTTCTTTGTATTGAGACATAAGCAATACTTCGCAAACGGAATTTCTTTCCAGGTCGAAAGGGTGTAACGATAAAATTACAAATTGATCAACACAACCTACCGCCCGCTAAGTGGGCGCATAACTTTATAATTACTCCTAATTACAGAAAATGTTAACTTACGGGATTTCCGGCAAACCACGGTTGAGATCTGAAGATTAACGAGGCATACCTAGATCTGTACGTCCAGCCAATACGTCCACCTTACACCAACAGTAGGGATCACACCAAAGATTCCCCTTATCTGATACTCAGTACCGAACCACTGGGCAAATTCTAACCGGACCAGCATCATATAGGTAGCAAGCCTACAACAAACATAATACGACGGCTAAAACATCTCCCTGGTCTGAACGTACAGTCTACCCGACACGAGTTGTCGTTGCCTCGGGAGCTACGTTTTGGGCGGTAGTCACACCAATCGCCCTGCGCAGCGAGCTTACATAGTGACCCCTCCGCTTGACCTAATAATACTCCCAAACCTTTCTCCAATACAACTTACGCGACTTAGTCTACGTGGCTGCACTAACAATGGGAATTCCCTATTCATACCCAAACTAATTACGTGTAAACCTTGGAAGTTTCAACTCACATGTGAAATCATGTGTGCAATGTGACAATGAAGTATCAACTTTCTACGTAAAAGCTTTTTCAATGTATCTATGTGTACAAGATTTCTGATCTTGACATATAGTGACTCCAAATGATCTTTGGCCCCTTACAAAACAAATAGGTCACTGGTGCTGAAAAGGAGTACTCTCTTTCTGCTAAGTATGACATTCATCAACACCTCATGTGTGGAGATGCCTAGCTTGCAAGGTTTGAGGTTTCCATAGTCTTACCTTTGGTTACCTCACATGACCTTTGGCCTTCACCAGAACAAAGGTGTCCTTTTTACTTTCAATTAGTCACCCACCTGCTCCATGAGACTCATTGAAGTTTCCAATGCTAATGATATCATGTTTTCATGGTTTGCACCTTTGCTCACCACAAATTAGTTCTGAACTTCTCCAATACGACAGGATTGGATTCTTACTTTCTATTAAAAATACAAATGCCAAATATGGAGAGTGTCCATTCTTCTTGATTTGGGATATGATGTTTACAAGGTTTACAGTTTTACCATTGTTGACCTCAGATAGCCTTCGGTCCCCTCCTTAAACAAGAGGGTTTATTTTTGTCAGAGAAAGAGTCTGTCTTCATATCAAGTATGGAAAGTATCATGGGCGTAAGTCCCGGGGGATGGGGGATATATCCCCCAACATTTGACTAGGGGGGATGGCCCATGTAATGTCCCAGTCTGCAGATACGTGTATGATGGAAGGTATATTTTATTCTTCATTTTCGTAAGCAATTTTTTCAATCTCGCTTCACTTTCTATCACAAATGTTTAACAAACTCTCAGAATTTTAGCAAATCGTTGGCAATCTATCAATATTTTCGCGCGCTCCGCGCGCTTCCAACCAGTGTCACTCATATTATCAATATCTTCCGATAGCAACTTTTGGTGAAGCACAGCAGCAAAAAGTTGAAAGTTTACGAATTAATAGGTAAAAGACTGGCTTATGGCAGTGGCATGTAGGTTTGTTGGGCAATCAAAAGTGTCTCGATGTAGAGTCTGAATGCAGGTTTTGTAATGGAAATATTATTCTTCACTGTTTACACTCCATGTCATGACCATTACTAAAGTAATAATACACGAAACTGTTCTGATCACGGCACACTCCGAAGAACAGAGATGCATCTCCAAACACCTGTGGGGACCTCGCATCAATATGGGATCTTTCAATCTAATATGTAGCATGATGTAGAAGGTTGAAAGTACGTATCTGCCGTTACACATTTTCAAAAAGTTTACCAGAGCTTTGCTAGTTCGCGCTGAGCCATGATCGGTATAGATGGTGATTGTTAATACACTTATGACGAAAACATCACTCTGTAACGCTCTTATTGGTCCGTCACCCCTTTTGCTACACACCTATCAGGGAGGTCATATATCACCTCCCCGCACCTATACTCTCCCTCCCTTTCATTTTCCATTGCTGGCAGCTGTTCGTCCGGATTTTAGTTCAAAAGTAGTAAAAATACGATAGTTGTGAAGTGTTCGGCGTCGTACTCTATATTATCATTTGGATGTCAGATAGTATACGTATAATGTCAGTCCCCCCCCCCCCCACCGCCCTTATTCAAATTATTAATGCAGAGCTTCCAGGAGGTCCTATTCAGGTATCTGCTAGACTTCGTTGCCCTTTCATAATGCACAATGAAGGAAAGGACATATTTCGTAATAACTCAAGAATGTTTCTGTGGACTCCACGCACGTATTTTTGTGTAAAAACTTTCCCGCAACAGAAGGCAGTAAAATAGACAGAAGGGAGGGGGCTTCAGGAGATTTGTTGACAACGTATCTGTCCCTATTAATAGACAACATATTCTCCTCTTTTACCTTACCTACCAAAAATTAGCATTCACTAAATTATGGACATTTTCCTGCCATATATGATCAGTTCCAAACCTTCCTTCCTCTTACATGGCCCACAATATGTTTCTTAAGTCGTATATGTGCTATTGTCAACTTATTCAGTAATCTTGTAGTTATAAAGTAAGGTTCGTTTAAATTCGACCCTGTAGGTAAATTAGCATTAAAGCTGTTACGGCTAGGTATAATATGATGACCCGAAACAGCAAAAAGATGCAGAAGAACGAGATTAAGATTCCAAACTGATTATTATTTAACACCATTTTTAGAATCCCTGGATAAAGACTATTAAGTAGCTCCATAAATGTAATGAAGGACGTCTCACCGTGCGGCCAAAGACCGAAAATATCGTCAATGTACCGAAACCAGCACTTGGGGTGCAGAGGGGACTTAGATTTAAGCTCGTTCTCTACTAAAGCCATGCCCAGACACGCATACCCAGGAGCCATTTTGGGGCCAATTGAAGTTCCATGAATTTGGCTGTAGAAATTATCATTAAACTCAAAATGATTTTCTTTGAGGCAAATGTCCAAACATTTAAGTAGATTTTCCGTTGATGGAATGCGGACCTCTCTTTGATCTAGCGCTAGTTTCACAGCTTTAACTCCTAGGCTCCTGGGCATCCTGGGATACATTGACTTAACGTCAATAGTGAATAAAGCCATACGTTCGTCAAAGGGGCCTTCCCTGTTGATAGCTTCTATCTTGTTCAAAACATCCTTGCTATCTCTAATGAAGGAATCTAGTTTTTGCATTGCAGGATTGATAAAATGGTCGACAAACTGGGAGAGCCTTTCGATGGGTGACCCACTCCCCGAGATTACAGGTCTGATATATATATATATATATATATATATATATATATATATATATATATATATATATATATATATGCTGAGCATTGAACATTCAACTCGAAGAATGACGTAGGAGACTCGAGAATACATCTCAGCATTCAGCACCTTGTGCCATGACTTAATGTTCCTTTAAGACACACAGTCTAGAATTGTAGAAGTTACTCGAACATTCTAATTGGTAACATGGGTTGAAGGACAAGAGTTGGAACCTGGGCTAGCGTCGTGACCTTTTGTTGTCCTAGTTAGTGCCTCATAACAAAGCGAACTTTTAGACGGTAAAATCAGTTCAGATTTGGTAAAAGGTAATATGGGTGATAGCCTACTTTCACATTAAATATGCTAAGCAGGAAAAGTACTTTCAAAAACCAAGGGTATCCAATTCAAATTCCTGTGGTTTTGCGACGTGAAAGTATCACCCACTTCATGCCGTGGTTACTCAGATCGATGTATCGGTCTTGAAGGAGAGAGATTCTCTGAAGTTTATCAATACCTCTTGGTTTCTACCTTTGAACAGCTCGGATTGGTCATGAACTCACCAATACTGTAGGGTTCTTTTTCGCACTATGATAAATCCACAAACCAAGTATGGAAGCTGCCCATACTTCCTTACCAGAGATATGGTGTTAACAAGATGTCCGATTTGACATTCAGTTAGCGCAGATGACCCTTAGTTTATTCCAAAAGCAATAGAGTGTATTTTTTAAATAGGAATTAAAAATTTGATATCGAGAATGGTAAGCATACATAATTTTTATCATGACAGAGATATCGTCATTACAAGGTCGCCGTCCCAAATTCATTCCCATAAATATACACAAGCGATCATGACTACATAGATTTCTTCACCTCTGTCAAAAATGAAAACAAATAGACTTACCAAGCTGCCCTGAAGGTGTACCAGCAGTTTGAGGGACACTGTTGCTAAAGTCATGCCATTCTTTGGTCAATATCTTCGTGGTGGCAGCAGCTGGTATTTGAGAAACAGTTGTGCCTAGTCAGAAGAAAGTTCAACAAAAGCAAAACTAGTTTATTTTCAGTTCAAGAACCACCCTTTCCGAAATAACCAATTCAGGCCTTGAGCAATAGAATTCTTTCTTTCACTCAAGATGGAGCAACAACCTCTACGTATGAGGGTTTTCAATGTTTCCTTTCTGGACGTAGCGGTTACGAGGTTTTCACATTTTTGACAGATAGTGACCTCAAATGACATGTGACCCGTCCAAACACAAATAATTTACTGTTGTTCATTTTGGAACACTCGTTTATTTGCAAAGTATGAATCGTTCGAGAATTACCCTCTCTTGAATACGGAAATGTCAGCATGTCCTTGGTTTCAAGATGTGCTGATGACAAAGCCCTACATATGTGCGGTTAACACATTCACAGTGGATACCTATGTGCATCACTTTTAAGAATTAAATCTCGTAGTTGTAGAGTAACTCAACCCTGTAGGCAAACTAGCATTAAACCGAACTTTCAGACTGTAAAATCAGTTCAGACTTGGTAAAAATTAATATGTATGATAGTATACTTTTACATTAAAAAATGCAAAGCACTAAAAAGTACTTTCAAACACCAAGGACATTGAAATACCTGTGGTTTCACGGCGTTAAAGAATCACCCGCTTCATACCGTGGTTACTTACACTCTAAAAACGCCAAGTTGAAATTTGACCCGATTCAGATCAAATGGGCACTGAACAGAAAAGTGTTCAAATATTTGACTAGATTTGGTTCATTTTGATCCAAAAAGGTTAATTTTGATCTAAAAATAGTCAAGATTTTGATCCGTTTTCTATTCGGTGCCTGTTTGATCCATTTTTAGTTCAATTTTAACAGGACGTTTTTAGAGTGCAGGTATATGTACTGGTCTTCAAGGAGAGAGATTCTCTAATGTTCATCAATACCAATTGGGTAAAGATGCCGCGCTTACCCGGTGCACAGATGTACATTTGGTGATCTCGCATGACCTTTGACCTTCACCAAATCATCTGGGTCCTTTACTCTTGTCGTGTAACATACATTAGTCATCCATATGCCCTATGAGATTTACTGAATATTTTTCCTTATTGGAGATATTAGGTTCACATGTTCACATTTTCACTTTTGAACAGCTCGGATGGGTCATGAGCTCACCAATACTGTAAGGCTCTTTTTCGCACTATGATAAATCCACAAACCAAGTATGGAAGCTGCCCATACTTCCTTACCAGAGATATGGTGTTAACAAGGTGTCCAATTTGACATTCAGTTAGCGCAGATGACCCTTAGTTTATTCCAAAAGCAATAGAGTGTATTTTTTAAATAGGTTAATTAAAAATTTGATATCGAGAATGGTAAGCATACATAATTTTTATCATGACAGAGATATCGTCATTACAAGGTCGCCGTCCCAAATTCATTCCCATAAATATACACAAGCGATCATGACTACATAGATTTCTTCACCTCTGTCAAAAATGAAAACAAATAGACTTACCAAGCTGCCCTGAAGGTGTACCAGCAGTTTGAGGGACACTGTTGCTAAAGTCATGCCATTCTTTGGTCAATATCTTCGTGGTGGCAGCAGCTGGTATTTGAGAAACAGTTGTGCCTAGTCAGAAGAAAGTTCAACAAAAGCAAAACTAGTTTATTTTCAGTTCAAGAACCACCCTTTCCGAAATAACCAATTCAGGCCTTGAGCAATAGAATTCTTTCTTTCACTCAAGATGGAGCAACAACCTCTACGTATGAGGTTTTTCAATGTTTCCTTTCTGGACGTAGCGGTTACGAGGTTTTCACATTTTTGACAGATAGTGACCTCAAATGACATGTGACCCGTCCAAACACAAATAATTTACTGTTGTTCATTATGGAACACTCGTTTATTTGCAAAGTATGAATCGTTCGAGAATTACCCTCTCTTGAATACGGAAATGTCAGCATGTCCTTGGTTTCATGATGTGATGATGACAAAACTCTTCATATGTGCGGTTAACACATTCACAGTGGATACCTATGTGCATCACTTTTAAGAATTAAATTTCGTAGTTGTAGAGTAACTCAACCCTGTAGGCAAACTAGCATTAAACCGAACTTTCAGACTGTAAAATCAGTTCAGACTTGGTAAAAATTAATATGTATGATAGTATACTTTTACATTAAAAAATGCAAAGCACTTAAAAGTACTTTCAAACACCAAGGACATTGAAATACCTGTGGTTTCACGGCGTTAAAGAATCACCCGCTTCATACCGTGGTTACTTACACTCTAAAAACGCCAAGTTGAAATTTGACCCGATTCAGATCAAATGGGCACTGAACAGAAAAGTGTTCAAATATTTGACTAGATTTGGTTCATTTTGATCCAAAAAGGTTAATTTTGATCTAAAAATAGTCAAGATTTTGATCCGTTTTCTATTCGGTGCCTGTTTGATCCATTTTTAGTTCAATTTTAACAGGACGTTTTTAGAGTGCAGGTATATGTACTGGTCTTCAAGGAGAGAGATTCTCTAATGTTCATCAATACCAATTGGGTAAAGATGCCGCGCTTACCCGGTGCACAGATGTACATTTGGTGATCTCGCATGACCTTTGACCTTCACCAAATCATCTGGGTCCTTTACTCTTGTCGTGTAACATACATTAGTCATCCATATGCCCTATGAGATTTACTGAATATTTTTCCTTATTGGAGATATTAGGTTCACATGTTCACATTTTCACTTTTGAACAGCTCGGATGGGTCATGAGCTCACCAATACTGTAAGGCTCTTTTTCGCACTATGATAAATCCACAAACCAAGTATGGAAGCTGCCCATACTTCCTTACCAGAGATATGGTGTTAACAAGGTGTCCAATTTGACATTCAGTTAGCGCAGATGACCCTTAGTTTATTCCAAAAGCAATAGAGTGTATTTTTTAAATAGGAATTAAAAATTTGATATCGAGAATGGTAAGCATACATAATTTTTATCATGACAGAGATATCGTCATTACAGGGTCGCCGTCCCAAATTCATTCCATAAATATACACAAGCGATCATGACTACATAGATTTCTTCACCTCTGTCAAAATGAAAACAAATAGACTTACCAAGCTGCCCTGAAGGTGTACCAGCAGTTTGAGGGACACTGTTGCTAAAGTCATGCCATTCTTTGGTCAATATCTTCGTGGTGGCAGCAGCTGGTATTTGAGAAACAGTTGTGCCTAGTCAGAAGAAAGTTCAACAAAAGCAAAACTAGTTTATTTTCAGTTCAAGAACCACCCTTTCCGAAATAACCAATTCAGGCCTTGAGCAATAGAATTCTTTCTTTCACTCAAGATGGAGCAACAACCTCTACGTATGAGGTTTTTCAATGTTTCCTTTCTGGAAATAGCGGTTGTGAGGTTTTCACATTTTTGACAGATAGTGACCTCAAATGACATGTGACCCGTCCAAACACAAATAATTTACTGTTGTTCATTATGGAACACTCGTTTATTTGCAAAGTATGAATCGTTCGAGAATTACCCTCTCTTGAATACGGAAATGTCAGCATGTCCTTGGTTTCATGATGTGATGATGACAAAACTCTTCATATGTGCGGTTAGCACATTCACAGTGGACAACAATGTGCATCACGTTTTAGAATAAAATCTTGTACTTATAAAGGAACGCAATTCTGTAGGTAAACTAGCATTAAACCGAACTTTCAGACTGTAAAATCAGTTCAGATTTGTTGAAAATTAATATGTATGAAAGCCTTCCTTTACATTAAAAATGCAAAGCAGGAGAAAATACTTTCAAAAACCAAGGGTATTGAAATTCCTGTGGTTTCGCGACGTTAAAGAATCCCCTTACACAAAATTTAATGTTTTTTTTTAGTGTATACTGTACGTTAAACAGTATACGCTTAAGATACACTTGCGTGGGCACTTCTGGCGCCTACAATTCGCTTAACGTTCACCCTTCCTAATACTTTGTGCGTAAATAATATGTGCGTTTCCAGTTTTCCTCATACTAACACGCGTACTGATCTTCTTTTAGTGCATTTTTCCTGCAGTTGGCCATCTCCTTTGAACGTAAATTTGACGTTCTGAAATTTTATGGAAGTAAGAATATGCGTTTCATGGACTTTGTCAAGTTTAATGATGCTACGAAGTGCGTATTTTGGACTTAGCCATTTTTTGATAAGCCAGGAAGAGCGTAATTTAGACTTAGACAAGTCAGGAAGAGCGTATTTTGGACTTAGAAAATTTTTCATAAGCCAGGATGTGTGTACTGGGGACTTGGTCATTTATTCATAAAGTATCCAATGCAGTCTATAAATTGCAAGAAATGTGCATGTATATAGGCCCTGGATGATGATATTTTCTAGCATATACTCATAACCAAAGTACTAGTTTAAATTACGTGAACATCCTCTAGTAATGTACCCCTTGAAATTATACCTCTAAATGTACTCTTTGTTTCTGAGTTTATTCTCAGAATGTTTGGGCCCTATAGCTGCAGATCTAGAGACATGCATGCCCTAGAATCCCATTTACATGCACCTTCTGTTCTTCCAAAAATAGAGCTCAACCCCCTCCCGGCTTGGGGTGGTTATGCCATGGATGAATTAGTTAAGTGCACCAAATCAATCCTCGCCATTTGTCCTCCATGCACCCCTGCACCAGGTCTGGCCCGGATTACCCATGCACCCTTGGCCCAACGCCTACAGAGGAGCACTGCCCGTCACTACGATGCTTCCAGGGGAGCTCGGTCCTTCATTTCGGGTTGTCCGTTTTGAGGAACGCTTGAACGTTAGTGCCCCCTCTTCGAAAAGTCTGGAGACTCCACTGGGTGTTTGGCCCAACTAGTAAACCTGCTGGGACCTTTGCTCACAAGTGGGACTACCAAGCAAATGACATACCTAAACCCAGCCATAATCCCCCGTGCTCCCATTTGTACAAGACACAGTACCTCCCAGGCCCGTAGCCAGACAAGGTACTGAAGGGGCGAAAACCTTCCAGGGGCAGAAATATTTTTTCACGGGGTGGGGGGGGGGAGAGACGCTTTCCACGAAAACGTAGTAGTTCGTTCTTTTTGAAAACACGAAGTAGGGAATTGTCAGGTTTTGTGCTTGAGACCCTTGATCTGTACTTCATCAGCTTAGATTAGCTGTACACACCAGCGTTTCCTCGAATCGTCAAAATATAAACTTGTTTCTACAATTACTTTGTGGGTCGCCAGTATGTGAGAAAAGTTGGAACTTATCCAACGCCCCAGATTGCTGAAAATCACATTCTAAACAGCAAACTAGTTATCATTTAAAAAAACATAACCATAGAACAAAGCAAAAATGTCCAACACGAGTTCACCTTGACTCAGGCAGGAGAATATTTTCTAACCTAAGAATTTAACACTCTAGAAAAACTTTTGGGGTACATTGTAGACCATGTTGCTCAAGTGATGTCTTCAATTTATGATGTGTATGTGGTAGGAAAGGAATTGAAGTGCTCATCATGCAAAATAAAGAAAATTACTGAAGATGTTTCAGGCTTTTTTGCCTTATATTCTTCCACGATGCAAAATGGCATTTTGAATGAAGTAAAAAACAGAAATCACCACTGTATTATATACCTCTTTTAGCCCAAATTTTCAACGGTCATGCATGGTACACAAATTGGAAATCATTGTAAAAGGCCTGCTCGTGAACTTTCATAAAAGGGTAGCTTGTGCCCGTTGAAATGTTCTACAAGGGTCAGGAGATCACGAAAAGACCAGACTTAGTGGGTGAGTCATGGGAGGGAGTAATTAGTGGTGTGCTGCCTTTAGCTCTAGTGATCTCAACTGAACTTTGACCTCCATAAAAACCGTACGATTCTTTTACTCAGTATCAAAATCCATATCCATATGACAAACTGATCTTGCTAAAGTGCCCAGGTCATCTTAAATAGTCAGTTTTCTTACTTCACATCTCCAGTAAGCTACAACAAATTACTTTAGCTGGACAGTTAAGAACCTAGTAATGAAATGTAGTACATTTTAATTTTACAAAGACAAGCGATTTGACACAGTGTAACTTCAGAAGTTGCAGTTTCTTTGGAGAGTAAGGGATTGAAGCCGTTTTCTAACTACGGTTGCTCATTGCTACATCCAGAAACATTGTTGTTTGGTGCATCTGGTTGCCACAAAATTCCCGTTTTATTCATAAATTTGGTAATAAGACCTTAAAAAATCTTGTGCCGTATTTTGTCAATTTTGGGTTCTGTGGTTATTTTAATCGTTTTGGCCTGATTTTATTTCTGATTTAAATCAGTTTTATGGCCTTTATTAAGACAGGTCAGGAAAATCTTTGTATTGTATTCATTTGTGTTCAAGGGGTTCAGAATTGTGGCAGCTTGAAATGGAGAGGGCATAAGCTATCTACATGCGGCCAAATTGGACTGGGGGCGACAGTTTCCATGCATCTTGCAATTGCTCTAGAAAGTACGCAACAAGTTTTTTCTTGCCATCTGCATTTTGATATGACTATTAAATACTACCGCATGCAAAGAAGTACTTGATAAAAAGTAGACACATATCTTTGTCATCTGATCCCCCCCCACCCCCCCCCCCCCCCACCCCCCCCCCCCCCCACCCCCCCCCCCCCCCACCCCCCCCCCCCCCCACCCCCCCCCCCCCCCACCCCCCCCCCCCCCCACCCCCCCCCCCCCCCACCCCCCCCCCCCCCCACCCCCCCCCCCCCCCACCCCCCCCCCCCCCCACCCCCCCCCCCCCCCACCCCCCCCCCCCCCCACCCCCCCCCCCCCCCACCCCCCCCCCCCCCCACCCCCCCCCCCCCCCACCCCCCCCCCCCCCCACCCCCCCCCCCCCCCACCCCCCCCCCCCCCCACCCCCCCCCCCCCCCACCCCCCCCCCCCCCCACCCCCCCCCCCCCCCACCCCCCCCCCCCCCCACCCCCCCCCCCCCCCACCCCCCCCCCCCCCCACCCCCCCCCCCCCCCACCCCCCCCCCCCCCCACCCCCCCCCCCCCCCACCCCCCCCCCCCCCCACCCCCCCCCCCCCCCACCCCCCCCCCCCCCCACCCCCCCCCCACTTGGTATATAACTTTATCATATTGAGAGAAGAAACCTATTTTTCAGCAGAGGTTAGAGGTCATTTGAGGTCACCAGAGGTCAAAAACAAAAAACCTTGAAAAAAACACGATATTCAAGACAGGGATGATGGATCCTTTTTCATACTTGGTATATAGATGTGTTACTTTAAGAGAGAGGAACCTTATGGGTTTGTTGAAGATAGACGTCATATGGATTCAGCAGAGGTGAAACTACGAAACGCCTCGTAAACTAAACAGGCAGTGGGCGGTACCTCCAAATTGTGTTCGGCGTTTCGTGACCAATGAAAAGTTAGGGCTGAATTTTCCTACCACTGTAAAGATAAAGTTATAGAGAACAACATTTATCTTTTCAAAAGCGTAACTGTTAAAGTAATAATTCAAATTTGAATTACCTGATTATGAACACGTGTAAAGGATGATGTGACTATAGCACGATTAGATAGTGCCTTATACTTAATGAGTTCTTGATGGCGTAGTGGATTAGTGCTCGGTTTCTCACATAGAGACGGCCCTGGTTTGACCCCTTCTAAGGCATGTTCTTTTTTCATTTTGTTTACTTTATGTCTGGTGGAGTTCAAAGGTCATGTGAGGTCAGCAGGAGTCAAACTGTTAAAACATCGTAAAATATGATGTTGTCAAGAAGTATAAATTTGAGGGATGAACCTCAGTGTAACCAAGCACCCACTTTTGGCAAGGAATTACTAAGCCTTTGGGCTTTCTGATTATAATATCACTTAACATTGATTTCTTTCTATAATCAATAATTTTTTCTCCCTGGCTTTCTCACTTCATTGCAATAATTTTCCATAAAGAATACCTTAAAATGTGAAGTAAAGAGCTGAAACAATTACGATATCAGCCTCCAGAGTGAGCTGTATCTCAGATAATGAAGTTCAAGAATATTGTTTATTTCACCTGCCTTTTCCAATCAAAATTGAACGCCAGACTACAGATTTTACTATCTTTATACTGTAGCCTATTTGGCATGAGTTACGTCGGCGAAAGGTGGCGCAGTTCACTCATATTTGAACAAAATAGCAATAGTGACGGTTGACTTCTCAGGGTGTTTTAGGACGAGGTAGTGGTAGACATTACTGGTGTAATAGCAGATCCAAATCTTATTGAGAATAAATTCAAAAGCAATGTAAAAGCTGTGACGGAAAAATAAAATGCTGTGGAAACTTAAAAATAAAAAAAGTTCATGTCAGGCGCGTAGCCAGAAATTTGCCGGGGGCGAAAGCCGTAGGCAAAACTGTCTAAGCGTAGCGCCCCATAGTTGGCTCGAAGCGCACCAAGAAACATTTGGCCGAAAAATTACCTCCCAGATCGCTGAAAATGGCACTTCCCATGCCTTGTAAGTTGCATCTAAACATTTTTGAGTTACTAGCCGATATCATAAAAAAAGTCATTAAAAAATACCAAAATATGCTCAGGGGGCAGCTGCCCCCTTCCGCAACCCCTTGGCCTACGCGCCTGGTTTCCTTTTCAAAACAGTTGCATATAAACGAAGCGGAAAAAAACATTTGATTTGAGAGAAATTTTTCTTAACATCTTGTTTCGTTGGCCTTTCAATTCAGTAAATTTACGCTATTTGTTAAATAACTTCGTATCACATTGAATTCGATCACTGCTAACTATGGTTTGGCCCAAACTATGGGGTATGTAAGACGAGAGGCAACTGCGAGGCATGCTAATAACTTTCCTAATTTTTCAGCATCTGATCGAGAAACATATTTTCCTGCAATGAATGCCATTAGTTTTAACAGGCTAAGATATCTACTAATAGAAGCGTTTATTGTCCAACACCGGTTACAGATATAAGACCACAATTGTAAACATTTCCAAAAAACAAATGAAAATTTGATAACAATTCACTCACAAAGCTTGTGTAGTAAAGGTGCGCCAGTGGTCTTTGCCGGACAAGAGGGCCTCAGACCCAACTGGCAAGGGCCAGCAACAAGAAACCCCCCCGAACGAGTTTGGGAGTTGCCAGAAGGTTTGGTGTGAACCCCAAATTCCTTTGGCGCGTTCTATCGCCCATAAATTGTTGTTTTTTATTGACAAAAATGAAAAGGTCAGTTTGAAAGCAGAAAAACTTAGAGTTTGAATGAGTAATTTGCAAATTTGTTGTTTTATTTAACAAAACTGCTCCTTGAGAGCACAATCCAAGTAAACCGTCGAAGTGCAGTCTAGCCACTGGAGGTCACATACGTATTGTACCCATTAAGGTTTCAAGACGAACTAGAAAAATTTCCATAGGGGTGGCCACACCTTCTTTCGATCGGGAGCCATGGCCCCTGCTTCCTTACCTGGCACTGCCCTTGTTGTGGGGAGCTAATTGTAAAACACAACGAAAATAGAGACATCTCAGGTAAGTTTGAAACTACTATCATTATTGAGCTAAATTATGTAAAGCTTAAATCGTCGTGCAAATACAAAACGGAATAATTATTGCTTATGTCCCCCACCCCCCCAAAATAAATTACTGAAAACCAAAAATCGCTTACTTTCACTTTTAAAACTGCTGGTTATTTTTATATGGTTAAAGGCTGGAAACTTCACCCCAGCCATGGGGTGGGACATGGGCGGAAACGGGGGGGGTTGGGGGAGATTATATCCCCCCAACCATTTGACTAGGGGGGATGGCCCATGTAATGTTTCAGTCGACAGATACGTGTATGGTGGACAGTGTATTTTATTCTTCATTTCGTAAGAATTTTTTCAAATCTCACTTCACTTTTCCTGTCACAAAATGTTCTCAAAACTATCAGACTTGTAGAAATTCTTTGGCAAATCTATCAGGAATTTTCGCGCGGCTCCGCGCGCTTCCAACCTTACGTCAGTGTCACTTATATTACTTCAATATCTTCCCGATAGCAAACTTTCCGAAAAGCACAGCGGCAAAAAGTTGAAAGTTTACAAAATTAATAGGTAAAGGACGGGCTTATGCAGTGGCATGTAGGGTTGTTGGGTCAATTGAAAGTGTCTCGATGTAGAGTCTGAATGCAGGTTTAAAAATGGCCAAAATTATTGGTCACTGTTTACACTCCATGGTCATGACCATTAAGGTATTAATAACACGGACACTGTTCTGATCACGGAAGTTCCGAAGAGCAGAGATACAATCTCCAAACATCTGTGGGGACCTCGCATCAATATGGGATCTTTCAATCGAATATGTAGCATGATGTAGCAAGGTTGAAAGTACGAAATCTGCCCGTTAAACATTTTTCCAAAAATTTTACCAGAGCTTTCGCCAGTTCGCGCTGCGACATTATTGGATATAGATGGTTATTTGTAAATTACACTTATGACGAAAACAGCACTCTGTACACGCTCTTATTAGTCCTTCACCCCTTAACCTCACCTATCAGGGAGGTTTAATAATCACCCACTGCACCTATCCTCTCTCCACCTCTCATTTTCCATTTGCTGGCAGCTGTTCGTCCGTGATTTTAGTTCAAAAGTAGTAAAAATACGATAGTTGTAAAGTGTTTCGGGGCGTAACTCTATTATCATTTGGATGTCAGGTAGTATACGCCATTATGTCATTACCCCCCCCCCCGCCCCAAATTATTATGATTAATGTCAGAACTTCCAGGAGGTCCTATTCATGTATCTGCTAGCTTTATGATGCCCTTTCATAATGCCACCAATTTGTACGGAAAGGGACAATATTCGTAATAAATCAAGAATGTTTCTGTGGACTCCACGGACACACAGTTTTTATGTAACAGCTTTTCCACGAAATAGAAGGCAGTAAAAATTGACAGAAGGGAGCGGGCCTTCAGGAGATTTGTTGACAACGTATCTGTCTTCTTATATAGAAAAACATATTCTCTTTTACCCTAACCAAATTTAGCATTCACTAAATTATGGACATTTTCCGGCCATATATGATCAGTTCCAAAAACATCCCCAAAATAGCAACCATTTTGCATCTAAAAGATCGTAAATTAATAAAAAAAAATTCTTAAAGGGGAGGGGGAACCCCCCCCCCCCCCTCTTCCCAAGGTACGGACACCTTTATGTAGTGACAAACGAAAGATAAAACTGGTGCCATGCAAATGCAGGGAACGCATGAAAAATAAACGAGTAATTTACGCAGACTTGGGGGAACTGAGGTATTATTATCATCATCTATGGTGCCCCCTATCCACAAAAAAAAAAAACAGGCGACGCCACTGATCTAAAGCCAACTTAAGGTCTTGTAATGGTCGCCGAATTCAAAATCCAGTTGTCTGGCGATGACCCTATATGTTGATCCTGCCTTTTTAAGCTTAACAGACATGTTGCTCTTGTACAATTTCAATCCGTGCAACTTATCGACGAGTTTTGTGCTCAAAATACGCAGTTCGAAAGGTTATGTATGAATATACCTAATAGCCTACCAAAGAACATAAAAAAAAAAAATACACTGAAATTAAAGAGCTGAATAGTGGCGTACTTCCAAAATAAATACATCATACGAAACAAAGAATGATTACCCTCTGTGCGGGGCTAATTTTAAAAAATATTAATCCTAATGCGTTTATATTCTAATTTAAAATAATCTTGCCAAAGTAATTTTGCAATATAACGTTCCTTCTACTTATTTCTTGGGTTATTTGATTTACACTTGCCAAGATATTTTACAATTTGTTTTTTGAATTTCTAGTTCGGTACTTTCTTCTTGGGCACCGGCAATTTTGAATCGTTGCCAATTGTATCGGTTCTGACGATCGCATCGTACCCAGCATGTAGCACACACAGCTTACAACGTACGTACGTATGTAGTATATTTAGCGTTTACTGGTGGCAAGGCACACGCCTATTTCGCGAATCATCTGCACAGAGGTACATGAAACCACATGTGAATTTTGCCAGGTACTGAAAACTGTTTTTTTTTTTTTTTGATCAATGGAGTTTGTTTTTCGTGGTAGACCTAGGCCCTAAACGAGAGCCTAAGTTTAGGCTAACGTTAGTTACTGTGTAACGACAGTAAACAGTGTACTGTTACACCAGACACACTGCGTGCTCATGCTCTGATAAGTACGGTATCGGATAGAATCGATATAAACCAAGATGCAAACCGGATGTGACGGAACGAAGTCGGGGGGTCCGAGAATTTATTCTACTTTTGGCTGCTACTCAGCTCCTTTAACCCCCTAAAACAGTCTTCCTGGCACTTCTGGCATTATATACACCCAGGAGCTTCCGGGGCTTCGCCCCCTGGACCCCACCCGGGGCTTCGCCCATGGACCCCACCAGGGGCCCTAAGCGGGCCCCTGGACCCCCACAAGTCATGGGCTCGCGCTTCCCGTGCCACATGTTCCACCACTTGCGATAGTTCACCCAATCCCCCCAAATTTTTTTAAAGAAATCTGCGCCCCTGTATCTTGTCAGCATATGTTTTTAGTACGTGGAGTAAAGAGTAAATCCGAACTAGCATATTATTTTTTCACCCATGGAAAAAGACCAAAAAATGTCTTCAATGTACTAAAGGCCATGTCTGAACAAACACCAGTAAAAGAAAAGAGAAGGTTACCCTCAACTTAATGGTTGCATCCATACCATTAAAACATGTGCTAATTGCCTTGCCGTACGAGCCGTGGGCTGGGCCTGCGCCCACACAGTGAGTTCGGAAAAACTTTTTGCTGCTGTCAGATTGTGGGGAAAAGGGCAATTTTCATAGTTTTACTGGAGCACAAAAACGGCTTAGCCCTCATAGCATATAAATGCCTTTTACGCCCATGTGCAAATGTAAAATTAAGTTAGGCTAGATCATATGACCCATTAAATCTGTTGAAATGCCTCACATGTCCATTTTCATTACTCTCTTTCATGGACCATGGTACAAATTTCCACAATAATTAAACTCAGAGTTATGAAAAGCACTATGAATATGCCCGAGACAACCATTCCAAAACAAGCTTTACAAGATAGATTCTTAAACATTTTCAAAACAGTATCAGACATTACTTCTTTGTAGCGTACTTCATGCTGAGATGAAGTAAAGTTTGAAAATGGCAAATCTGCCGAAGAGACTTCTTTGGAAAATCTACAGATACATTCAGCTCAAGATTAGGAAAGTCTAAAAAACAAATGTTCCACAAATGACAAAATTTTAAACTTTGGTCTAGAAAAATAAAATTTTAGAAAAGAATGGCTTTCGGTCCTCAAATGACAACGGAAGTTTTCTCCAAATACAACATTGGTTTTTAGCACTTTTCAAAACTACCCAATTAAATTGTCTGCAAAATTTAAACCACCAATGTTCAAACAGTCAACGTTTTTTTACCTTTTCAGGAAAAGACCTCCCTGAATTCAAACACCGATAAAATTATGAGAGCCATCCTAAAGAGGTTTATTCCGACAAAATAGATTATACTGCATCTAAAGTCTAGAATTACCGAACATATATATTTAGGGTTTGGAAAAATGAAAAATCATTAATCCAAAGTCCCAGTTTATAGCTTACTCCGTTTGTTAGACGTAAAATGCTGAAAATTTATTAACGTAATTTTGGAAAAGTCAATTGCATACTTATTTGTGATGTCTTTCTTGTAAAACTTATATTATCTGCTTTTGTATCCTTTAAAATTAAAATGTTTATATTACCTCGAAGATTACTGTTCCTTTCACGTAGCTTGTTGTATGTAGAGGGCTTGTATATAGTCAAGTCACCCAGTAACGATAAAGAGTGATCAAGTTTAGGTACAAAGGTAACAGTGGTTAAAGTGGTTTTTGATAAAAAAAAAACAAAGAAACACAGATAGTTATTTGAATAGTACAAGAATGAAATCTAAGTTATTGAGCATCCTACCATTTCAAATTAGTGACTAAGCTTCAATACCTTAAATCTCAGCTCAGAAAAGTCCCATGAAGATGGGAGTCCGACGCCATCGTATTCATTTAAGACTTTGTATATCATCAGCGAACTAAGTGAAACCACCCCTTAAACGTTATACTGGTTTTAATTACCCCAATTATTAAAAAAATATTTTGATGACACTTTTTACATCTCTATACTAAGATGGATTTAAAGTAAATAAAAACTTGGATCGGTGCACAAATAGCTTTTAAATACCCATTATAGTACACAACAAGGCAAAACCCGAACTTACATTATTATGTAATCTCACTACTGGAATTGAAAAGGAAATGATTTATGAAACCGACCTAACATCAGGAATGTGGAGCTACGTGTAAAGTGTCTGGGTATTTAAACAGGTTACGTGTCAGGGTGCCATGAGTTGTTTGAGCGTGTGAGCGTGTGTGTGGGCAAAATGTGTGTCGCGAACTCCTAAACCATAAGTCCGATGAAAGGTGTACGTGGGATAATGGTGGGTAGGTTTCTAACCTTGAAAACTTGTGTTTGCGTAAGCATAGGCGTAGGAAGCTTTTCGAGACGAGGGGGGGGCTGAAACCTTGTTTGGATCGCCGTCCTGGGGAAGGGGGTTCCCTCCCTTTAGAAAATTTTTTGGGTATCTGAGGGTCCTCGGATGCAATTTTTTTGGTTCAACATTTTGGACAAACTTTAAGGAAAATTACTGCGAAAATTTTTGACATTTCGTACCAGATGGAGGACAAAAAAGGGGTTTTTGCCCTTAGATTCTTAGGGCCGGAAAGCATACTTCGCCCACCTATATTGAACTGGGGGCTAAAGCCCCCCAGCCCCCACCACTCCCAATTCACGCCTATGGGCGTAAGTGATGACTTCATAGCTGAAAGGTCAGATATGGTTTGTTTTTTTGTTTTTTTTTTTATCATTATTTGCCTATCAGGACGTTTAGAAAAAGTTTTAAAACCATTTGATATGTTAGGATTCCATAAGGATACTTTTAAAATCGGTCCTTTCTGGGTACCAAGGGTGGGGTCACAAAATCACCGTGGGTCAAATGTCAGTTTACCTAAAATTTGGCGAAAGATGTGTCACGAACTGCTCTTAAATGGTAGGCCGATCAAGTGCAACCTTGGTGGGTAGTTCTCTGAACCATACAAACTTGTGCATGCGTTGTTAATGACGTTTGGGTCAAGGGTCAGACACCAAAAGGCCCAATTGCTGAAAACTAGTTTTTGCCAATATTTTCCTTTTTGTGTGTTAGAAAAAAGTCATTAAATCACAAGTATGGTTGCGATCATCAGAAAAAAATCAGTTGTGTTTTTTGGCTGCAAAGGTTTAAAATGCATTTAAATAGTCAAAACGATTTGCCCCCAAATGTGCGAAAAAATAATCGTCACTCCCCGTAACCATATTCCGATCAATTCAAAGGGGGTGGACAGGTACCCTCACCATGAGAAAACTTTTGCATGCCTAATCATTGGCCGCCATAGGTTAAAAACGGGTTAAGTTCATATGAGAGCTAAACTTGGGTTTTACCCCATAATTTGCCATATCAGTATATTAGAAAAAGATAATAAAACCAAATGTTTAACGTACAGATGTGGGAGAAACTATTTTTAAACAGTACATTCTGGTTACATAAATTTCGAGACTGAAGTGTAACAAATCCTGGAAGTGGTCTTTGTAAATTCTGATTGGGAATTTTTTAACTCCGAGACATGTACAGAATAATTGGGGAAGTAGTACTTGCAAGCCCTACTTGCGACTGTTTTTGCCAGACTTTTTCTTGAAAAAATATTTTATCTTGCTGGAATCCAAATTTATGTTTAAGTTGTCTCATTATTTCCTAACTTATGTGCATGTTGTAACCAACATAATCATGTAGGAAGTAATTTCCTGTGGATGATTTATTTTCCAAGGAGACTAATTAAGGGAAGATACGGAAAAACAGACATAGGAACGTGTTTAGCTGTTTGACTATGTTAATTATGAAATAAAACTAAGACATCATGGTTTCTGAAATGATATCGTCTTTCTAATAAAATACAAATTATCATATTAGTGTAATCTCGAGAACAGAAAAAGATATGATGCTGTTGGTTGTAATTTATCTTTTTGAAAAATATTGAGTTTTTAAGACGAAAATCTTTCTTGCACTGGCAGGAATTTTGAATTTAGGCCATTTTATAATGTTTTTGTCTTAGCATATTCTTATAAGTTTTCTTTCTTTTCATAAAACCCTTAGAGGAGTCACAATTTGAAACATTTGGTCCCTAAGAAACCCATTCTTATTGTACATATTTTTAAGAATTTTTCCTAAAGAGAGTTTAAAATATCAAGTAATATGAGGGTATTTCGAAAAACATCGAATCTTGCCCTTAATGTATTATGAGAGTGTGTTTGATTAACAGCTCAGATAAAAAACAAAATTGCAATAGATAACATCGTAGCATCTGTTACCTTCTACTTGACTCAAAGTAATGCACAGAAAGTGAGCGCCGGATACAGATAATTGCCCCTTTGAAACGTGCTGGTTGTCCTAGGTTTCTCATCGACCGTCTATACTTCTTTCACAATTAGTTGGCAAGCGCCCTCGGGTGTTTGAATTGAACAACGGAGATATCATTGCCAGCACGCAGATAGTTAAACACCATCATTTACATTTGCACAGATCATAAGTTGTTTTGCCAATAAAATAGTGGATAAGGAACATGACATGGACATCGAATCAGGGAGGTGATCGAATATCACCTCCTGATCGAAATATACACTACATGACGTTTGTGAATTTCAGGAGTAAGCCAAAGCTCTTTAAAATTCAACTAACAAATATTTAAGAAACTTTGGCCGTGTTCTTTAATTTAAGAAATAAAGCACTCTTTTAATTGCATTTCATTTCGTATGAATGTCTGAAAAACGGAGCTACCGTAATAGAGGAGGTGCCTTAATTCTTTCACGCTTTTTCAAAAGTTACGAAAAGTCTTTGGTTTGTAAGTACAGTCTTATTAGACGTTTCAGAACAACCCTGTGAGCTGAACTGTAAGTGACCTATCAAGGACCTTATGTAAAAGGGCTTATGATTATATATATTCATGTTTATTATAATCATGGGGAAAAGTTCAGACTTAGGGCATCAGGGGATATATATATAGATCTTATTTCAGATAATATTCGTTTGAGCAGTCTTACAAAAGTCCGTTAATTGAACAAACCAGAAGCATTCTCTGACCTTAAAACGTACAAATTAAAGTACCATGTTTAAGGTTAAGTCAATACTTATACGAAAATGTTGTAAATGCAGACAACATCCTAAAATTACTTCTGTTGTAGGACTTGTATAATTCAAAACACATTTTTACTGCTTTGAAAGATTCGGTCGATGAAGACCCTTTAAGGTACACAAACAAGGTTTAGAGAAAATCTGCCATTTCTGGTGAGAGGTTGTCTATCAGATCAAACTCCTGAACCAATCCAACTTGGATTACCCAAATAAAAAAGTTTTCAACGAGGAGTACTACCAAGTATTAGTGATGTAACTGATAACACCTAAAACAAAAAGCCAGGATTGGAAAAAAATTGTAAAGATTATTCACATGTATGATAAAGTGATCATTCCTTATAAACCAAACATGTTGAATGGATTCCTTTGAGAGTACCTTGTTATTCAAACCTTGCTTTTTTGTTCTGCTGGATATTATCATGATATAAAAACCATCGCCCTGGCTAATTTTATCTTCATTAGAGGATTCTTTCCCACTCAGTTTACCAAAAATAAACACAAACACTGACTACCCTTTTTCCTATTCCTTCAATCTAGGTGCATCGTAGTATTATGTCCTATAATGTAGTTGCTAAATGCGGAGAGAATACATGCCTGGCTGAAAAATAGTTTGGTCAGTTCAATGGTCCTCTATAAACTTAAGCTGTATTGTGTGCCTTTACTAAGGTCATAATTTTTCAGCCGGCATTTGTTGGAAAATAGAGACTGGGAAAATTTAAGAGCTGGCAGTTTTAAAGGGATGATCAATTCGACATGAACGAAAGACAAGTAAAACAGTTTCTGCAATAAAACAGGTATGGAAAATGATAGTGATTCCTTTTTTTTTTAATGGTAAACTGGATATGAAGTCAAAAAAATGAGTTTATCCGTTATTACTTGTTTAGACGAAGCAGTCTAGGTCTAAAATGGTCTTCATCTTTGTAACCTTTGTCTCATCTCATGGCCTCTTGAAGATAAATAGTGAAAAATGAAGTATATTAAGTGGTCCATGGGGGGGGGGGGTTGATTGCGGTTTTGGAATTGCAGCGTTCCATTATTTTGAACCAAGAAAGTACTCCCTAAACATAAAACTTAGAGTGCTGAGCGTCTCCCAGTATCAATGCAGTTTTCCCCTTCTACAAGGACACATAAATGGCCCATAAGAAACGCTTTGCTGTCGAACCCTTCATGAGTTAAATTATTAACTTTTATAAAAAAGGGCAGTCCTAAGCATGAGTGAGATTTGAATGAAACCTTTTCTGCCAAGAAAAAAATTATATTCCAACACTCATAAAGTTAACACGGGGGGAAAATGTTGCAAACAGATGTAAATGGAAAGCACTAAAGTAAACAAATAGTGCTATGTCCTGTGGGTATTAACTGAGGCCTGCTCTTCTTTTCATAGACTCATCTGTTGTACACGGGGTTTCTGAGTGCTGCCCAGGTCGTGAGATGTTTCTTCAAATGAAGGATATTTCGGTGCTCATTTTATTTCCAAATGCATGGCTCTTAGAAATGAAAAAAATATGAGTAGTGTTTTCAACAGAATCGGTCAGACTTTATTTTTTTTTAACCAAGAAATGGAATTACCAAATTTAAACAAACTGAGGAAATCATTCCTACATGGCCAGAGTTAACCTACCCGTGGAGAATCTTTGTAAAAGCTTTTTCCGTAAAAATTTGACGCAAATTATCGTTGCTGGGAGTTTTGTTTGCCACGCACGTCGTGCTTCTGAGCTAAACAACATAATCAATAAAAAAGTTGTTTCACTTGCATACTTGATAAAAAGATGAAGGGATGAGAAAATTGAGATGCGATAATTAAGAGGAGGGCTTATATGACCGCAAGATAACATAGTCACTTTCGGGCATATACATCCCTCCTCTTAATTATCGCATCTCAAATTTCCATCCTTCATCTTTTTACAAGTATGCAATGTGAAAAAACTTTTTATGGATATGTTGTTTATCTGCATAAGCACGGACGATGCGTGGCAAACAAAAAACTACCATAAACGATAATTTGCTCGTCAAATTTTTACGGAAAAAAGCTTTTAAAAAGATTCTCCACGGTAGGTTTTTACTCTGGCATGTAGGAATGATTCATCAGTTTGTTTTAAATTTGTAATTCCATTCTTGGTTAAAATAGTCTGCCGATTCTGTTGAAAAACACTTGACTCATTTTTTTCATTTCTAGAGGCATGCATTTGGAATAAAATTGAGCCACCGATAATAATTCTTCATTGAAGGAAAACAATCTCAAGACCTGGAAGCACTCAGAAAAAACCGTGTGTACAACAGTGAGCTATGAAAAGAGAGCCAGGCCTCAGTTGAATACCCACAGGACATAGCACCTATTTGTTACTTTAGCTGCTTCCATTACAATATGTTGGCAAACATTTCGATTTTAACTGTATGAAGTGTGGAATATAATTTTTTCTTGCAGAAAAGGTTTCATTCAAACTCACTCATGCTTAGGTACTCCGCCCTTTTTATAAAGTTAATAATTTTAACTCATGAGGGGTTAGACAGCATAAAGCGTTCTTATGGTCCATTTTATGTGTCTGTAGAAGGGGAAACTGCATTGCTACTGGGCGAGACGCTCCGCACTCCTAAGGTTATGTTTTTAGGGGAGTAACTTTCTTGGTTCGATTAATGGACGATGCAATTCCAAACGCAAAAGCAACCCCCACCATCCCCCATGGACAATTATATATACTTCATTTTCACGATTTATGCTTGTAAGAGGCCATGGGGAAGATGAGGACAAAAAGGGTACAAAGAATGACGGACCATTTAGACCTAGGAACTTCTTCGTCTAACAAGAATAAAGATAAACTCAATTTTTTTTGACTTTCAATATACAGTTTACCATAAGATCACTATCATTTCCATACCTGTTTTTATTGCAGAAAAAATGTTTACTTGTCATTCCGTTACATGTCGAGAATTGATTCTCCTTAAAACTGCCAGCTCTTTAAATTTCCAGTCTCTATTTCAACAAATGCAGGCTGAAAAATTATGGACCTTAGTTAAAGGACAACACAATACAAGCTTAAGTTTATAGAGGACAATTGAACTGACACAAACTATTTTCAGGCAAGGCATGTATCTCTCCGCATTTAGCAAACTACATTATTAGGGACATAATACTACGATGCACCTTAATTAAGGAATAGAAAAAGGGTTAGGCCAGTGTTGTGTTTATTGTTGGTGTAAACGGATGCAATGGGAAAGTAATCCTCTAATGAAGATTAATGAAAATTAGCCAGGCGATGGGTTTTTTATATCATGATAATAGGTCCAGCAGAACAAAAAAAGCAAGGTTTGAATAACAGTACTTCAGATCTGAATCAATTCAACATGTTTGTTTTATACGGAAGGATCACTTTATCATACATGTGAAATAAATATTTACTAATTTTTTTCCAATCCTGGATTTTGTGTTTGTTTTTAGTGTTATCAGTTACAGTCATTAATACCTTTGGGGTTAAAAAAGGTTTTTTTTTTTTACTCTCTGAAAACTTTTTTATTTGGGTAATCCAAGTTGGATTGGTTTCGGAGTTGATCTGAAGAGACAACCTCTAACCAGAAATGGCGTTTTCTACTAAACCCTTTTGTGTACCTTAAAGGGTATTCATCGACCAGAATCTTCCACAAAGCAGAAAAAAATGTGTTTTGAAATTATACAAGTCATACAACAGAAGTAATTTAGGAGTGTCCTCGAAGTTAAAATTTCGTGATAAGATTGACGTATACCTTAAACCATCGGTACTTAAATTGTACGTTTTAAGGTAAGAGAATGATTCGGTTGTTCAATTAACGACTTTTGTTAGACTGCTCAATACGAATATGATCTGAAATAAGATCTAATATATATCAAATAGCCCTAAAAGTCTTGGAACTTTCCCCATGAGATAATAAACAATGGTAAAACAAATCAATAAAGAAGAGCTTACATAAGGTCCTTGATAGGTCCACTTACAGTTCAGCTTACAGGGTTTTGTCTGAAGACCGTCTAATAAGGGACTGTACTTACAAACAAAAGACTTTTCGTAACTTTTGAAAAAGCGCGAAAGAATTAAGGCACCATCGATTACGGTAGCTCTTTTTCAGACATTCATAAGAAATGGAAATGCATTATAAAGAGTGCTTTATTTTCTTAAATTAAAGAAACACTGCCAAAGTTCCTTAACTATTTGTTAGTTGAATTTTAAAGAGTTGGCTTCGCTGAATCACAAACGTCATGTAGTGTATATTCGATTACTTAGGGATGTGTGATTGTTTAGATCACCTCCCGGATTCGATGTTCATGGTCAATTGTTACATTAGCCACTATTTTTATGGCAAAACAACTTATGATGCTGTGCAAATGTAAATATTGGTGTTTATAAACTATCTGCGATGCTGGCAATGATAATCTCCGTTTGTCAATTCAAAACACCCGAGGCGCTTCCAACTAATTGTGAAAGAAGTATAGAAGGTCTATGAGAAACCTTAGGGACACCGGCACGTTTTCAAAAGGCCAATATCTGTCTCACTGCGGACCCTTTTGTCAAAAAACCTTTCTGTGCATTACTTGAGTCAAGCTAGAAGGTAACAGATTGCTACGATGTTAAGCTATTGCAATTTGTTTTTTGATCTGAGCGTTAATCAAACAAAACTCTCCAATACAGTTAGGGCAGATAAGATGTTTTTCGAAAATACCCTCGATATTACTTGATATTTGAAAAACTCTCTTGAGGGAAAATTCTTAAAAATCTGTACAATAAGAAAGGGTTTCCTTAGGACCAAATGTTTCAAATTGTGGATACTCTAAGAGGTTTTATGAAAAAGAAAGAAAAAAACTTGTATAAGAATATGCTAAAGACAAAAACATTAATAAAAATGGCCTAAATTCAAAATTCTTGCCATGATGCAGAAGATTTTCGTCGTAAAAACTCATATTTTCAAAAAAAGATATAAATACAAAAAACAGCATCATATCTTTTTTGTTCTTCGAGATACACTATATGGATAATTTGATATTTTATTAGAAGACGATATCCATTCAGAAATTCATGATTGTCTTAGTTGATTCCATAATATAACAGAGTTTCAAACAGCTAGAACACTTTCTATGCTGTTTCCGTTAATATCCCTTAAATATCTCCTTGGAAATGAAATCATTCCACAGGAAATTACTTCCTACATGATTTGTGGTTAAACCAGCACATAAAGTTTAGGAAATCAATGAGACACTTAAACATAAATTTGGATTTTCCAGCAAGAGAAAATATTTTCAAGAAAACGTCTGTGTCAAAAACAGTCGCAATGTAGGGGATATTGCAAGTATGACTTCCCCAATATTCTGTACATGTCTCGGAGTTAAAAAAAATCCCAACATAATTTACAAAAAGACCACTTTCCAGGATTTTTTACACTTCAGTCTCGAAATTTAGGAAAAGAATGTACGTTTAAAAATTATTTCTCCCACTCTGTACGTAACATGTGGTTTTATTATCTTTTCTAATATACTGATATGCAAATTATGGGTAAAACCCAAGTTTAGCTCATCTGAACTTAAACCCGTTTTTAACCTATGGCGCCAATGATTAGGCATGCAAAAGTTTCCATGGTGAGGTACCTGTCCACCACCTTTGGATTGATCGGATATGGTTACGGGGGAGTGACGATTTATTTTTTCGCAACATTTTGGCAAAGCGGACTATTTAAATGCATTTTAAACCTTTGCAGCCAAAAAACACAACTGATTTTTTTCTGATGATCGCAACCATACTTGTGATTTAATGACTTTTTTCTAACACACAAAAAGGAAAATATTGGCAAAAACTAGTTTTCAGCAAATAGCCCTTTGGTGTCTGACCCTTGACCCAAGACGTCATTAACAACGCATGCACAAGTTTTTATGGTCAGAGAACTACCCACCAAGTTGCACTTGATCGGCCATACCATTTAAGAGCAGTTCGTGACACACTCTTTCGCCAAATTTAGGTAAACTGACATTTGACCCACGGTGATTTGTGACCCCACCCTTGGTAACCAGAAAGGACCATTTTAAAGATAATCTTATGAATCCTAACATATCAAATGGTTTTAAAACTTTTTCTAACGTACTGATAGGCAAATAATGACAACAAACCATATCTGACCTTTCAGCTATGAAGTCATCACTTACGCACATAGGCGTAGGAAGTGGGGGGCTGGGGGCTTTAGCCCCCAGTCAAATATGTGGGGGGCGAAGTATGCTTCCGCCCCTAAGATCTAAGGGCAAAAACCCCTTTTTTGTCTCTTCTGTAAGAAATGCCAAAAATTTACAGTAATTTTCCTTAAAGTTTGTCCAAAATGTTGAACCAAATTGCATCCGAGGACCCTCAACCCCCAAAAATTTTCTAAGGGGAGGGGAACATCCCTTTCCCCGGACGGCGATCCAAAACAAGGTTCGTCTCCCCCCCCCCCCATCTCCTAAAAAGCTGCCTACCGCCTATGCTTACGCAAACACAAGTTTTCAAGGTTAGAAACCTACCCACCATTATCCCACGTACACCTTTCATCGGACTTATGGTTTAGGAGTTCGCGACACACATTTTGCCCACACACACGCTCACACGCTCAAACACTCATGCACCCTGACACTTAAATACCCAGACACTTACACGTAGCTCCACATTCCTGGTGTTAGGTCAGGTTTATAAATCATTTCCCTTTAAATTCCAAGTAGTGAGATTACATAATAATGTAAGGTCGTGTTTTGCCTGTTGTGTACTAAATGGGTATTTAAAAGCTATGTGGCACCGATAAAAGTTTTTATTTACTTTAAATCATCTTAGTATAGAGATGTAAAAAGTGTATCAAAATATTTTTTTATAAATTGGGGTATTAAAACAGTATAACGTTAAGGGGTGGTTCACTTAGTTCGCTGATGTTACAAAGTCTTAAAATGAATACGAATGGTCTGACTCCCATCTTCATGGGACTTTTCTGAGCTGAGATGTAAGGTATTGAAGCTTAGTCACTAATTTGAAATGGTAGGATGCTCAATAACTTATGATGTCATTCTTGTACTATTCAAATAACTATCTTTGTTTTTCTTTGTTTTTTTTTTTATCAAAAACCACTTTACCACTGTACCTTGTACCTAAACTTGATCACTCTTATCGTTACTGGGTGACTTGACTATATACAAGCCCTCTACATACAACAAGCTACGTGAAAGGGACAGTTAAATCTTCAAGGTAATATAAACATTTAATTTTAAAAGGATACAAAAGCAGATAATATAAGTTGTACAAGAAAGACATCACAAATAATTGTGCCAATGACTTTTTCCAAATTACGTTAATAAAATTCAACATTTTACGTCTAACAAAACGGAGTAAGCTATAAAAAATGGGGACTTGGGATTAATGATTTGCATTTCCCAAACCCTAAAATATAATGTTAGGGTAATTCTAGGACTTTAGATGCAGTATAATCTATTGTTCGGAATAACCCTCTTAAGGATCGCTCTCATAATTTATCGGCGTTGAATCAGGATAGAGGTTCATTTTCTGGGAAAAGGTAAAAAAAAAGTTTGGACTGTTTGAACATTTGTGGTTTAAATTTGTCAGGACAATTTAATTGGGTAGTTTGAAAACGTGCTAAACCAATGTTGTAATTGGAGAAAACTTCCGTTGTCATTTGAGGACCAAAGCAATTCTTTTCTAAATTTTTATTGTGCTAGACCAAAGTTAAAATTTTGTCATTGTGGAACATTTGTTTTTTTAGACTTTCCATCTTTGTAGCTGAATGTATCTGTACAGATTTCCAAAGAAAGTCTCTTCGGCAGATTTGCCATTCAAACTTTTACGTCAATCTCAGCATGAAGTACCTACAAAGAGTAGTTCTGTACTGTTGAAAATGTTTAAGAAATCTATCTTGTTAAAAAGCATTGTTTGGAATGGTTTCTCGGGCATATTCATAGTGCTTCATAAAACTCTGAGTATAAATTTGGTTTTTAAAAGGGGGGGGAGAAAAAAAAATTGTACCATGGTCCATGAAAGAGAGTAAATTAAAATGGACATGTGAGGCATTTTCAACAGATTTAATGGGTCAGATGAGCTAGCCTAACTTTATGTTACATTTGCACATGGGAGTAAAGGCATTTTATATGCTAGAGGGCTAAGACCCGTTGTGCTCCAGGTTTTAAAACTATGAAAAATTGCCCTTTTCCCCCACAATCCGACAGAGAAAAAAGTTTTCCGAACTCTGTGGGGGCGCAGTCCCAGCCCACGGCTCGTTACGGAAAGCATTAGCAACTGTTTAAGTATGGATGGCAAGACATTTAAGTTGAGGGTACCTTCTCTTTCTTTTAATGGTGGTGTTCCAGACATTGACTTTTAGTAACATTTTAGAATCAATTTTTTGTCTTTTCATGGGGTGAAAAATAATATGCTATTTCGGATTACTCTTTACTACGTACTAAAACATATGCTGGACAAAGGGGCGCAGAAATGTTCTTTTCAATTTGGGGGGGATGGGGTGAACTATCGCAAGTGTGGAAACAGTGCACGGGAAGCCGCGGAGCCCATGCGGGTGGGGTCCAGGGGCCCGACCTAGGGCCCCGGGGGGGGTCCAGGTGGCAAGCCGGGTGGGTTTCGGGGGCGAAGCCCCCGGAAGCTCAGGGGTTTTTTATAATGTCTCAGAAGTGGCAAGGAAAGACTGTTTTAAGGGGTTTAAAAGGAAGCTGAGTAGCCCCCAAAGAGAAGAAAATCTTCGGACCCCCGACTTCGTTACGTCAACATCGGTTATGCATCTTGGTTCTCTATCGATTCGATCCCGATTACCGATACTTATCAGAGCCATGCCCGCAGTGTGTCTGGTTTGTAAACAGTACACTGGTTATGGTCGGTAACAGGTACTAAACGTTAGCCTAAACTTAGGCTATCGTTAGGGGCCTAGGTCTACCCACGAAAAAAACAAAAATCCATTGATCAAAAAAAAAACAGTTTCAGTACCTGCAAAATTCCACAATGTTGTTTCATTTGTACCTCCTTGTACGATGATGCGGCGGAAATCGGCGTGTGCGTTGCCACCAGTAACGATCTAAATATACATACGTACGTCGTTGTAAGCTGTGTGTGCTACATGCCTGGGTAGATGCAGCGATTCAGAAACCGATACAAGTTGGAAAACGATTTCAAAATTGCCGGTGCCAGAGAAGAAAACGTACCAGAACTAGAAATTCAAAAAAAACAAATTGTAAAAATATCTTGCAAGGTGTAAAATCAAATAACCCAAGGAAATAGTAGAGGACACGTTATTGCAAAAAAATTACTTTGCAAGATGATTTTAAATTAGAATATAAAACGCATTAGGATTAATATTTTTAAAAATTAGCCCGCCACAGAGGTGGTAATCATCTTGTTTCGTTATGATGTATTTATTTTGGAAGTACGATGCCTAGCTATTCAGCCTCCTTTTAATTTCAGTGGTTAATGTCTTTGTTTAGGCTATTGGTATATTCATACATTTAGGAACTGCTATTTTGAGCACAAAAACTCGTCGATAAGTTGCACCGGATTGAAATTGTTACAAGAGCAACAATGTCCTGTTAAGCCTTAAAAAGGCAGGGATCAAACATATTAGGGTCATCCCAGGACAACTGGATTTTGAATTCGGAGACCATTACAAAGACCTGGAAGTTGGATTTAGATCAGTGGCGTCGCCCAGGTTTTTTTTTTCTTGTGATAGGGGGAACCATGATGATGTAATAATACCCTCAGTTCCCCAAGTCTGTTTACGTAAAAATTACACGTTTATTCTTCATTGCGTTCCTGATTTGCATGCACCAGTTTTGATCTTTCGTTTGTCACTACATAAAGTGTCGTCTGGGGAAGAGGTTCCCCCTTCCCCTTTAAGAATTTTTTTTATTAATTAATATCTTTTAGATGAAAAATGGTGCTATTTTCGGGATGTTTTTGGAAACGGATCATATATGGCCGGAAGAAACTGGCCATAATTTAGTAGAATGCTAAATTTTGGTTAGGTAAAAGAGAATATGTTTTCTATAAGAGACAGGATACGTTGTCAACAAATCTCCTGATCAAGGCCCTCCCTTCTAGTCAATTTTACTGCCTTTCTATTTCGGGAAAAGCTGTTACATAAAAATGTTGTGCGTGGAGTCCACAGAAACAGTTCTTGAGTTAATTACGAATATGTCCTTTACTCATTGTGCATTATGATAAGGGCATCTAAAGCTAAGCAGATACCTGAATAGGACCTCCTGGACGTGGCGATTGAATCATAATAATTGGGGGCGGGCGGGGGGGTTAATGGACATAATGCGTTATACTACCTGACATCCAAATTATAATAGAGTACGCCCCGAACACTTACAACCTATCGTAATTTATTACGACTTTTGAACTAAAATCCGGTACGAAACAGCTGCCAGCAATGAAAATGCGAGGCGAGGGAGGAGGATAGGTGCAGTGAGGTGATATTAGACCTCCCTGATAGGTGAGGTAAAAAAAGGGGTTTGAAGGACTAATAAGGAGCGTATACAGAGTGCTGTTTTTCGCATAAGGTATTTACAAATGAACCATCTATACCAATAATGTCCTCAGCGCGAACTGGCGAAAGCTCTGGTAAAATTTTTTGGAAAAATGTTTAACGGCAGATTCGTACTTTCAACTTCTACATCATGCTACATATAGATTGAAAGATCCCATATTGATGGCGAGGTCCCCACAGATGTTTGGAGATGTATCTCTGTCTTCCGGAAAGTGCCCGTGATCAGAACAGTGTCGTGTAGTATTAGAGCTTAATGGTCATGACATGGAGTGTAAACAGGGGACCAATAATATTTGCATTTTTTTTTAAAACCTGCATTTCAGACTCTACCACGTGAGACACTTTCAATTGCCCCAACAAACCACATGCCAATGCCATAAGCCCGTCTGTTTCTATTAATTTGTAAAACTTTCAACTTTTTGCCGCTGTGCTTGTCGGACAAGTTGCATCGAAGGATATTGATAATATAAGTGGGACACTGGACGTAAGGTTGGAACGCGCGCGTGAGCGCGCGAAAATTTCGATAGATTGCCAAAGATTTGCTAAAATTCTGATAGTTCCTTTTTCATAAACATTTGTGACAGAAAGTGAAGTGAGATTGAAAAAATTCGTACGAAAAATGAAGGATAAAATACACTGTCCAACATTACACGTATCTGTCGACTGAAACCATAACATGGCCATCCCCCCCCAGTCACAATGTTGGGGGGAGGTATTATCCCCACCCCCCCCGGGATTTACGCCCATGGCTGGGTAAGTGTCCAGCTTTTACCATATAAAAAATAACCAGCAGTGTAAAAGTGAAAGTAACGATTTTGTTTAGTAATTATTTTTGGACATCATAAGCAATAATTATCCGTTTTATTTGCACGACGATTTTAAGCTTTAAATAATTTAGCTCAATAATGATAGTAGTTCAACTTACCTGAGATGTCTCTATTTTCGTTGTTTTTAACAATTAGCTCACCACAAAAAAAGGGCAGTTGCCAGGTAAGGCGAAGCAGGGGGGCCATGGCTCCCGATCGGAGAAAGCGTGGGCCCACCTCTAGGGAAATTTTCTAATTCGTTCTTGAAACCTTTTTAAATGGGTACAATACGTATGTGACCTCCAGTGGCTAGAAGGCACTTCGACGGTTTACGTGATTGTGCTCTCACAAAGGAGGCAGTTTTGTTAAATAAAACAACAAATTTTCAAAAATTTACTTCAAAACTCTAAGTTTTCCGCATTTCAAACCTGACCTTTTCATTTTTTCAATAAAAAAACAACATATTAATGGGCGATTAGAAGACGCCCCAAAGATTGGGGGTTCCCCACACTTCTGGCAACTCCCAGAACTTTTGTCGGGGTTTCTTGTTGCTGGCCCTACAGTGGGGCGGCTCGAGCCCTCTGTCCGGCAAAAGACCTGGCGCACCTTACACACACAATCTTTGTGAGTGAAGTGTTATCAAAGTTTTTAATTGTTTTGGGAAATGTTTACAAATTGGCTTATATCTGTAACCGGTGTTGGACAATAAACGCTTTTATTAGTAGATATCGGTAAGCTGTTTTAAAAACTAATGGCATTTCATTGCAGGAAAATATGTTTCTCGAGTCAGATGTCTTGAAAAATTGGAAAGTTATTAGCAGGCCTCGCAGTTGCCTATCGTTCTTACATACCACATAGTTTGGAGCAAAACCATAGTTGAAGCAGTGACTCGAACAATGTGATTACGGAAGTTATTAACACATACGTAAAATTTACTGAATGGAAGGCCAACGAAACAAGATTTAAGACAAATGTCTCTTAAAGCAAATGTTTTCCGCTTTCGTTTATATGCAAACTGTTTGAAACTGAACCAGGCGCGTAGCCAAGGGGTGCGAAGGGGGACAGCTGCCCCCTTGAGCATATTGTTGGTATTTTTTAAAGACTTTTTTATGATTATCGCTAGTAACCAAAAATGTTTAGATGCAAAACTTACAAGGCATGGGAAGTGCCCATTTTAGCGATCTGGGAGGTATTTTCGGCCAAATGTTCTTGTGCGCTTCGCGCCAACCTATGGTGGCGCTACGCTTAGAATCAGTTTGCCTACAGGCTTCGCCCCCGGCTCAAATTTCCTGGCTACGCGCCACCCTATACCCCAGGACCTATTGACTATTTGACCTGCCTGTGCCTCGCCCTTTTCGTTAAGTTTCCTCCTCATACATAGCACCCCGAGAGTTCATTACTCCTCTATATTCCAGCCTAGGTTACACAGCCCCCTCCCATGACTTAGTACATTGCTTTGATAATTTATTATCAATAAGATGGATCTGCTATTACACCAGTAATGTCTACCACTACCTCGTCCTAAAACACCCTGAGAAGTCAACCGTCACTATTGCTATTTTGTTCAAATATGAGTGAACTGCGCCACCTTTCGCCGACGTAACTCATGCCAAATAGGCTACAGTATAAAGAAGTAAATATCGTAGTCTGGCGTTCAATTTTGATTGGTGAAAAAAAGGCCAGGTTGTAAAATAAACAATATTCTTGAACTTCATTATCTGAGATACAGCTCCAAATCTGGAGGGCTGATATCGTAATTGTTTCAGCTCTTTACTTCACATTTTAAGGTATTCTTTATGGAAAATTATTGCAATGAAGTGAGAAAGCCAGGGAGAAAAAATTATTGATTATAGAAAGAAATCAATGTTAAGTGATATTATAATCAGAAAGCCCAAAGGCTTAAGAAACCTTCCTTGCCAAAAGGGTGTGCTGGTTTACACTGATGTTCATCTCTCAAATTTATACCTCTTGACAACATCATATTTAACGATGTTTTCACAATTCGATCCCTGCTGACCTCACATGACCTTTGAAACTCCACCAGACATAAAGTAACAAAATGAAAAAAGAATGCCTTGAAGGGGTCAAACCAGGCGTCCTTATGTGAGAAAACCGAGCACTAACCACTAAGCCATCAAGAACACTCATTAAGCGATAAGTCACTATCTGATCGTGCTATAGAAATCATCCTTTACACGTGTTCTAATCAGGTAATCAAATTTGAATTATTACTTTAACAGTTACGCTTTTGAACAAAGATAAAATGTTGTTCTCTATAAAACTTGTATCTTTACAGTTGTAGGAAAATTCAGCCCTAACTTTCATTGGGCACGAAACCCGCCCGAAACAATTGTGGATGGTACCGCCACTGCCTCTCCTGTTTAGTTTAGAGGCGTTTCGTAAGTTCTTTTTTCACCTCTGCGAATCCATATGACGTTTCTTCAACAAACCATAAGGTTCCTCTCTCTTAAGTAAACACATCTTATACAAGTATTGAAAAAAGATCATCATCCCTGTATTGGGAATATTCGTTTGTTTTTTTCAAGGTTTTTTGTTTTTGACCTCTGGTGAACTAAATGACCGCTAACCTCTGCGAAAAATAGGTTTTTCTCTCAATATGATAAAGTTATATACCAAGTATGAAGATTGTCCATCATTGCTATCTTGAGATATCGTGTTTACAAGCATGCAGTTTTAAGAATTTCGTATTTTCACCTCCGGTGACCTCAGATAACCTTTGACCTTTCCCAAAGTCAAAAGGGTCCATTTTCTGACTACAATGCATCCACATGCCAAGAACGAAAAGCATCCATACTTCCTACCTAGAGATATAGTGCTTACAAGGTTTTCGGTTTTTGACCTCTGGTGATTTCACATGACCTTTGACCTCCACCAAAAACAACTAGGATCTTCCTCTTAAAATGATAATGCTACGTTTCAAGTATGAAAAGTATCCATCACTGTTATTTTGAAATATCGTGCTCACAAGCCAAGCGTCACAAACACACATACATTCACACATAAACACACAATCGTCAGCGTGATTGCATAGAGTCCTTTGCCCTCGGTAAGGAATAAAAACATATGAATAATTGTCATAATATAGTTCAAATGACTTTGATATCAGTTTAAAATGTATTCGGACGAATCGGAGTTGAAGGTCACTGCTGAGGAAGCTTTTCTACACCTACACAAACATGAACAAGTATTGAGTCCATATTTAAGTAGCTAATTCAACCACTTCTAATGTCGTCCGGAATATACTCAAGCTCGTTAAAGGTGTGTGACGTTGGCACCAGAAGAGCTGTTTCCACTTGTCAGGTTAAAGAAGTAAGTCTTCCAATGAAGGAATGCCTTGGAATTATTTAATATCTTTACGTTCTCAAATACACGTCTTCAAAGTTTGATGGTTTCTTAGTAATCATTGTTTTATGCAAAAATAATTGTATGGAGTGTTTTCACAGTGTTAAGATTTCTTTGTTAACCCTAGTGAATTATTCTTAATACTGATCAAAGATAGTTTTACCGTTTGGTGAGTGATATCAATATTTATCATGAAAACCGTTTTGAATTCACACTAACCCCTCAGGGAATAACAATACTCCAGTGTCCTTGAAAATTAAGGTTGAAAAAAAGGATAACATTAGCCATATATGGTATGTCATCTTTGAATGTTCACATATTCGCATATGCTAGCTCCAGTTTATCATGATGCAAGTGTTGTTGAAATAGAAATTACCCCTTAAAATGGCAATATTGGCGGATTTAAATGGACACTTGGAGCTATTTTCTGGATTTTTAATGTTTTTACATCAAATATCCAGCTATTGTACACAAGGCCTTTAAAGATGATTCAGAAAGGTCGGTTACAAAGTATGGTTGAAGGAGAATAAATAAAATCAAGTGGCTAGTACATCACGATCATAAAAAGTTTTTTTTTTTTTTTGAGTCTCCTAAATGCAATATCAATCCTTAACATAGTCCTTCAGAGACAAAGTAGTTGCATAATATTTAAACGTAGAAGAAAGTAGTCCCCCCCGCAACCTATATATTCTAATATATCAACCAAATATTTAATTAATTTCGGTGAGTTCTTACAAATATGTTTCATGTTGGTTCAGATAAATTTACAGCACGTTTAAAACAAGTTTTACTCAAACGTAATGTTATGCAGAAAAGAGCCATTCGTCATAATTTGGATTCATCCCAGAACCACAACATGCTCACCAATTTATAAAATTTAAGTTGTAAAGTTTACAAAACATTTAATATTTCTATCTATATATATATATATATATATATATATATATATAATATATATATATAAGAATATATATTATGTATTTATTTACTTAAAAGTATTGGGAAAAGGTATATCAGATACGTTTAAACTGTCTCAGACCTTATGCACATGATGTCAAGCGCAGAAAGGCTCCTCGTTTGGAGTTATTAAGCGAGTTATCATTGCAAGCGTAGGCGTAGCCAGAGGGGGGCAGGGGGCAGATGTACCCCGGGCGAAAAATCGAAGTTAAAATGGGACGACGGAAAATGAAAAAAAAAATAACGAAGGGAAACAGAGGGAAGGAAAGCGGTAGTAGGGGAAGAGGAAAGGGAAAGAAGTGAGGAAAAAAAGAAAAAAGGAAAATAACAGCAGAGAAAAGGAATCAAAATAATAACAATAGGAATTCATTATCGATGAAGGAAAGTTTGGAGAGAAGGAAAACGGGCTTGCTAAGTAGAGCACGGTTCAAATATCGACGGGACGAGTATACTGATCCAGGTAGGGATAGGGACCGTGAAAAGACCAAAGGGAATGAGAAAGAGAGGGCTAGAAGGCAGAAACGGGGACGAGGGATGAAGCGAGGCAGATTGTGCATGAGAAAGAAGAAAGAGAGAGAAAAGAAAGAGAGAAAGAGGAAACTAGGAAAGCGGAATTAGAGAGCGTTAGACGGACTAGGGGTCCGGTAAGGACAGACTAAGAAGCGAGCAGTCAGAGTAAGGGATAGAAAAATGGAGTAAAGCAATCTGGCTGTCAGTGTGGGAGCTATAGGGATAGTAGCCCACGGTTACCGATTTTATTTTTTAATCACTATCATAAAAAGGGAACTTAAAATAAATGTCCCGGTGCAGATTTTCTTTCAAAAGTCACACAAGTGAGTGGAACGTATCCAGTTGCGTTGCCACTTATTGGGGTTTGGTATCAGAACCCTAACGAAGTGGTCAAGAAAATTGCCAAGAGAAACTATAAGCATGAAATATGAATATACAGGGCAAGCTCCACCATATTTGTTTCCCACCCCCCCCCCCCCCCCGTGACTAGATGTAAAGTGATAATCTTAGCCTAGCCACTTACATTTATTTGTTCTCATGGGACTCCTGGTGTGGCCTGACTTTGGCGCAATCTTAAACATCTTAAAACCCAAAATATGTTTTTCTAGTAATTTTGAGTGTAAACTTAAGTAGCGTGCGAAATGGGTGCCGGGAGGGGCCCCACTGTTGTACGTAGGTCGGAGTGAAATTAGCTGTAGTCGGGGGGAAATCGGAAAGCAGTCTGACCGGAGATGGCCGAGCACAGGCGCACTCTCATACCCAATTGGACGTATGGGTGTTTTAACATGCTAAGAATGTGCTCAAATATAGCACATTTTTCATATCAGCGGGCTTCGAAAAGCAAAAATCCCCTCCCCGGGAGTGCGAACAAATCAATTTCTTTGGCTCTCTATTATAAAAATAACACTGAACAAATAGCAGTTGAAGAACGGTCGATCATCTAGTTCAAAGATGACTACTTTATAATGGTCATTAGGCAAGCGTGAAGCCAGGGGGGTGAGGAAGAGGGCAAGCGCCACCCTTATTTTTAGTATTTTATTATGTTACTTTTACAATAGTGCTAGTGTTTCCCCTTTTCTATGCCATAAATAGCCGGGAGTGCCATTTCCAGCCATCTGGGAGGCATTTGGACCAAAATTCCCTTGCGCTCCGCGCACATGGGTTGGCGCGGAGCGCTGAGAGACTTTCTATTGAGCTGCGTACCTCCCACTATCTTGACGTTTTTTGCTACGCCCCTGTTCATCGTTTGCGTTCTAGCCATTTGACTTTCTCTGCTGCCAAGGTCGGTGGAATCACAGGTCTACCCCAACTCACAAATCCGCGCACCGCCCACTGTGTAACGTTACAAAACACCCCGGGAAGGATCATTTCCTCAGTGTCAGTTGGGAAGGCATTTTGGCCAAAATATCCCTGTAAGCTTCGCGCCAAATGGTGGTGGGGATCCCGATGACAAAGTTCAAAGGGTCTTCTGAAAAAGTCATGATCCCTCAAGAATGATTCAACCTCGATCTTACACGAGTTACCATGACAAGTTCACCCCGGCTTCATCCAAATCGAGTTATGGTAATAGCTAATGATGATCATATAGACTAGATCGTATCGAACTGATAAGGCCCATTTGAATATCAAGTCGAAATTTATTCTGCAAGGCGCACACGCATAAATTCTATCCGAGCTTCCGGACGTTCCTGGTGTTGAAAAACGGGACCCAAAAGAAACTGTGGGGGGGGGGGAACCCACCTTACAATAGTTTAAAAAAATTATGCAATCGGGGCGAAGTTGTCATTGTGCCCCCCCCCCCCCCGGGCGAATGACCCTGGCTACGCGCCTGATGCAAGTTACACAAAAATGCAGATAGCTGATTGTGCACCGGGGGATACGCGAGCAAGTCTACACACGCGGGTGTGCGAAATCGCGCAGTGAGTGCACGTGTGCGTCCATTGTTTTCCTCAAAATGACGTCATTGTGACGTCAATGCATTAAGGTCTATTAATACAAATACTCTTGTTTCATACATAGTACATGGAACCTAAGATGCGCAAACATTGCTTATCATTGTTGTCGTTAGACTATATGGTTTTCATTTAGCTGCGAAATGGTAGTACGAGAATGTGCAGTACCCGTACAGAATCCAGTGAAAAACCTCACTCTCTATATTTTTTTAGGCAAAGGGAAAGTATTGATAATATGTATATATATAGTCTATTTGCATCCTCATAAGACATATCATATGTGGTGGACGCCTTGGGGGGGGGGGTAGGGGTGCTGCTTTGTGTCCAATGTATTTATACATAAATGGAGACAAGTTATAGTTTGGTGAAAACATCTGGTTTTCTGGGTAATCGCGTTACACTGTACACTAATTGCAGAAAAAATTAAAATTTTGAACATCTTTTTTTTTCCTTTGTGGGCAGCTTCTCACTACTGTTTAAGCCGAATGTGGCATTCTAGGAGGACTTTCTTTCAAATTGTAGTATTCGTGCAAAAAACAAATCAATCATATCAAATGAAATTAAATTATAAATACAGCGAGGTATGATCTTGCATGAATGTAGGGAATCAATAAGAGAAGTATTGTCAAGGGATTAAAACCTACGGAAAAGCATCACGCATGGAAGAACTTAAGAAGGTATGCTGATTCACATTTGGTTCATGTGTTCATCATTCAAACCAGTGATAACATTAAAATGGAAAGGATTCACAATTCGTGTATAAAAAACACATCCGATAGTGTGGTATCACTAATGTCTTAATACCTATCCAGTAAAGGTAAGTAAGGTTAGATGAAAGAGAAGTACAGAGATATGCATTACATTTAAAAATCATAAGTCTACTTGAATAATGCCTCTCCGTAACTAATTACGAGACTCGAGAGCTTGCTCATACACTCCAGTGAGATTAGATTTTGGCTTTACCTATCTGAAGGCGAGCAAAAGTGAGGTAGCACGTTTGACTCTCAGAGCACTTCGAATGCCATCAGCGACGACGCTTGTTTGTATTTTTTTTTTTCTTGTCTTTTTGTTTTTGCAATGAGCCTGCAAGACAACAATTTTTGATGAAGATGTGCACACACTATGATGTACTAAAATACTGAAAATTGCCAAAAGGTCCCAGTCTTATTTTAGGGTTAAAACTGATAAACAAGGCCTTTAAATTTCAGTATAAATGGCATATGGTTGGATAATTATTATACAATTGATAACATTTTGAATTAGGCAAAAAACGTATTAAAATTTTACATAAGAGATGTATAAAGCTCAGTATGCTTTGTAGAGAAAAACGATACAACGTAAAACATCTTCATTGTAAAACTCTAAAATGTGTGGTGTAATTAGGTTTCGATAAGGAAAATGTACGTTAGTATCCTGGGCTTCAAAACTTTCGAGGAGGATTTGCTGTTTCTAATCGTTATCAACATACTACAAACCAAAAATTTGGGATTTTGGATATCAAAACGGTCGATTTCTTTTTCCGGGAAGTTGTCCTTTTATACCACTGAACATAGAAATTTACTGCCTGAGTCATTTAACACAATTTAAAGTAGATAGCAAATCGACCACGGGAAGCAATCATCAAGCTGCTCATGTTTTGTCATGTTGAAGAGTAGTTACTCAATACACGGCCCGTGTTCCACAACAAGGAACTTCAAATTTGATCCTACGCCACTGGATGGACGTCCAGGGCAGTCTGTCGTGGCGCGCAATGGTTTTATTTTGCAAAATACCGGAGCTTTTACAAACAGCCTCTTCTTGGGATATACACTATAGGGCAAGTCTGGCATAGGACAAACCGGTTGGGTTCACGTTCCGTTTTTTTTTTTTTTTCCCTTTATTTGAAAAAATTATTTATAATATTTAACTAACTATGTAAATTTATCCGGAGTACCTCGCTACTGGTGTATTATTATTGTTGTTTCAAAGTTGTTACCGAAAGATATAGTATTTTCAATGATCATATTGAAAAGGACAAACGTGAAGCTAGAAATCACTCGAGTGTAAGAGAGATGGGTTGCTCGCTTAGATCAGATGAGAAAAATTAAAGGAGACTGAATTGGAAAAACTGGGATTCAGTGACAAATTATCCGCTTCAAAATTCACATTCACATGCCATCTGGTTTCCTGCATTCCTCTGATATGGCTTGTTGCACTGCCTTTTATCTATCTATTTCATCCTTGTTTGTCAGCTAGATTCATGATGACGAAAATGGTAGTGCCCACATGCTGGAATTGATTGCCGATAAAAACCTGTATAAACCTCACCTTCCATGTTCTACTGCGAGGTTATCATTTTCAAACCCCATCGTGCTGTTTTATCACCACTCGAGGGGTGGTTCTTTTCCATCAGGTACGAGCTAAACATAGCGGTGCTACTCCTTAAATTACTGTCTCCATGCAAAGGTTACATTAAAAATGCAAGTGGCACTAAAGCTCGTGTATATCATTTGCGACGTAAGATACAGAGAGATGCGTATGTCTTCTGAAAGTAGTTGTATCAATTAAATTGTCTTATTCTTTTTAGATGCACGACGGAATTTTATGGTTCATAACTATCCAGCTCAGGCTATTCGCTTAAGGGAGAGAGGGAAGGAAAGAGCAAGCAGTTGTACGACGAACTAATCATGAAGATATAACAATTGCTCCTACATATTTCACATGCATCGACGATAAAAAGTCAGAAAATATCATTTTCTCTTATGACACTTGACTATGATTGTTGTTTGATGTCAAAAACTTGGTGAAAAAACGGGGTCACTCTGTCGGCAGATCCAAAAAGTTATGAAAATTAAAGGAAAAAAATGTCACAGTTCCAGCCCAATTAGAAACACGATGATATTCCCTTTTAATAACTATATGACAGCTTTTTTTTGGGAGATTTAGATTTTTGCGTTTTTTTGGAACGAGATTGTTGAAATAACCAAATTCATTATAAACAAATGCGAGGACTTTGTACATTGATATACAAAATGCTAATGAATGTAAAAACGCTGCCTTGTTATACAGAAAAAAATTCGTGGAATTTTTTACGAGAAATCTACACTTTACAGTCGGGATGCTGACCCCAATTGTACCCTTTTTTTTATCAAAAAAATCTGCATAAAAGGGAAAACGATGAAACTGTACCCATCAAGATCCCCCCGTTAAATCAAACTTATAATTAGGTTTCTTTCGAAAGGGGGAAAGGTTTAATGTCGTGTTCGTCACGTACGTGTACTTTTGACCCCAAAATTTGAAAAAGATCGTTTAGTGCCACTTACAAATGCGCTTAACAGTTCACATGTCGCATTATGTTTTGTAACTCGGGCGGGCTGGCTTTTTTAAATAGCCTAGCCACTGATGCGAAAACCCAGCCCTCTTATGCATCCAAGCCAAATTTCATCTATCTTTTGACCCCTTTGACCCAAATTCAGTGAAAACTACCCTTACTTTGTACTCTGGGGCACAAAATTATGAATAAAGGGCGTCTTTTTCACTACTTAGCCAAAATAATGGAATCAAATAGCCCTCATTTTTAAAAGGGAAAAACTTGCTTCAGATTGTTTACCATCGGGTTTTAAGGCTTTTTCCTAAAGTGCAAAACCCCCGGGGAGAATCTATCGCTTTCCCCTTTTTGCTTGCAAATTTTTTACAAGGGAAAAGGTTTTCAAAAGGGCAACTTTATCATATCAATGGGGAGGTGAGATTTTTTTTTAATAAAATTCGATTAAATTGATCTGTTTGGATCAATACTGCAAAGGGAAAGCTAAATTTTGGGGGGACGAGTAGTGCGCTCTTTAAAAGATGGATGCCTACCCACTGGACACATAATCCCGTACAACAATTTTGAATGGCTGGGTAAAATACCAGTTATGTAAAGTTTGTCACACGAATTATGGACAAACAGACTGGAGTTAGTTATGCGTTTCAGATCCTGGATTCAAGGGATTGAATTTAGTTGCTCTTCAAGTTTTCCTTTCCAATTCTTCTTAGAATAAATTTTCAATTTTGTCATCTCACTTAGTGTAACCGCTTTGGTTTTGACATTTTGTCCAAGTCAGGAAATGTTTCGAACAACTATTCAACCATGACGAAAAAGTCTCCTGAATTTAAAATTGGGAAATGCAAATCTTAGTAGTACTATACCCTACACTATTATTCCTCTACTGAGGAACATGGTTTGATTTTACTATACTTATAAAAAACGCTATACTTAAAAACTTACTCCATTCTATGGAATCGCTTGGGAAATTTTAAAGATTTAAAAGTTAAAAAGTTAATACACTGACAAAACTAATAGGGGGATATCCGATAAAATGCACTGGTTGAAGTTTACTTGTACACTATGAATTTGGGAATTTTACGAACTAAGTTGGACCAACAGGGAATGCTTCTTTACTTTTTAAAAGTAATGTGTGACCTTTCGCAACTATCCCCTCATGGACATTGACTGAGCAGTTTATCGGTATGGATTAAAATAGTAATCTTTTCACTACTTTTGTCGACTTCCCTTCCTACCACACCACTATTGTCCATAATTATCGCAAAGTGTGTCAAAAAGCCACTTTGTCAAGTTAACCCTTTGTCACAAGAACCGTTTGTAATTTCGCCTTTTGTCATAATGGAGGTTCCGAGTATTGCCACATTAAAAAGGTCCTCCTTGTTCACCACACATCGCCCTCGATTATTTTTACAAAGTGTCGATTTTGACAAAATAATTGCTGTAAAAAGTAGTCATTGTGACCAAAAGTCGTTCTACGGTATGTGACTTGGGTTGTCAAAGGAATTCACCTTTTCCAAGCGCAATTCCAAAACTTCATGCGTAATCTAAGCTGTTTAATTTCCTTGACCTCAAATTGTTCCTTTACTTATCTTATGTTGTATATATTTAGTTGTTTATTCTAGAAGGCCAACCTAAAAATCGTGTTTGAAATTAAAACTTCAAGTGTTACTAATTTCCATGATTAGTTATTTCCAGATAAAGATTAATTTCGATCCAAGGACATCTTCATTCAACTTGGAAATGATAGGTTATCGAATGAAATTACCTGAAAAAGAAAATATTTAGAATCTCATATTATTTATGATGTTTAGGGCGTTTTTATTTTCAAAAATAACCATTTTCCCCCAAGCATTTAAGTAATTGTTTTAGTAAAAATTATTTCTTTAAAAATTTAACTCGTTTACAATTAACATTCAATTACAAAATTTTTAAAAATTTTAAAAATTTTTTCCCCACCCCCCTTTTCCCCCCTTTTTTTTTTAAATTTTTTTGGGGTTTTCCCCGGCCCCCGGTTTTTTTTTCCCCCTTTCCCCTTTTTTCTTTTTCCCCCTTTCCCCCCCAAAAAAAGGGTTTTTCCAAAAATTTTTGGCCTTTTTTTTTCCCCTTTTGGGGGGGGGAAAAGGGTTCCCCCCCTTTTTTGGGGAAAAAAAAATTTTTTAAAAAAAAAAAAAAATTTTTTTTTTTCCCCAAACCTTTTACCCAAAATTTCCCGGGGGTTTTTCCCCCCCCTTTTCTTTTTTTTTCCCCTTTTTCCCCCCCCCCTTTTTTTTTTTCCCCCGAAAAATTTTTTTTTTTTTTTTCCCCCCCCCTTTTTTTTTTTGGGGGAAAAGGGCCCCCCCCCAAAAAAACCCCTTGAACCCCTTTTAAACCCCCCCTTTTTCCCCCTTTTTTTTTTTAAAAAAAATTTTTCCTTTTTTTTTTGGGCCTTTTTTTTTAAATTTAAAAAAATTTAAAAAAAATTAAAATTTAAATTTTTTAAATAAAAAATTATTTTTAATTTTTTTTAAAAAAATTTTTTTTTTTTTTTTTGGGAAAAAATTTTTTTTTTTTGGGGGGGTTTTAAAAGGAAAGGGAAAAAAAGAAAAAAAAATTTTTTTTTAAAAAAAAAATTTTTTTAAAGGTTTAAAAAAAGGGGGGGAAAATTCCCCGGGGGGTTTTAAAATTTTTTTTTTAAAAAAAAAAAAAATTTTTTTTCCCCTTTTTGGAAAAATTTTTTTTTTTTTAAAAAAATTTAAAACCAAAAAAAAAAAAAATTTTTTTTTAAAAGGGTTTTTTAAAAAAAAAAAATTTTTTTGGGGGGAAAAACTTTTCCCCGGAAAAACCTTTTTAAACCAAAAAAAATTTGGGGGAAAAACCAAAAATAAAAAAAAAGGGGGGAAAAAAAAATTTTAAACCCTTTCCCCAAAAAAAAAACCCCCAAAACAAAAAAAGGGAATTTTTTTGGGGGGTTTTAAAAAAAATTTTTTTTTTGGGGGAAAAAATTTTTTTTTCCCCCAAAAAAATTTTGGGTTTTTTGGTTTTACAAAACCAAAAAAAAAAATTTTTTTCAAAAATTATTTTTTTTTAAAAAAAAAAAAACCAAAAAAAAAAAAAATTTTAAAAAACAAAAAACCAAAAAAAAATTTTTGGGAAAAAAATTTTTTTTTAAAAAAAAAATTTTTTCCCCGGGTTTTTTTAAAATTAAAAAAGGGAAAAAAGGGGTTTTTTTTTTTAAATTTTTTTTTTTTTTCTTTTTTTTCCCCGGGGGGAAAAAAACCCCCTTTTTTTTTAAAAAAAAGGTTTTTTTTCCCAAATTTTTTTTTTTGGGGGGGGGGGGGGGGTTTTTTTTTTTTGTGGGGTTGAAAAATTTTTTAAAAAATTGGGGAAAATTTTTTTTTTAAACGGTTTTTTTTTAAAAAAAAAAAAAGGGGGGGGGGGGAAAGGGATTTTAAAAAAAAAAAGAAAAAAAATTTTTTTTAAAAAATTTTTGGGGGTTTTTTTTTGTGGATCCCAAAAGGGGGGCCCCCCCGGGAAAAAAAATTTTGGGCCCCCCCTTTTTTTTTTTGGGTTTTTTCCCCAAAAAAAAAAAAAAATTTTTTCCCCAAAAAAAACAAAAGAAGAAAAATAAAAAATTTTTAAATTTAATTTTTTAAAAAAAAAAAAAAAAAAAGAAAAAAAAAAAAATGGGGGTTTTTAAAAAAAAAAATTTTTGGGTTTTTTAAAAAAACCCCCCCCGGGGGAAAAAAAAGGGTTTTTTAAAAAGGGGAAAAAAAATTTTTTTTTTAAAGGGGGGTTTTTTTTTTTTTAAAAAGGGGGGCCCCAAAATTTAAATAAAAAGGGAAAAAAATTTTTTTAAAAAACCCCTTTTAAAAATTAAAAAGGGCAAAAAAAATTTTTGGGTTTCCCCGGGTTTTTTTTTTTAAAAGTTTTTTGGGGGTTTTTTAAATTTTGGGGGGGGTTTTTTTTTTTTTTTGGGGGGGGGGAAAAAAAACCCCCCCCCAAAAAGTTTTTTTTTTTTTTTTTTTTTTGGGGGGGTTTTTTAAACCCCCAAAAAAAAAAAATTTTGGGGTTGGGGGGGGTTTTTTTTTTTAAAAAAATTTAAAAGGGAAAAAATTTTTGGGGGGGTTTAAAAAAAAATTTTTTTTAAAAAATTTTTTTTGGGGGGTTTTTTTTCCAAATTAAAAAAAATTTTTAAAAAAAAAAACCCCAAACCCTTTGAAAAAAAAGGGGGGGGGTTTTTTAAAAAAATTTTTTTACCCCGGGGAAAAAATTTTTTTTAATTTTTTTTTCCCCTTTTGGCGAAGTTCCCTTAAAAAAAGGGGGTTTTAAAAAAAAAGGCGGGGGGGGGGGGGGGGGGGAAAAAAGGGGGGGGGTTTTCCTTGAATGGGCCCCCTTTCCCCCTAGGGGAAAAAAATTTTTTAAAAAAAAAGGGAAACGGCCCAAAAAAAAAAAAGGGGGAAAAAAAAAATTTAGGGGGGGGTTTAAAATTTGGGGGGGGGGAAAAAAAAAAAATTTTTCGGGGAAAAAAAAAAAAAAAAAACCCCGGGGAAAAAAATTTTTTTTTTAAAGTTTTTAAAATTTTTTTAAAAGGGGGGTTTAAAAAAAAAACCCCCAAAAAAAAAAAAAAAAGGGGGGGCCCCCCCCCCCCCCTTTGGGGTTTCCCCCCGGGGAAAAAAGGGGGTTTTTTTTTTTTTTTTTAAAATTTTTTTTTCCCCCAATTTTTTTTTTTTTTTTCCCCCAACCCCTTTTTCCCCCCCAAAAAAACCCCCCTTTTCCCAAACCCTTTTTAAAAATTTTTTAAAAAAGGGAAAAATTTTTTTTTTTTCCAAAAAAATTTTTTTTTTAAAAAGCCCCTTTGGGGGGGGGCCCAAAAATTTTGGGTTTTTAAAAGGTTTTTTTTTGGGGAAAAAAAAAAAAAAAAAAAAATTTTAAAAAATTTTTTAAAAAAAATTTTAAAAACCCCCCTTTTCCGGGGGGGGCCCCCGGGGGCCCCCCCCAAAAAACCCCGGGGGTTTTCCCCCCCCGGGGGCCCCTTTTGGGGGTTTTCCCCCTTTTTAATTTTTTTAAAAAAAAAAAGGGGAAAAAGGGGTTTTTTTTTTTTTAAAAAAAAATTTTTTTTTTTAAAAAATTTTGGGGAAAAAAAAAACCCTTTTTTTTTTTTAAAAAAAAAATTTTAAAATTTTTTTTCCAAAAAAAAAAAAGGGGGGGCCCCTTTGGGGGGGGGGCCCCCCCAAAAAAAGGGGGGGCCCCCCAAAAAAAATTTTTTTTTTTAAAAATTTGGGGAAAATAGTTTTGGGGGGGAAACCCCTTTTTTTTTTTTTTGGGGGGGGGGGTTTTTTTTAAAAAAAAAAAAATTTTTCCAAAAAAAAAAATTTTTTTTTTTTAAAAAAAATTTCCTTTTTTTTTTTTAAAAAAAAAAAAAATTTGGGGGCCCCCCAAAAAGGGGGCCCCCCCCCTTTAACCCCAAAGTCGGGGTTTCTTTTTTCCCCCCCGGGGGGGGGGCCCCCCCGGAAAAACCCCCCCCTTTTTAAAAATTTTGGGGGGGAAAAAGGTTTTAAAATTTTTTTTTTTGGGGAAATTTTAAAGGGGGAAAAGTAACCGGTGTTGGGAAAAAAAATTTTTTAAAAAAAGGTTAAAACTAATTTTTTTAAAAAATTTTTCCCCAAAAAAAAAAAAATTTTTAAAACCCCTTTCCCTTCGTTTTAAAAACCCCTTTTGGGAAAAAAATATTTGGGGGGCCCCCAAAAAAAGGAATTAAAAAAAAATTTTTTTTAAAAGGAAAAAACAAAAAAAAAAAATTTTTTAAAAAAATTTTTTTTTTTTTAAGGGTTTTAAAAAAGGGGCCCCCGGGGGGGGGGGGGGCCCCCCCCAAATTTTTTTTTTTTTTTTTTTTTTAAAAAAAAACCCAAAAATTTTTAAAATTAAAGAAAGGGGGAAATGCCATTTTTAGCGATTGGGGAGGGAAATTTTTGGGCCCAAAAGGTTCTTGGGGCTTCGCGCCAACCTATGGTGGCCACGCTTAGACAGTTTGCCTAAAGGCTTGCCCCGGCAAATTTTGGCTACCCCGGGCCCGACATGAAATTTTTTTTTTAAATTTCCACCCGCATTTTTTTTTCCGTCACAGCTTTTCATTTTCTTTTAATTTTTTCAATAAGATTTTGGGGCTGCTAAACACCAGTAAGGTTTACCCCTACCCGTCCTAAAAACCCCCCTGAGAAGTCAACCCCTCACTATTTCTATTTTTCAAATTTTGAAATGAACTGCGCCACCCTTTTGCCGACGGGAACTCATGCCAAATAGGCTACCGTATAAAGATAGTAAAATCTGTAGTCTTTTGGGGTTTTAATTTTGATTGGGGAAAAGGGGAGGTGAAAAAAAAACAATATTTTGAACTTCATTATTGAGATTTCAGCCACTCTGGAGGCCCGAATCGTAATTTTTTCAGTTTTACTTCACATTTTAAGGGATTTTTTATTTGGAAAATTTTTTGCAATGAAGTGAGAAAAAACCCGGGAGAAAAAAATTTTTGATTATAGAAAGAAATCAATGTTTTAAATGGGTATTAAATAGAAAGCCCCAAAAGGCTTAGTAATTCCCTTGCCCCAAAAAGGGGGGCGGTTACACTGAGGTTATCCTCAAATTTATATTTTTGACAACATCATATTTTTCGATTTTTTTTAAAAAGTTTGACTCCTGGGGAACCCCCAACCCCTTTTAACTCCCCCCAGACATAAAATAAAAAAAATGAAAAAAAAAACATTTCCTTAGAAGGGGGCAAAACCCGGGCCCCCTTTTTATGTGGGGGAAAAACCCAGCACAATTTCCCCTAACCCCCTCAAGAAAAATCATTTAAAAATTTAAAGGGACTATTTAATTTTTGCTATATCAAATCATCCTTTTAAAGTGTTTATTTAAACAGGAATTCAAATTTGGGAATTTTTTACCTTTAACAGTTACGCTTTTTAAAAGAATTTAAAAAATTTTTTCTAACTTTACTTTACAGTGGTAGGAAAAAATTAGCCCTAAAATTTTCATTGGTCACGAAAAAAGCCCAAAACCCAATTTGGGGGTACCCCCCACTGGGCCTTTTTTAGTTTTTCGAGGGGGTTTGTAGTTTCACCTCTGCGAATCCAAAGAGTCTATTTTCAAAAAAACCCCCTAAGGGTTTCCCCTTTTTAAAATAAAAAACATCTAATACCAAGTTTTGGAAAAAAAAAGGAAACCATTTATCCCTGTCTTATATCGTGTTTTTTCAAGGGGTTTTTTTTTTTGCCTTGGTTTACCTCAAATTTACCTCTAACCTCTGCTGAAAAAAAAAGGTTTTTTTTCTCTCAATTGGGTAAAGTTTTACCCAAATATGAAGATTGGGCCATCATTTCATCTTTAGATTTATCGTGTTTACAAAATGCAGTTTTAAGAATTTGTAAAAATTTACCCCCGGTGAAAATCAGATAACCCTTTTACCTTTTCCCAAAAATCAAAAGGGTCCATTTTTTTGGGCTACAATGCATCCCATGCCCAAAAACGAAAAGCATCCATACTTTTATACCTAGAGTATGTGCTTACAAGGGTTTTTGGTTTTTTTTACCTCTGGTGATTTCCCCATGGGGCCTTTTACCTCCAAACCCAAAAAAAAAGGTTTTTCCTCTTAAAAAGATAATGCCACGTTTTAAGTATGAAAAGTATCCACACTGTTTTTTGAAATAAACGTGCTCACAAGCCAAAACGGCCCCAAACAACATACATTCCCCACATAAACACACAATCGCAAACGGGATTGGGAAAAGAAAATTTCCCTTTTCCCTCGGTAAAAGGGAAAAAAAATATGAATAATTGTCAAATTTTAGTTCAAAGACTTTGATACAGTTTTAAAAAGTATTTGGGGCGAATCTGAGTTTAAGGTCAATGCTTTAAGGAAGCTTTTCCCAAACCTACACAAAAAATGAAAAAAAGTAATTTAGTCCATATGTAAGTAGCAAATTCAAACCCCCTTTCATGTCGCCCGGGGAAAAATACTCAAGCTTCGGGAAAAAAAAGGTTTTTTTGGGGGTTACGGGCCCCAGAAAGAGCTGTTTCACTTTCAGTTTTAAAAAATTAAGTCTTCCAATTGGGAAAGGGTTCCCTTTGGGAAATTTTTTCAAATCTTTACCCTTTTCAAAATAAACGTCTTAAAGTTTGATGGTTTTTTTAAGTAATCTTTTTTATGGGAAAAATAAAGGTATGGAGGTTTAAAAGGTTAAGATTTCTTTTTTTTAAAACCCTTTTGGGAATTTTCTCTTAAATTTCTGATCAGATAGTTTACAGTTTGGTGAGTGATATCAATATTTTCATGAAAAAAAAGTTTTAACTTTAAAAATAAACCCCCAGGGAAAACAATATACCCGGTCCTTGAAAATTTAAAGGGTTGGGAAAAAAAAGGGAACATTAGCCATATAAGGGATGTCCATCTTTGAAGTCACATATTTGCATATTGTAGCTCATTTTTTTATTTATTTATGCAAGTGTGAAATAGGAAAAATACCCTTTTTAAAAAGGCAATATTTTGCGGATTTTTAAAGGAAATGGAGCTATTTTTTTGGATTTTTTTAAAGTTTTTACCCTCAAATATCCCGCTATGTTTCACAAGGCCTTTAAAAGATGATTCAAGAAAGGGGCGGGTTTCAAGTATTGTTTGAAGGAGATAAATAAAATCAAGTGGCTAGTAAATCACAAACATAAAAATGTGAGCTCCTAAATCAATATTAATCCTTTAAAAATAGTCCTTCAGAAGACAAAGTAAATTTCCCTAATTTAAAGTAGAAAGTAGTCACCGCCCAAAAAATATATTCATATATCAAAAATTTAAAAATTTTAATAATTTTTGTGGAAATTCTTAAAATACTTTCATGTTGGTTCAGATAAATTTTAAAACACGTTTTTAAAAAAAGTTTTACTCAACGAAAGTTCTGCAGGGAAAAAGGCCCCTTCTCATATTTTTTGATTCATCCCAGAAACCCCAACAGCCCCAATTTATAAAAAATTTTAAATTTTTAAAGTTACAAACTTTTAATATTTTATAATTTTTAAATTAAAATTTTATAAATAATATTAATAATATATATATATAAAATATATATGTATTTTTTTACTTAAAAAATCTGGGAAAAAGGGTTTTTTCGATACGTTTTTAACGGTTTTAGCCTTATGCACTGATGTCACAGGCAGGGAAAATGCTCTCGTTTTTTGGGGTTAAGCGCCCTTCATTGCAAGCAAATAGCGTTTGCCAGAGGGGGGGGAGGGGGGCGGGGGGCTGCCCCCGGGCGAAAAATCGAAGTAAAATTTGGGGCGACGGGGAAAAAAAGAAAAAAAAAAAATCGAAGGGAAAAAAAGGGAAAAAGAAAAGGGAAGGGGGAAAAGGAAAGGGGAAGAAAGGGGAAAAAAAAAAAAAAAAAGGGAAAATAACAGGAGAAAAAGGGGAAACAAAAAAAAATAAAAATAGGGAACATTATCGATTTAAAGGGAAAAAATTTTGGGGAGAAGGGGAAACGGGCTTGGGTAAGGAGAGCACGGTTCAAAAAATCGACGGGGACGATATACTGATTTCAGGTAGGGATAGGGGGCCGTGGAAAAAACCAAAAGGGGTGAGAAAGAGAAGGGCTAAGAAGGAAAAAAACGGGACGAGGGATTTAAGGGAGGCAAAATTGTGAAAGAGAAAGAAAAAAAGGAGAGAAAGAAAGAGAGAAAGAGGAACTAGGGGAAAGGGAAAAAGGAGCGTTAGACGGGCAGGGAGTCCGGAAGGACCGACTAAGGGAAACAGAGCAAATCAGAGTAAAGGGGGTAGAAAAAAGGACCCTAAAACAAGGCTGTCAGTTTTGGGGGGGCTATAGGGGTTTGAGCCCCGTCCCGATTTTATTTTTAAACCCCTATCTAAAAGGGATACTAAAAAAAAATGTCCCGGTGCAGATTTTTTTTCAAAAGTACACAATGAGTGGAAGTATCCCGTTGCGTTTCCAAATATTGGGGGTTTTGGGATCAGAAACCCCAACGATTTGGGCAAAAAAAATTGCCAAGAGAAAAAAAAAAGCATGAATATGGAAAATAACATGGGCAACTCCACCCATATTTTTCTTTCCCAAACCCGACTAGTGTAAAATGAAAATCCCTTTGTCTAGGGAATTTCATTTTTTTTGTTTTTAAGGGGCCCCCCCGGGGGTGGGTGACTTTTTTTTAGCAATCCCCTTTAAACTTAAAACCCCCAAAAAATGTAGTAATTTTGGAGTGTAAAATAAATAGCGGGGCGCAATGGGTGCCGGGGGCCCGGCCCCCCTGTTGTAAGTAGTCGGGGGAAAAATTTGCTAGTCGGGGGGAAACGGAAGCAGTCTGACCCAGACTGGCGAGCATAGGGGGCACTCTCCCCCCCAAATTTGGCCCCTTATGGGTGTTTTTTAAAAGCTTCAGAATGTTAAAAATAAACACCATTTTTCACTCAGCGAAACTTTAAAAAACAAAAATTCCCCCCCCCCGGGACGGGAACCCAAACAAATTTTTTTGGGTCTCTATTTTAAAAAAAATTTCCGAACAAATAGCAGTCTAAAAACCGGGGGATATCTAGTTATAAAAAGGGCACCTTTTTTTAATGGCTTAGGCAAGCGTGAAGCCCGGGGGGGAGGAAGAGGGCAGGGCCCCCCACCTTTTTTTTAGTATTTTATTTTGTTTTCTTTTTTCAAAAAGTGCTAGGGTTTTCCCCCCTTTTTAGCCATAAAAAAGGCCCGGGGTCAAATGCCATTTCCCGCCATTTGGGGGGCATTTTTTGGGCCAAAATTCCTTGCGCCCCCCGCCACCAAAGGGGTTTTTGGGGCGGAGCGCTGAGGGGACTTTCTATAAAAAAAACCCCCCTGTTTGTAAACTTAAAAAATTTTTATTATTATTTTACCTTAAAAGTTTAAAAAATTTTTCCCTTTTTCCCTCCCCTTTGAGGGAAAAACCCTTCTCACAAATTTTTTTTTCAGACTTTTTGAAAAAGAAAATTTTTAAGAAATTATTTCAAAATATTACTGCCCGTTTAAAAAAATTTCCCTTTAAAAAATTTTCTTTTAAATTTTTTCAAAAACAAGGTAAAATTTTGGGGGTTTTTTAAATTTTTGGAAAAACCCTTAAAATTTTTTCCCAATTGAGAATTTGTTTTAAAAAAGGGGGATTTTTTCCCCGGCCCTTTTGAAAAAAAGCCTAAAAAAAGTGCCGGACAAATTTCTTTTTCCCCCGGGAATTTTTCAAAGGGGGTAAAAGGTGTTTTTTCCCCTTGGGGGGCAAAAACTTTTACGCAAAACAAAAAGAACAACCCGGGTCCAGTTTAAAAAAATTTCAAATGGCGTTAAAAGTTTTTTAAAAACTAAAATTTTTTAATTTTGGGGGAAAATTTTGAAGGGGCAACCCCCACATTAAATTTTTTTTTACATCAATAGTCTAGTTTTTGAAAAGGGGGTTTATGGGGGATCAGTTCCATTTCCGCCATTGAGGATTTTGGACAAACAATTTTGCGCCTCCCGCAAAGGGGGTTTTCCGGGTAAATTTCATTAGCTTTCGTATCCCACTTCCTAAATTTTTTGTCCATGTTCAAAGTCCTCGCCCTTTGTTTTTCTTGAATTGGTTTATTTAAAAGTCTCCCATCACAAATCCTACCCAATGGGAACGTAAAACCCAAGGAATTTTCATGTGTTTATGGTTGGAAATATTCCCCTTTTCTTCCCAACTGTTGGGGCCCGCGAAAGTTAAAGTTTTGAAAGTTTGACCTCAAAAGAATATCCTATCTTTTCCAGAATGAATCCCCGCTTTTTAAAAAGAATATGGTAAATAGGTAAAGGAAATGTGCTTAAATTCCATCTGATAAGGTTTTTTAACGTCGTTTTTTCCCATCCCCAAACCATCCGAAGCTGGGTGTTAGGAAAAAAAGGCCCAAAAAAAAATTGGGGGGAACCCCTCAAAATTTTTTAAAAAAATTATAAAATCGTCAAGTCCCTTTTGCACGGGCTTTAGGCCTGCTACGGGTTTGAAGTTACCACCAAAGAGATAGTATTGTGCACCGTAGAGAAGCTTTACCGCGGGGGGAAAAACCCTGAGGTGTAAAATGCCATTGGGGGTTTAAAAATGACCTCAGTGACCAATGAAAGGTTTAAAAAAATTTGGCCACAATTTAGCGGGCCCCCCTTTTTTTCCCTCATATTTTCGCAAAAAAAGGTTAAATTTTGTGAAAAAGTTGACGAGAAGGGATACCGGCAAAATCAGTGAAAAATTTTTTAAAAAATTTTTTTGTTGAAAAGTTTGTAAATAGTCTTTAAATTTTTCATCCCCCTAGCCAACCCTTTGGGGACGGTGTTTGTGTTCCAAGTTTAATAAAAAAGAAATAATTTGTAAATTTTTTCGGTAACGTTGAAAACAATAATTCAAAAAATAAATATTTACAATCTTTTTTTTTTTTAATTTCATAGTAGGAAGTGACAAGTTCTTTCAATTGCTATGTATTCGGCTTTTTAAAAACAATTAATATATCAAAGAAATTTTTAAACCACGGTAATTTTGGGAAAAAGTGAACCAAAGGAAGATGCAAGGATTAACCACTGGAAAAACTAGATAAATTGAAGGTTTGTTTAAATTTGGTTATTGGTTCATCCTTCAAACCGTGAAAAAATTAAAAAGGAAAAAATTAAATTGGTTCCCTCCGATATGGATATCACTAAAATTTTAACCTACCAGGGAAAGTAAGGTAGTGGAAAAGAAGACAAGAGAAAACAAATTTTAAAAAATCATAATTTTTTTTTGTAAAAATTCTAACAATTAGAAACAGACTTCTCTACTTTAAGCCAGGTTTTGCTTTACCTATCTAACACAAAAATATTAGACGTTTTTATTCAGAGGATACTTGTTTCGTTTTTTTTCCAAATTAAAATCCTGAAACATTTAACTCAAAAATTATTTACTAATTCTTGAAAATTGCCAAAAGTAATCTTTTTGGGGGTTTAAAATTATAAAAAAAATGCCTTTAATTAAATTAAAGGGATTTGTTTTCATTAAAAATTTGCTTTCCTTTTGAATTTTCAAAAATATAAAATTAATTGGATGTAAATTGTTTGATTTATGAAAAAAAACACAAAGAAACCAAATTTTTTTTTCCCCCCCCCCCCCACCCCCCCCCCCCCCCACCCCCCCCCCCCCCCACCCCCCCCCCCCCCCACCCCCCCCCCCCCCCACCCCCCCCCCCCCCCACCCCCCCCCCCCCCCACCCCCCCCCCCCCCCACCCCCCCCCCCCCCCACCCCCCCCCCCCCCCACCCCCCCCCCCCCCCACCCCCCCCCCCCCCCACCCCCCCCCCCCCCCACCCCCCCCCCCCCCCACCCCCCCCCCCCCCCACCCCCCCCCCCCCCCACCCCCCCCCCCCCCCACCCCCCCCCCCCCCCACCCCCCCCCCCCCCCACCCCCCCCCCCCCCCACCCCCCCCCCCCCCCACCCCCCCCCCCCCCCACCCCCCCCCCCCCCCACCCCCCCCCCCCCCCACCCCCCCCCCCCCCCAAATATGGAATTGAATTATTTACTACTGAAAGTTCCAATACCAAAAGTTCCCTACTTTAATATTCATGGCTGTGAAGAGAATTAAAGGACTAAAGTCCCTTGAGCTCAGCCTGGATCCGTGCCTGGTATAAAAAAGACGGCAGTGGTTACCTGAACTAAGCCCCATCACATCCCCCGATAACCCATATAACTTCACTTGCCAGCGGGAATCGGTTTGGGGAAATTCCAGGACAGTTCACAAAAAGAGTTTCCCCAATATATTCCTTGGTTAATACCAAAATCTGATGGACTAGGGGTACCCTTGCAGCTAGGGTTTGTTCTTCAAACTTAGACCGAGTTACCCCAAGTAGTTATTCAGGTTACAAGAGCTACGCAAGAGGAGCTCACGGTGAATGCTGATTGCTGAATGCTTAAATGATTATTCTGATATGACTATGATGTTGACTAAATTATCATTTTGTTTTTTGGATACGCGTTGAATAGGGCAACGAAAATTGCAGTTTTTACAGTTTTCGAGCTCAAAATTCTAGGATTATCCATGTGGAAAGCGTATTGAAGGGACAGCAAGAACTCAAGGTCTGAGCAATAGCCATATAGCTGTTGAAAATGTATGTTGAAAGATAGCGGTGTATTAAATCTCCCAAAATTAGGTAGTAAATCACACACTTCAACAAACAGATGCTCACTAGGAAGACTGAAGAAATTGTAGTTTTAAGAACATTTTGTGCTGTTTATTTAAGCTGCATGATTGACTAATGAAGAAACAATGGGTCCTCGCCTTCCTGTTTGAAAATGGGAGTACGTGCCCCACCCCCTTCTCCATCCACTCTCTCTCTCTCTCACCCCCTTGGCGACGACACTGGTTATTCAATCATAAGTTACAAGTTTTAGTATTTACAACTGTGGTCATTTTGTCGAGTTGTTAGCTAGTGGTGCATGCAAAGCCGTTGTCTACCATTTTCGACATATTTTCGAGTTAGCAGTTTGTTAGCTAGTGGTGCATGCAAAGCCGTAAGTCTACCATTTTCGACATATTTTCGAGTTAGCAGTAAGTATTCAAAAAGACAATCTTACAATTTTTGTCATTTTGCCAGCTCCACAAGTCAGACAATTTTCAGAATCATCATGGGCCATTTTGTCCAATTGACAACTTAACAATATTATGTCTCTTCTGCGCTTCCGTATAAAGAGGCGGATTACGTCACTGGGACGTCATGTCACTTGTTATGCACAAATAAATACAAGGTAGAAATCTTACGTTAAAAGACCGGAGCTGGCGCGAAAATTAAAAGGAATCCTGCATTTCAATTAGTGACTTACAAATATTCAGGTGAGGAATCACAGAAGGATAAGGGCTAGGCTAATATGCGAAAAGCTTTGAGGATAACTTCCCCAGGATGACATGCAAAGTCATTAAGCGCGAAGCTGAAATAGGAAAACACACTAGCCAGCCAACAAACATGAACACTCATACTGTACGTATGCATCACATGCTGTACTCTGGTTGCATGATTCACAGGTATAGTAGGCCTAGCCTATGGTACCTAACGTTAGGCCTAGTTCTCACGTACACTTTGTTCCCTGAACTAGTATGGGAAGCCCCAAAGCTTCCCAAATACTAGGTCAGCAGACTGCGGACTAATGTAGGCCTAGCCTAGCCCAGCTCGCCTTAGCAATGTAAGCATTTGCCTACATAGGCCTAGCAGTAGCAGGATGCTGTATAGTAGCCTGTATGCTATTAGTATCACGTCGGTACAGTATACATATACTGGGCCTAGGGTAGGCTCAGTCTGCTGACCTAGAATTCTGGTCGCTCAGGGCTTCCCATACTATTACTGGGGGCCGTGCCATTCCGCCATAGGTACTTTCTGCCATAGAAAATGTGTTCATTCCGCCATAGAAAACATGTCTTTCTGCCATGGCAGTAAAGTGTCAATTATGATTATTTTAATAGTGAATGAGGTGTAGGCCTACACGTCGTTCTCAAAATAACCCTTTGAAAATATTTTTGCAAGGAAAACAAGACCTTTTGTTTCTCAGATTTTAAGAAAGTGCCTTTCCGCCATAGATTTTGCACCTTTCCGCCATGTCTTTGCACCTTTCCGCAATGGTGGAATGGTGCAAAACCCATGGCGGAATGTTATGGCAGAATGTACCGATGGCGGAAAGACACTAGATTCACTATTAGGCCTACTAGGCCTACGTAGTTTAGGGAACAAAACTTGCGTACGTGGGAACTACTAAGTTCTGAAAAATACAATCCAAAGATGTGTTTCACGCTATTGGTACTGTACACATAGCCTACTGTAGGTAGGACTAGCCCTTGAACAGGGGCCAGCATTTCTGCCAGTAAGGTTTAAGACTGTTTGTGGTGAGACTCATGTCCCAGTGGATTAAGTTAGTTCTTGAACAGTGCTATGTGTTTCTGTTACACTCCTCCAACATACTGTAGGAGTGTAACGGAAACACAGGAGTGCAACCGAAACACATAGCACTGTTCAAGGGCTAGGCCTACTGTGGATAGACTTGGGATCCCACCCGAATGACTTGTTTGATGCATAATATACACTTTTATGTATAGGCTGCCAGGACATGTTATAAATTAAGTTTCCTGCCGAAAATGGGCAAAGACAGTAATAGTCTCCCACCTTTTTTAATTGATTATTCCTTATGTTATAAGACCCAGTTGGTTTTATTTTTAATCACATTACGGCTTTACAGGCACCTCTCGACACATGCTTGGCCACGCAGTACTGTAGCCTAGCCTATGTTCTAACCCTCATGGATGTTTCACCCTATCTGGAAAGAAGGAGAATTACTTTCCTATACTATTCACTCGGCCATTTCTGGTAGTAAGGAGTGACTAGAAGGAACAAATTATACGGTCACTTTCAGCAACAAAGCTACTTGTAGGACTGCTGTAATTCGTATCAGTAGATGTTACTGTGGTATGAGCCAATGAGCCAAGCTTACAGTAGTCATAAACCTGTGCAGATTCAAGAGCTTTGTTCTTGGTATGACTGCAGAATGAAACGTCCCTCCAAAACATACCGCTGAGATTCTGGAGACCAAGTTGCAGTCAAATCTGCATCAGTATGTGCCTCCAGCATAAAGGTACCTAGTACACAAGACACATGATTGATTCTTCTCAAAATACCATAAATATTAAACAGCAACTTTCACAGTCCATTGGGACTTTAACTGTGCCTTGTACATATAGGCCTACAGTGTATATTGTTTTTTAATGTCCATTTAGGCCTAGTCATGATTTGTGCCTTCACTGTATGTAATGATCTTTATCTCCTTTTTCAATTTGTTTTGAGCATATTCTTAATTCTTATGTCTTATGTTTTCTTCACCCATTTTCTTTGCCTGATCTTACCTTTTTCATTGTATTTTAATTGTTTGATAGTTTTTGAAGGGCCTTAAGGAAGATTAGCCCTTAAGTACATACTGTAGCTCACCAAGTTTACCCTTTTGAAGTTTAAATGAATAAAAATGAAAAAGAGCCAACAAAAAAAAAATGGAAGGTAATCTTGAGAGAGTTAATTGTACTTTACTGTACTAAGACTAAGAGGAATTCACATGTTATACAGGAGCCATTCAGTGAACAACAAATTAACAAACAAAATTAACAAATGTAGGAATGGGAAAAACTGAACAGGATGTACAGTTTACCTCAGTGATTCTCCTCGAGTGCTTTTGGGTGGGAAGTTGTATTCTACCGTTAGGCCTATTCCTTGTTCTTTTAATTCAGTTTAGAAAAGGCCATGCATGATTATGCCCTTGAACAGGGCTGTGTGTTCCCATTACACTCGTCCAATACAGCCCTTGTGCACCTGCAGTGTACATGTACACAATTTTAACATCCCCAGGGCATAATGTCTGGGACGCCCCCCCCCCCCCAGCTCTCAGTTAACCGTTCTTAAAAAACTGTCCATCAACTCTCACACATTTCACATGCACTGCAGATAATACTCTTACCCTGGGAAGCTTTTTTCAAAAAGATGTGATTTCAAGCCAAAAATCAGGCTACTTACTGTGGTCAGTGGCAAAGCATGTTAACATACAGATACAGGTACAGTATAGTGTGGGTGACTCATTCCTTACGCATGTATACAGTACTGTACGTATTATCATGGAGCTACCACCTCGTCCGAGGTGGTAGCTCCATGGTATTATACGTAATGGGCGATATTGTCCCTCTGTTGTAGATTACTGTGCAGTAGATCATCAGTTTCAACCATGTAAATTTCAGTGGATTGCCCACATGCTCAACCAACCACAGGAATGGGGGCTCTTCATGGTATGTTTTTCTGTGGGGCCCACTTTGGACCCCAACCATATCCTTATTAGGTTCATTACTCTATGTGGCTTTGTGATAGAGACATGTACCCAAGTACTGTAACACATGTTATGGATATGAAGTAGAATTCCCTCTGACGCATGGTACAGTAAGTATGGGTACTAGGCCCCAGCAGATATGTAAAAAAGTCATGTCTGTCTGAATAAAAGTGATTTAAGGGACCCTTTAACTTCGAAATACTGTAAAAGTAGATGAACTGTTTCTGCTTACAGATTCTAAAGTATGCTTAAAAGTCACCCAGAATACAAATATTCAGCTTTTACCCTATCAATGTACATAAAATATGGGTCTCTGAAAATGCAAAATACCACACATGGGATTGTCTCAGCAAATGAGGAGGACCTAAGCCATTTTCAAGGGGCTGTAATGTCAGAACGACTTGGCACATAGGGCTGAAATTTTCTGTGTTCATTGTGACCATAAAGGATCATTGTGATAAATTGTAGGCAAAATCTGAGATGGTCCATATCCAGGCCTAGATGATTCAGCATTGAATGACCCTGGAAGGATACTGTATGGCATCTCCCTAACCTACGGTATTTAGTGGGTAAATGCCGGGCATAGGATAACCCAAGCCATGGCTTATATTTGGAACCCTTGTTAGGGACACATAGGTACATATACAGTATGCAGGCTTTAAGGAACGAGTGGTCAGCTTGATTTCTGTACAGGTGAGCATGCTTGCCATTGACCACACTACTACTGTACATGCCCGATTTTTTTTAAAAATGTTTGGCAGGACAAGAGACTGAGAAGTATTAATTTAAGAAAATACTGTATTATTTTAGAGTGTGAGAGGTCCCTGGACAGATTACAGTTGGTGAGTGTGCAATACTGCAAGTGCATTCTGCATATGGGCTGTGGTGAAGTGGTACAGTACTGCATAGCAGAAATACACAGCAGCTGCACTGTTCAGGGGCTAGTCCAGACTACTTCTCAGCATTTTGGCTAAGATCATGTGTAGTGGTTCTTTTAAGCCAGTTGAGAATGGAACCATGTACAGTATGACAGACCCAGGGTATGATATAGAGCACTGGAGGTCAGGAGGATGGTAATGTTCATTCTTTTTATCCTTGCAGGGATGTAGCTCCTTTGGGGAGCAGAAATCCATTGGAGTACTGAACATAATGGTTGGTTTTGCCCTGCGGCAAGTTTACACAAATCTGTGCAGCTCAGGGTTTTTTTTTTTTTTTTTTTTTTTTGTACATGAATTTGACAAAGCTACAGTATAAGATGCAGTGTAGGTACTGTACAATACTAGCTCTAGAGTACTGTATGTACAGGTCTGTACTCATTGTGTAAATGTAGGCATAGCCTGCATATACTGTAGTCTGTGGATGTGATAAATCTGTTATGTTGAAACATCCTTTTTTCAGATACTGTACAGTACTGTAGTCAAGAAGAACTACTGTAGATGTGAAGAGGTATGGAGGCAGCAGGTACAGTAGTCTTTGCGTTGAACTGTTGAAGCTTTGTAATATTATGCCTTACACTTTACCAGTAATAGGCAGGTGGAGTTTGATGTACCATTACAGTAGTGTACAGTACTTGCAATGTATAGCATGTAACTTTGGTTTTGAACTATTTGTGACTGAAGAAAGCTTCAGTCCAGTTTGAAATTTGAACTGACATAAATTCTAAAGTTTTCATAGCTTTGTTACAAGAATTTTTCCTTTGAAACAGGAGGATAAATGATTAATCTTAGGTCCCAAATTTATGGAAAATATGATACTGTTACAAAGGGGAAAGTACCCAATGTTACATTGACATAACTGTAAAAGGCTGTTAGAATTTATCACAATCAGTTTTAGGGGTCAATTTAAGGGTATTTTGCCAACCTTGTGAAGATCTGTTGTACATTATCCATTTCACAAACCTTTGAAGCACTTCATTGTTCATTCATTCAGTATGAATGAAACAAAACTTTATGCAATTTTAATCAAATGAAGAAACTAGTATGCATAAGAAGCTGTCAAAACTGGAAATTCACAAATAATGTAAATTGAGTGTAAGGTTGATATAGTAGAGAGAAAGTAGCCAAGTTTTGCTAAAACATAACATTTGTTGAAGTTTAAACACCTTTCACACAACAGAGAAAAAAGTGAATAATAAATTAATATCAAGTTGCATAAAGTACAGTATTTACAGTATTACTGTAAGTGGTCTGTTCAGGGGACAGTTGTTTCACGCAAACATGGTGTGTCCCCTACAGCCAACTTGGGCATAGATCATGCCAGAGGTGGCAGTAGGTGACAAGCTGTGTTTGAGTTCAAGAGACAAAATTTTACTTTAGCTCTGCTGAAGGTGGAAATGAATATTTTCACATACATATATGCTTTTTCCGTAAGTGTATGCTTTAACACTTTCACACTTTATAACTATTTTAACAAGAGGGCAGTCAATGGAGTTGCAGATCTCATCTCCACCAGTTTGAAGTTCATCAGACATAACAGCTCAGGATGGATTCATGACACACTTTTTCACAAATGTGACCTTTGACGTACATTTTGACATCTAACCCCACCCGAAGCCAGAAATGTTCTTGCCACACTTTTTAACAAAATTAAGAAAATTGAACTTTATTTTGACCTTTAAACCTACTGTACCCTTAGCAACCAAACAGCACTGTACTAAATATTATTGCATCAGTCCTAGCATTTCCTGTGCTTTTATTACTTTTTCAATCATCCACATCTATAGAGGGGTTTCACTGTGTCACATGATCGCGCATCTCTTTGGTTTTGAAGGGCAAGATCACACGTCTCTAGTGGTTTTGAAGGGCACGCATCCATTGTGTCCCAGTAGTATCTGTGATTATGCTATGTGTGTGTGCGCTGTAAATAAGCTTTCTGTGTGTGTGTTTTACCCTTCATTGCCTGGGAATCCCACACCCATGACGTCACTTGAAATCCCTCAATAGGCAAATAATGGTTAAAAAAACCCAATTTCTAGCAGATTTGATCTTTGTCACCAATTACGCATGCAAAAGTCCATGGTCAGTTACCTATCCACCAAGTTTGAACTTCATCACACTTATGGATTAAGAGGAATTTGCGACACACTCTTTTGTTCACACACTCACACGCTCTGACACTTGGACATGCACACATTTCTAATGTTAGGTGGAGTACAATATCTCATCTCCCTTTACATGTACAGAGATGAGATAATGACTAATCAAGATTTAGCAATAGCACATTATCAATTTGAACATTGATTGCAATGTTAGCTGATCGATTCCCTCACAGTGTTTCAACCTTAGGAGTTGGTTTGCAGGCCAGCCTACTATGACTTTTGGATGTACAGTAAAGGTTGTTATGTTAAATAGACAGTTAAATCAATGCATTTTAAGCCTACATTGTCAACGTTTTCTTTCTAGGGAAGCCACCTATAGGAGCATTGGCAGCAAGTAAAGAACGTATGGAAGAAGACAATCTAGCTCCTCTCCATCCATCAGCTGTAAGTATTGATGTAACCTTTCTGCAGGATCTTGGGATATGACAACAGTATTTAGTATTTCACTGTAGTCACTTAGAGTCCCTTACAAGCAAAGGTTGTTTGTTCCATGTAGGAGTACATGGAACATTCCACATACCGTACTGTATTTACTCTAATAAACAACCCCTCTCTAATAAATGACTCCCTTGATTTTTTCGTCACATTGCATGTAGTGAAATTGTGAATTCCTGTTGCGGGGCACTTGCCGAGAGAAAATTCGTGAATTATCTGTTATTTTGTAAGCATGGGGGATGATCGCTATTTCAATTACAGAAAAACGGAGACGTAGCAAGACTGCTGGCAGATTAGAGGGTCCCCTGCGAACTGACATTCTCTGGCTCACAATCTTTAATACAGCATCTGTGTAAGCTTCTGTATAAAGGTAAAATTCCTTGCCGATAAATTTGACTCTAATAAATGCCCCCCTTCATGGAAATTTCACGCCCCTGGGCATTTATTAGAGTATATACGGTACATGCAACAGGTTTACAGTATGTGATACTTTACAGTATCTGTCAGAGTTGGAAAAGCTATTCATATTCCCAGGGAGCTAGTCAAATTCTAGAGATGAAAGTAAAAACTTAAAATCATTAGCAAATTTTTGTATCCAGTCTTTACTCATATTTCAAAAAAAAAAAAGCAAATGGAATTTGACCCAGTTTGATGCATGGAGTTCAGTACACTGCATTTCTCCTTGAATTTTGTGCAAAATAATGAGATAATACATTTAATTAATTGGTCTTGGCAAAGTTTGTGGACATTTTCCCAGGAATTGAACTAAAAGCCTGTTAAGTACTGTACCTGGTTTCTAAGTTGAGTCTGACTGTCCAGACTGTACACTCAGGCCAAAAAAATATCCTCCTATCAGTTGTTGTGTCTGTATTTATTTTTTAGGGTTCGGCAGCAGAAACTGGGCAGATGAGTGGTCCACTTGCAACCACGTCAGAAACTAGAATCTTGGCTAACAACAGCAATATTTATAACAATTGTACAATCAATAATAATTACTTTCAGAAGAATCAAGTGAACCCTGGCCAGCAGTCTGGACCTGATGGTGAGATACTTTCTCAATTATTTCTAATCTTTATGGTTTTGAAATGGTTTTCTTTATCTTCAAGAATACTGTTGCTTCAGTTTTTCAGCTTTTAAAACTTGGTAAAATTATTGATTACAATATATAAATTTGAATTAGTTATGTTAACAGCTAAGGTTATACATGTTTTTTGTTTGTTCTTTTAACCTGTCTGTTTCAGTTTGTCTGTATATCTGTTCATTCATCTGTCTATCTGTCAGTGTGAATGTCTTAATGTTATTTCCCCATATTGATTCTGAAGAAATCATTTATTTCAGACATACCTGTGAAGCTGAGTTTTATCACTTTTACTTTTATTTCTCTGTTAGAAAGCCAGCTGGCTTTTATCATGCAAAATTGTGTTGGGGAAACAGTTGACGTGAAGATAAAAATCTGTGCAATAGCAGAACCGGAAGGACGGAAGCAGAGGAAGAAGGCCCAGTTTCGGGGGAGTTTTAAAGTTGCTGATGAGACCGCATATACCACACTGAAAATCTTTGGACCCCATAAGTATGATACGATGGCACTATTTAGACCAAACCAATACCTTGCGTTAAAGAGAGTCAAAGTTCATGCCGGTTACCTGAGTTTCATTACAGAATCAACGGTAACAAAGTCTGCCACAAGTATAAAGGTCCCAGAGACAATGTTGTTCCAAATCAGAGATGAAGAAGAAAATGATGTGATGTCCCCAGAGCAGATTGCCATGTATGAAGGGATTGCAAAAACAAAAGTTTTTGTCGAAAAGGTATTCCTGCATTTTCTCCTTTATCTTACATTTGCTGTCTTTACTGTGTATCATGTTGATCTGTAAAGAGTATGTTAGAATTTTCCCTGCAACTGCTTGAACAAATTTTCCAGCAAGAAGCTCTAGAAGATTGACAGTCTCATATTGTTAAGAATCAGCAATATATTCAGGATCATGTTTCCTTTACTAAGACAAGTCAGTTAACATATTTTTGAAAATAATATTACTATTAAATTCCACTTATGCAGCCCTGCCATAAAAGTAAGTTCTAATGTGATAAATTAAAAAAAAAAGTGAGAATTCAAAACTTTCTGAAAAAAATAAAACAGTACAAAGTAAAAATTAATACAGTATGTAAAACAAAGATGTGCAAAGTTACAAAGCTTTACCAAGAAGGGCAAAGTCAATACTTAATATTATAATAAGTATGCCAGAGAAAAGCTAACCACTACGAGGGATGGAATACATCATCAACGTAGTACTGGCGCAGACATCATTATAACTTTTTCAGAAGTAACCTTTAACATGGTCTTTTAAAGAACAAATGTAATTTAAAAACATATGACATACGCAGTAACATTTAGTGACATAAAGTTGAAAAGTATTCCTGGATCAGTCTTCAAACATACTGTACATTGTAATCATGTACTTATCATTTTCACAGAGAAACAAAACATTCATTGGGGGGAGGGTTCAGTAGCTCCCATATGCTTTTCCAAAATTAAGACATATACATATTTTCACAATAAAATAAATGGTAATGACTTTTTTGCCAAAAATAATTTTGCACATTTTGCAAAGTTTGGTCTGATAGAGGGAGGGGAGCATGTTTTTAAAAACTACTGAAAATGATGGAAAAGGGATGAACTCTGAAATACTTTTATGTGAGACAAATTTGATCGAATGTGCATTGTTTTGTATTATATAACACCTTATTAATGCCTTTACATGTGATTGGAGGATTGATGGTCACATGCAAGGGGTGATTCGGCACTGTCATCACAGTTGTGTGTTATCCATCATGTAATAGTCTAGTATAACACATGGCGGTGACGTCAGCTATCACTGCAGTACGACAAACCATGGAGCAACCATACAGACAAACACAAATCCATAGTGACTGCCAAAACACAAATTAAACCGATGACTAGATCAAAGTTAGGTGTTATTTCGCCTTGTTGAATAGAACGTTCAATCTTTCAACTCATGAAATTATCCATACTATCACACTCATAAACATTCATTATTTGTATAATATTGTACACCAAATATTATTAATGCTCAGCTGATCTCATTTTTTACCAGAGTAGTATATTGGTGGTACCATCATTAGATGATGACTAAATGAACAGTTTGGTGGTAAAAATATAGAAAACACAAAGCAAAATGCTTAAAACTTTTCACAAATATTTGCTATTGTGTCTTCCTTATTCAGTAATATTTTAATTGTGTTTGAAAAGGAGAATTTCCAACAACGGAGTTGTCAATTGAAGGAGCAGTGCTCAACAATGCTTCTGAAGCAACCTTGAGTGGATTACTGTACTAAAGAGTAAATAGAGTAGCTCAAAGGCTGTTATTCACTTAAGTCAAGAATTATACAGTAAAAATAAAAGCAAAGGAACAATTGTCTTGCCTATCAAACTTTTGAATGAAGGCTTTATCTCACACAATTGCCTTCATATTTTTTGTGAAAATCTGTAAAAGAAGTTCCTTCAGATGCCAAAAATTGAAAAGATGATAGTGAGTCAATTTCCTTTCAAAAATGAAGAATAACAAAACAAATACTTCTTCTGTATGTTGTTTGAAGAATACACAATGCAGGTGGTCGGTCCTTACCTTTGAATCACATCATGTCTATACACTACACTTAGTACACTAGTATTTAGAAGTAACTGGGTCATTCAAGGTATTGATCCACTCTAAACTTAACTACGTATACTTTAGTTAGAGCAATAACTGTGCAAGACGTAAAAAATTTCCTCTGCAGGTTGGTGTGTTAGAGGAGAGTGAGCATCCACCTAAAAGCAGAAAGAAAGCTTGGATTAAAAGGTGTCTGACAGTGAAAGAAAGAGAAGATAACCAGGTGCAGTCTTTCACTCTGATTCTCTGGGGAGAAATTGCTAAAGAAATCTATGAAGAGGGAAAATTTTATGTTTTCACCAAAGTAAGATACAACAAGAAGTATAAAAATTTGGGGACTGTTGAGAATTGCAGAGTGATTCGGTAAGAAATCAGCATATTAACCTTTTTCCATTTGTGTGAGTAATGTGTGGTACATTTTGTTTCAGTGATAAGTAATATTAATGGTACAGACATTGTGTATATATATATATATATATATATCTACATATATATATGTATATATATATGTATATATATATATATATATATATATATATATATATTTTGCTAATTTGGGATTTAGGCGAAAAACAGTATGAAAAAACGCGACTGTTGGGAGAACTCGACCCTTAGGCGAAAAAATCGTTTCGCCTTAACGTTTTACACACTGTTTTATATAGGAATGCGTAACTCTATACGCAAGTCCGATTTACCACATAATGTTAATACAATTACTTAGTTCCACACCAACTTACGTGCATGTATCCGTTAACACTAAGGACTTACAGGCCATTGAAATAACGTGCATATATATCTCATAACCAAAAGGGGAAATATAATCTTATGTATTTTATTGTTTTTTTCTTCGCCGGTTGTATTGGCGGTATACCGATTTCGCCTAACAGGTTGATCAAGCATTATATATATATATATATATATATATATATATATATATATATATATATATATATATATATATATATATATATATATGTATATTTTGCTAATTTGGGATTAAGGGGAAATATTGTATGAAAAAACGTGCATAAAAGGGGAAATCGTCTAAAAGTGGAGAAAATCAGGTCGACTTTGCAAAATCACACGCTTTTTATATAGGATTACATAAACGGATGGTCACGTCCGTTTCACCACATAATTTACATGCTATTACTTCAATGTTGACCAAGTTACGTATCCGTATCTTTTAACACGTACAGATGGTGGGCCATTGAAAAAGCGTTGTTGTATATCTGGTTTCCAAAAGGGGAAATATTTTTTAATGTATTTTATTGTTTTTTTCTTCGCCTTAACGAAACCGCGATATATCGATTTCCCCGTACAGTAGGAATTAGCGTTATATATATATATATATATATATATATATATATATATATATATATATATATATATATATCGGGGAAATCGATATATCGCGGTTTCGTTAAGGGGAAGAAAAAAACAATAAAATACATTAAAAAATATTTCCCCTTTTGGAAACCAGATATACTACAACGCTTTTTCAATGGCCCACCATCCGTACGTGTTAAAAGATATGGGTACGTAACTTGGTCAACATTGAAGTAATAGCATGTAAATCATGTGGTGAAACGGACGTTTATGGCAAGCGAAATGTCCAATAATTAGAAAAACCAAGTTTATCGATCGAAAAACCAGGTTTATCGATCGAAAAACCAAGTTTATCTCCAAATCTTGGTATATCGGTTGAAAAACCTAGATTTTCAAAATAACTTGGCTTATCGGTCGAAAAACTTAGATTTTCAGTCGAAAATCCAAGTTTTTCGATTTATCTGGTATATCGAAAGATAAACTTGGTTTTTCTTAACGGAATGTCCAATAATTAGAAAATCCAAGTTTATCGATCGAAAAACCAAGTTTATCGGTCGAAAAACCAAGATTATCGGTCGAAAAACCAAGTTTATCGGTCGAAAAACCAAGTTTATCGGTCGAAAAACCAAGATTATCGGTCGAAAAACCAAGCTTTCAACGCCAAACGTCCAATAACTAGAAAAACCAAGTTTATCGGTAGAAAAACCAAGTTTATCGGTCGAAAAACCATGTTTTTCGGTCGATAAACCAAGTTTATCGGTCGAAAAACCAAGTTTATCGGTCGAAAAACCAAGTTTATCGGTCGAAAAACCAAGATTATCGGTCGAAAAACCAAGTTTATTGGTCGAAAAACCAAGTTTATCGGTCGAAAAACCAAGATTATCGGTCGAAAAACCAAGCTTTCAACGCCAAACGTCCAATAACTAGAAAAACCAAGTTTATCGGTAGAAAAACCAAGTTTTTCGGTCGAAAAACCAAGTTTATCGATTATTTCGAAAAACTTGGTTTTTCGATTGCCATGGTGATTTGCCGGTACTACTTTCCGCGACCACGACATGCTAGATGGCGGCTAAATTGATGGGCCTATATGTATTATGTAACAACATTTACAACAAATCAATGTTGGTCAATGCTTTTGTTTTTGTTACAACATTTGTCAGACAAAGCAACAAAAAGTCTTCATAGATATTTGTTATAGTCACCTGTCAACAAGTTTTTGGGAACACCCCCTTTTGACTTGGACACATCCATTATTACCATGAGATGGATTATTCAATTATTTCAAGGGACTTGGGATTTGGGTCGCTCGTAGTTAACTTAGATCCTGGTAGTGGTACAGCTAGCTAGCACCAGCGCGGGCCCGTACAGTACTACTGTACTACTAGCACTACTAGCCCAGTTGGACGCATACTGTCTTGTCAAAGGTCATTTGACGTCACGAGAGGTTTAACTGTGAAAACCTTGCAAATGGCTTGTAATCATGACAAACTAAACCCCATAGCAATAATGGATGTGTCCAAGTCAAAAGGGGTGTATCCAAAAACTTGTGGACAGGTGACTAAAACAAGTATCTATGAAGACTTTTTGCTGCTTTGTCTGACAAATGTTGTAACAAAAAAAAAAAAAAAACTGACAAACATTGATTTATTGTAAACGATCGTATTTGGAAATTTATTAAAATCTGCACTAATTACAGAAAAATTACATGTTTACTTAAACTTGAGTCCCTTGAAATAATTGAATAATCCACCTCATGGTAATAATGGATGTGTCCAAGTCAAAAGGGGGTGTTCCCAAAAACTTGTTGACAGGTGACTATAACAAATATCTATGAAGACTTTTTGTTGCTTTGTCTGACAAATGTTGTAACAAAAACAAAAGCATTGACCAACATTGATTTGTTGTAAATGTTGTTACATAATACATATAGGCCCATCAATTTAGCCGCCATCTAGCATGTCGTGGTCGCGGAAAGTAGTACCGGCAAATCACCATGGCAATCGAAAAACCAAGTTTTTCGAAATAATCGATAAACTTGGTTTTTCGACCGAAAAACTTGGTTTTTCTACCGATAAACTTGGTTTTTCTAGTTATTGGACGTTTGGCGTTGAAAGCTTGGTTTTTCGACCGATAATCTTGGTTTTTCGACCGATAAACTTGGTTTTTCGACCGATAAACTTGGTTTTTCGACCGATAAACTTGGTTTTTCGACCGATAAACTTGGTTTTTCGACCGATAAACTTGGTTTTTCGACCGATAATCTTGGTTTTTCGATACAGTTTGTCCAGTAATTCGAAAAACCAAGTTTTTCCACCGAAATAACAAGTTGTTTGTCCAATAATTAGAAAAACCAAGTTTATCGGTCAAAAAACCAAGTTTATCGATTGAAAAACCAGGTTTATCGATCAAAAAACCAAGTTTATCGGTCGAAAAACCAAGTTTATCGGTCGAAAAACCATGTTTTTCGGTCGATAAACCAAGTTTATCGGTCGAAAAACCATGTTTTTCGGTCGAAAAACCAAGTTTATCGGTCGAAAAACCAAGATTTTCGGTCGAAAGACCGAGTTTATCTGCGAAAAACATGGTTTTTGATAGATAAACTTGGTTTTTCGACCGATAAACTTGGTTTTTCGACCGATAAACTTGGTTTTTCGACCGATAAACCTGGTTTTTCAACCGATAAACTTGGTTTTTCGACCGATAAACTTGGTTTTTCTAATTATTGGACATTTCGCTTGCCATAGACGTTACCATCCGTTTACGTATTCCTATATAAAAAGCGTGTGATTTCGTAAAGTCGACCTGATTTTTTCCCCTTTTAGACGATTTCCCCTTTTAGGCACGTTTTTTCATACAATATTTCCCCTTAATCCCAAATTAGCAAAATATATATATATATATATATATATATATATATATATATATATATAACATATATAACGCTAATTCCCACCTTAAGGGGAAATTGTTATATCTGCTTGTACATAGGGCGAAAAAAAGATAATAAAATACATAAGAAATAAATTCGCCCTAACGTCTAAACAAATAATTAACGTTGTTTCAATGGCCAGCCATCCGTTCGTGTTAACAGCTAGGTGTCCGTAAATTTGACAACTTTGAAGTAGTAGCATCTAGTTTGTAAATCCAAGAGGGCGCCCTTGTAAGTTTACGTATTCCTATAGAAAATGTGTGTGGAAACGTTAAGGCGAAACTTATATTTCACCCGAAAATTTTTTTCCCCTTAAGGTCGACTTTTCAACAACAACTCTCCCCCTAAGTGCCGAATGAGAGAAATATATATATATATATATATATATATATATATATATATATATATATATTCATTTGTTTGTTATGGTTGGGTTAAACTGGTGTTCATTGGTGTAAAACAGTCAATGAGGGTTAAAAGTGTGTAGCAATAGCTTCTATTGCAAATGCTTTCCTTTTGCCTTTTGTGAATTGGCAGATGTAGAAACATGATAAGTTTAGTGGTGCAGAAACTTTGCTATACAGTTTCACAAGAAGTTTGAATTTCCAAAGAAGCAATTTCCTCAGGTTTCCAATTTTTCAAATTGCTTAAACGATGAAACTGAGGAGATGTCATTCTCTTCCACATATTAAAAGGAATACACAATTTACTGTTTAAGTTTACAATTTACTGTTTACAATTTACATATTGAAAGGATACACAATTTACTGTTTACAGTTTACTGTTCACAGTATTCAACCCCGGCCCCACCACCCACACACACACACACACACACACACACCGAGCAAACAAGAATATGTGCTGAAAGTGATGGTTTTGTGGCATAAAATACCTTAATTTAATTACCACACTTAGAAAAACCATACATTGGTTTCTGACCCCTTCCCCATTCCCATATATAGTTTGCACTTTTGTTAGTGAAATAATGAACCAGAAAGCCAAAAGGCTTAGTGATTCCTTGCCATATGGATATATTGCACCAAACATGAATCACCCACATGACAAGCATGAGATCCCTCACAGTTATCCTACTTGAGATATCATGTTAATAAGGTCAAAAGCTTTTGAAATCTTGTGACCCAAAATGACCTACATGCTAAATATGAACAGTCCACAGGCCAAGTATTAGATCCCTCATAGTTATCCTCCTTAAAATATTTGTACTAGGTTTTGACCTTTTATGACCTCAAATGACCTTTGACCTGCACGAAAAATAATAGGGATCATCTACTCCATTCAAACAATCCATGTGTCAAGTGTGAAATCATTCACAGTTATCCTTCTTGAGATATCGTTTGACCTCTGGTGACCCCACATGACCTTTGACCTCTACCAAAAATAATAGGGATCATCTGCTTAATATGGGCAATGGACATGCTAAGAATGAGATCCTTCACAGTTACCCTTCTGGAAATATAGTGTTTACAAGGTTTTGACCTTCCTGTGGGCTGGGGGTTGTAGAATATGCCCAGGGTATTTCCTGCCTGTCATAAGAGGTGACTAAAGGGAAGGACTTGCACTGTATTTGAGCTGTACTTGAAACCAAACTTGAACTTGAACCGTATTTGAAACCGTATTTAAACTTTACCCTTTTTATCTAGTTGACACTACATAGCACATTCGTGTTGGTGTGTCATTAAATCTCATCTAACTAACAAATTTTGACCTCTGGTGACCCCAAATGACCATCGTCCTCCCAAAAATAATAGGGATCATCTACTCAGTATGGGCAATCCACATGCTAAGTATGAGATCCCTCAAAGTCACCCTTCTTGAAATATAGTGTTTACAAGGTTTGACCTTTTGACCTCTGGTGACCCCAAATGCCCTTTGACCTCAACCAAAAGCAATGGGGTTCATCTACTTAATATGGGCAATCCACATGGTAAGTATGAGATCCTTCACAGTTACCCTTTTGGAGATATCATGTTTACAAGGTTTTGACTTTTTGACCTCTGGTGACCCCAAACGACCTTTGACCTCCACCAAAAATAATAGGGAACATCTTCTTAATATGGGCAATCCACATGCTAAATATGAGATTCCTCACAGTTACCCTTCTTGAGATAGTGTTTACATGGTTTTGACATTTTGACCACTGGTGACTCCAAATGACCTTTGACCTCCACCAAAAACAATAGGGATCATCTACTTAATATGGGCAATGCACATGGTAAGTATGACATCCCTCACATTTATTCTTCTGGAGATATAGTGTTTACAAGGTTCTGACTTTTTTACCCCTGGCGACCTCAAACGACCTTTTACCTCCACTAAAGATAATAGGGATCATCTACTCAATATGGGCAATCCACAGGCTAAGTATGAGATCCCTCACAGTTACCGTTCTTGAGATATAGTGTTTACAAGGTTTTGACATTTTGACCACTGGTGATCCCAAATGACCTTTGACCTCCACCCAAAACAATAGGGGTCATGTACTCAATATGGGCAATCCACATGGTAAGTATGACATCCCTCACATTTATCCTTCTGGATATCGTGTTTACAAGCAATTTCCAGGTATTTACCATTCCACCTCTTGTGACCCTAAATGACCTTTTACCTCCACCAAAAACAATAGGGATCATCTACTCAACATGGATAACCTACCTGCCAAGTATGACATCCCCCAGAGTTACCCTTCTTGAGGTATATCGTGTTTACAAGCAAAAGCGACACATGCACACACACATGACATCACCATCGCATAGATTCGGCAAGGTATCAAAAACGGATGGTCCCTAAGATGTCATTCGTCTTGCATACATAATTTAGCTACCAAGTTGATGGGTGGGAAATATCACATTCTGATCAAGACAATAAGTGTTTATGCTTTGGTACATGCATTGGTCAGTATACATGACTTTCATGAACTGAAGCTACACCCCTTGTTGTAAGTTGTAATATCCACATCCAGGGTTCTACCCAGTCTTGCCAGACTGCCAGCAGCCCCTTTCCCGTCCGTGACAATGGTTCAAATGTAAGCTGGGGCACAGCTTGTTCTACACAACAAAGAAGTTGGGGAAATACCTTTCCAAAGATGACAAATGTTTTTCCAAATAAAGACAAGAAAATATGCCTAATTTATACATTCTCACTTACTATGTTGAAAACTTTCATGCCCTTCATCAAAAGAAGTACATGAATAGGGTCTTGGTGGAAGCTTATTGAGATGAGAAACTTGCAGGTTTGTAAAGAGGTACACATCCTGCTAAGCAAGAAACTTCTACTTTCAGGTTTATTTTGTTTTCTGAAATCTGCACTGGTCTGATATAGCACTCTCTGAGCTTAGTGGTGGTCGACATGTCTGCGTCCTGTTCAGGCCCAACCAGCACTAACCAACAGAGGCAGATCAGTGCACATCTGCTTATCACATTTAAGTTTAACCCTCTTGAATGTTTTATTACAGATGTCCTGATGCTTAACTTTGGAAGTAGTTCCTTTCTTGTCCAGGAGGTGCTGGAAGATACAGAACCTAAAAACAACAGAAATAGCAGCAGATAATTCATAGGATCAAGTGCATTAAGGATGCTTTTAGGTTCCATGTGAACACTACCTGTGTTTTTATAGGGCAGATTCAACCTGATTTTCTGTGGTTGTCAGTAGTTTCCAACAGCCTAGAAAAATCATGGAAAGTTATGATTTTTTTTTCTTGTTGATTTTCAGTAATAGTCATAGAATTAGTTAAAAAAGTAACAGAAGTCTTGGAAAAGAAATGGAACTTTGAAAATTCTGTGTAAGTACTTGAAAATACATTCACGTAGCACAATTTGTGCTTCTGTAATTGTGAATGCATTATAGGCATGGGAATTTACAAACTTAACATTCACTAGTCTACACGTAAGTTTAATCCTGTCTGTTTCAAGTTCACCAAAAAAGACTGGAAAATAAAGAAAGCAAATCAGTATTCATCAGTGTAAGGAGATAACCTAGCTTCTAACCAAAAGCATATGGGTCCATTTGGATGATGAGGTTGGGGGGTGATGTGCACGTTTTTTTTTTTTTTTTTTTTTTTTTGCCCAAATATTTCCAGGGCCTTTTAGAAAGAGTTTAGCCCAAAGTTTTTCCCGTTCTGTCCAAATTGTGGGGTTCCATTTTTTTTTTTTTTTTTTGAGGGGGATAAGGACAGTTCCATCTGTCTCATACATCTATGCTTCTCTTTGTTTCAAGTCATTTTAGGTTGTAACTGCAGTACCATAACTACATTTGGTACTATCTTGAAAACCATAGTTTGGGAAAATTTTACCAGAATGCATAGATTGTGCTATTCTTTTGTTAATCATCAAAGTGAATTGTTGCCCTTTGAAGAACATAGCTTGCTTTTGGATCGACAGGATGCAGTAGGTCTTGTATTCCTTCATGCAGTCAGTTTAATGATGAGCTGATAATCTAGACATGAAAGCTTTTAAACTATTTAAAGGTGATAAGGTCACATGTTGCAAAGCTTACAGTATGTACATATATTAATACCTACATGGAAAACAATTGAAATTATTGAATATGAATATCAAACCTTGAAGTAATCAACTTTTCACCTGACTGAAAGCTTTGCAGTAAAAGGAATTTTTAGGTTTCTTTCCTTTTTATATTATCAAATGCTGTAAATGTTTCAATTTCTCATTAATATTTTTACTTACTGAAATGTAAAGTGGAATCCATTAGCATAAAAACTCCCATCATGAGTTTCTAACTTCTTTAGCTTTCAATGAAATATTTTCCATAACATCTAAGCTTTACCAACAAATTCCTACCAGTGCTCTTCATTGTAACTTTTAATGTAACTTTGTAATATGCCGGCCAAAATAATAAGCCAGTTGTAAATCTGCCTTAAAGCACACTTTTTCCATTCAGCATAAGATCAAAACTTGATATACACTCTTGATGAATTTCCATTGGTGGAAATAAATGAAAACCAGCAAGAATTACTGTTATGGAAAATTTGTTAAGGCACCATAGATAAATTTCGCTATGCATCCAACTGCAGTTAAAAGCAACTGCAGTTTATCCGACCGCGCAGGGACATGGATGAATAGCGCTATTGTTACGATGCTCGTGAGCTGCTCCCCCATTCACAGAACTCGCGAACAAAGCTTCCCGACTGCGGTTGGCTATCTGTGCTTTGATATGGTGACTTAATCCTTTTACCTCGGCAACACAAAGGTGGTAATGCTCCTGCAGTCAACTGGCTTTTTGAAAAGCATGCTGCTAGAAAGACTTCTTCAAATGAGAATGATAATCTATGTACCTCTTGGGGTAAAGATTCCGTTTTATAATATTAGTGATGTCCACTTTCAACACGCAGTTTTAAAAATAGAAAGTCGAAGGCGATATACAGCCAACGAAATATTTGTACATGTTTATAAAAAGTGATACCAGTTTCGAACAACATGTGTCTAACAAGTAAAATAAAAGGCTTGTTCAGTAATTAATGTTTGTGGTCAAGATACGTGCATTTCGATAAAGCTAGGCAGCGAACATAGTATGAATACAGTGCTATGACCGTTCAACTCCCGTAGAAATTTTTTTACGATCGCGGGAAACCGCGCAAGTTCGCATAATTTCATTTCACCCGCAAAACTGTCAATAACAAAACCTTTGAAAATTATATTAGTTAGTCTGAAACTTCATGAGTCTTATATACAAAGTAAAGGGGAGGGCCGCAGTACTTTGAATTTCCCTTTGCAATGATTAATAAATTTCGTAAGTTTAGAAAGAAATACCTAAAACGTCCCCCAAGTTTCGTACCTTCCGTCGAAAAGATTTCGTTCGGAAAAATTCTTGCGCGTTTGCACATTCTTTCCGTAACTGTGTCTGTCTCACGATAAATTGTTCTTCTACTGCCATATAAATTGTATCGCTCAACAGAGCGATATTTGTTCGAAAATCAGTCCGAGTTTTGTACTTTGATAAAAGCAGTTTGTCGATGTGACGTCACGAAATAATTAGTTTACCTTTCATTTTCGTAGTCCTCTAATATAAATCATACATTTACACAAGTTGGTAGATTTCTGGCTGTTTCTGGCCAGAGGTAGAGAAGGTTTCAACTAAAAGTTAAAACTCACAAAAATCGGAACGTAATCCTATCCGAAATCACTGTAGTGTGACCCGCGATTTAGCCTGAAACTTCGTGAGTCCTTTATACAAAGTATAGCAAAAGGAGGGCCGCAATTTGCTTTTGAATTTCTCTTTGCAATTTTGAGTACATTTTGTAAGTTTGGAATGAAAATACAATCTGGTTGAACGTTCCAAATGTTTTCGCACATATTCCTACATATTCGGGAATATTGTTGCGCGTTTGCAAATCCTTCCCATAACGGAACATTTTTTTTTGTAAACCTTCGATTTTTTTTTGCACGTTCAAAAAAAAAATCAATTGCGTGACCTTTGAAAATTATATCAGTTAGCATGAAACTTCTTGAGTCTTTTATATACAAAGGAAAACAAACGGCGGGCCGCCAAGTCCATAAAATTGAACCATTCTGTTTTCTACCAAAAAAGTGGAACGCCATTGCAAGAGTATCACAACTTACTTTCGGCACCCTCATGTACCGGTACAATACAAAGGCCTTGCCGCATTTTATTTTTCATTCACATAGAATGTACCCTCCACTCAGCAATTGCTAAAATTTTAAATCTTACCTACAAGGGCACAACCTTCGAAGTTCGATTCCATAACAGAAAAAAAAAATAATCCGATTATAGTCCATTCAGTGGGAGAGAATGAAGATGAAAAATTCGGAATGTAAGACAGTATACATCCCCTACCATTCTTTGCCGGGATCGCGCTAAAATTCACCAGCTAACATGATCCGAATTTTAACACGGCCCTTGGGGAACCGTATAGCATTGTCTTTTAGTACTGTCAAATGCTGTATACGCTATAGGCGTTAGTCTGCAGGTTTAATACAACGTACATTTTGGCCTACTGCACCGCGCTAATATGCACATTAGGGCCCTACCACATGTTTCATGCTATTACTATTATTATGAGAGACACACCTCAAATGCCTTGGGAAAATCAAATGCAGCTCCCTTACGTGAAATATCCAATCGCTGCTATGGGTTTTGATACTCATTCATTCATAAGGACCACCGCCCATTTTTGCGTAACCTTTTTTGGAAGTTGTATGCCCATTTGGTTGTCCTTAACATTTACGTGACGTCACTGCACATCTCTCCGGATGTTTTTCAAACTTTTGCAGACGGCGCCATCTTGTTCTTGAAACGTAAGCGATATTTCGTTCGATACCAAACTCTTACCGAATGCTTTTCTCAAGATTGGACTTCTTCTATACCCATGAATAAGATAAGGTACAAAATTTAGCTCGTAATGGTTGACTTTGCTGAAAATCTGCATACTGAATTTTGGTCTATGCCAGCATGTTCGCAACGCACATAGAGCGACACGATACCCAAGATATGAAATTTACTTCGTTAGGTTATGCACTGTACATTACACCAATATCAGGCCTACACGCGGAAGCGACAGTACTGAGTGCTGAATGTTTTCAAGAGTTGGGCGTTGCCCTGTAGGGCGGGATTTAGGCAATTGTTTGTATATGGTAAACCTTCACGTGGTCTGGTAGCAGCCAATAGAAAATTGTACATGGGTTAATCCGTGAAAAATGACTGAAGTCCAATGACGTCACAGGCAAAGGAATGCACAGGACGTTGCATGCAAATAAGCTGGGGCCTGGGAAATTCTTGAGTCGAACTGCGAAGGTTTTCTCATAGAATTGAACACATTAATGCATTACTGTACCTGTAGTCTACATTTGCTCTGTAGCAACGAGCTAGCCAGGAAGGGAATGCGAATAATGTGTGCTGAATGGGGCTATCAAATGAATGATAGTGCCAACAATGGGCCGAAAAATAAAACAATGCAGTGGGTTTTAGTTTCATTAAAATGCAAGCCTACTGATTATGTATTAAAGGGTCATGCGGCACCGTATTGCTACTGAAAATTTTCTTTGCGGTTCTCTGAGCGGAAAGGTATGGAAATATTTTTATCCATGGCCGTTTAAAAGACACTGAAACATCGCCTTTTTTATATGCTCTCAAGATGAATTAATATACGGAGGAAAGCGTCACGCGTTTCACCAACTAGGAAATAATAGGATATATTCAAAGAATTGACGGCTTACTACTGCTCTCCGAGGTAAGAGAATTTTCTGCAAACTGGAAATTATGGGAACACTGGATTGCACATTTTGGAGGCAACTGCTACAAAAAAATAACATAAAAACACGTACGGTTGCTGACAACGGGTGGAGTGGGGAAAGCAGGGCCACTCCCAACCGGAGATGCCAGACCTATTTCTTGGGAGGATTTGTACAAAATTTGGGACATATCTTAGGTAATGCAGACTGTTTTCAAGCAGAAGCAGTTGGGTTCCCGTCCCCGAAAATATGCAAATACGTGCGTTTGTTGATGATTGCAACCCAATCTATACTTCGATGGCACAAATACTTTAATGTGCCTATGAAAATGCACCCTTTTCCTTTTCTTTTGTTACAACTTACGAAAACTTTATAAAAGCCAACGTTTTTCCACGTTACGGGAAATGAAAAATAAAATATATCATGCAAGCGTAAGTTGTAAACTCTCAGTTTTAGAACACTTAAAGCGGAGAACAATAGATGTTACTGTTTATCTTGGCCTTCTACTGTAGTAAATATAGCTTTGTAGCAGCCTGAAAAAATACAGTACACAATTTATAGTAAACACTCTTTATTGAGGGATCGACAAATCACGGAAAATGGCGGGAAAACGGGAAGATCACGGACAATAAAATATTAACAAAACGGAATTTCTATTTTAAAAAACGAGAAAATTTTGGCATTACGTAACGAACAAGTTACTGTGTTTGCAATGAATGGACCACGTGCATTTTTAGTTCATTGATTTGAAGTCTTATCCTGCTACATGAAAAGTAACTGAAACGTTGAATTATCGGCACTTTTCCAGATCAAGTTTAGTTTAAAACTCCGAGTTCGATTATTGAACGATCGTTCGCTTTTTCAGAGACCTTGTCTACGATTTTGAGCGATTTTGTACGGCAAAACTGACCGTAAAAACTGCGAACATTTGTACAAAATGTATACGAACTTTAGCGGTCGCATTTTTGGACTATTTTTGAAATCGCGCAAAATCAAAGAGATTCGAATAACGTCGCATAAATTCGTAGAAATTTGATTCCTCGATAACGGGCGGGAGTTCACCATCACAGTACTGTGTGTGTACGTAAGTGTATACAGAACTGCATCGGAATTGTCGGGTATAACATCGCTCGCAACTTCACTATTTGTGTGCAAGTTATGACAAACTTCTGTCGTATAATTTACCAAAGAAAGTATACGAAGAAGGAAACCGAACTAGCACAAATCTGTAGTCTTTTTTGTGTTGTCCAAGGGTAAATAGGCTTTCCTAATCCATACACAAAGGGTTATTGTCAGGGCAGGCAGTCGCGCCCGTCTTTACGAACTTGGCTGCACAAGTGTGAGCTTAATCTGACTGCGGTTAACTACCTGTAACTGCAGTGGGGCTTGTGCTATTGAATTGCCAGTTAACCGGGAGCAAGACGCGGTTAGCTGCATAGCGAAATTTATCTATGGTGCCTAACTCAGTCCAGGGGGTTGCTATTCACAACTCCCTGCTCAAAGATGTGAAGTTTGCCTTTCATCAGGATTAAGTGTCAAGTAGTTTTGCACCAACAGTCTGTTTTCGATTTTAATTAAGCTTTTACCAAATCTTAAACACCATGCAGCTGAGTTGTGGCTTATTATTATGTAATAATTACAGCAAGGTCAAAACTGAACCTTTTATGCTTGCTTGTGTTGTGTTAGTGTTTTGGTATTGTCTCTATGAGCTCACAAGTATTATGATGGACAAACTGGAGAATTTTTCTTGGTTTCAAGACTCCAAATTTTTTTAGAGGGGGAAGTATTTGGAGAGGATAAGATTTTTGTAAGAGAAACACTTCCAGTCATTGAAGAAAAAGAACAGGAATATCTGTGGGTTTCTTAGCTACCGTAATAAAATATGGGCTCCTTGCCTGGGTCTTTAAAAATGTGACAGGACTTACAAAGCACTGAAGTTGAGGTCAGCCTATCCCCAAACCAATGAATGTTGTCCCTGACATATGACTAAACTTACACAAATGAAGTCTGTAAGTGTATATACATACTACTTTTGTGTTGTAGGCTTACACTTCAAGTCTGCTACATAGAGTTCCTTAATTTGGGGTTTGCAATGCAATTTATTTGGGTGCCCAGAACATATTGTGGCATTGTGGACTAAATGTACTCAGACTTAAGTGATTGTGCTCATCCTTGAAATGCATACCAAACATCACATATTCTATCAACCATAGGCGTAGGAAGCAGTTGGAAACCGGGAAGGGGGGGGGATCAAAGGGGGGCTGAACATTGTTTCAGACCGCCATCCAGGGGAGGGGACACTCCTTCCCCTTAAGGAAATTTTCGAATATTTGAGGGTGCTTAGATGCAATTTGGTGAAACATGTTGATCAAATTTTAAGGAAAATTAATGCAAAGTATTTTTATATTTGACATTTTTTAAACAGGAAACAAATGAGGGATTTTTGTCCTTGGGTTGAGAGGGAGCAGAAGTATACTTCCACCCTTCCACATTTTTGGCTGACTGAGGTAAAGCCCCCACCCCCTCCCCCTGCTTCCTACGCCTATGCTATCAACTAATGCACCTGTTAAATTTATAACATCCATTCAATAGAGTAGAAGGAACAAATGGAGGAAACCTCCCCCTGCATCAGAAAGAAAAAAAGCCATGTGCTGATACAAGAGTGGGGGTGGGAAAGAAAAAACCATGTGCTAGATACAAAAGTGAGGATGGGGGTGAGTCATACTATGGAACACCACAGCTGACAAATCGCATTCCGTATGTCGAGGTAGCACTAGCACATCGAGATACCAAACGAGCATGGCGTTTTCACGGAGTTATTAGCTTGGGCGGCTCTAAGAAATTTTGTTTGGGGGGGGGGGGGCAAACTCAAGTCCGTATTCAGGGAGGTTCGGAAGACCCCTCCCCCCCCCCGGCAATATTAATGGCCAGATCTGGATAGTACAATATAGGAGTATGGTTATTATAATGTATTACAGCGATGCCCCATGTAGTTTCCAAGAGCTCCTTAAAAACCGTTTTTCAGGCAGTCAGTCATGAGCTGACTACTTTAAAAATAAACATAGGCGTAGGAAGCTTTTCGAGACGGAGGGGCTGAACCTTGTTTCGGATCGCCGTCTTGGGGGAGGGGGTGTCCCCCTCCCCTCTGGAAAATTTTTGGGTATTTCAGGGTCCTCAGATGCAATTTGGTGCAACATTTTGGACAAACTTTAAGGAAAATTACAATTTTTTGACATTTCTTACAGAAGAGACAAATAAGGGGTTTTCGCCCTTGGATCTTGGGGGGGGGGACGGAAGCATACTTCAGCCCCCTCACATTTTTGACTGGGGGGCTAGAGCCCCCCAGCCCCCCTTCCGCTTCCTACGCCCATGAAAATAAATACAACCATATCAGCCGATCGCTACTCCATGGGGGGGGGGGGGAGTAAGAAGCAGGTGAAATGGGCAAAGCGGCTTGATCCATTTGTATAAAATGAGCCCCACCTTTAAATATTTTGTTTTATTTTTTTCATTGTGTCACACAATGTGTTTCAGCTTTGCCAAGAAACCATAAAATGTTGGTTTTCTGGATTGTTTTCTTAAACTAACGAAATTTCGAGCACTGAAGACACTTGAAAACAATGAAATGATAGCACTATTTTGAATCTCAGTACCGTTCCGAAACGATTTTTTTTAAAGGGGGAGGAGGAATTCCCGTAACTCAGAACGACGTCTCATCCTATATTCAAATAGCTAGGCCAAAAAGTCTCACTACACTGAACTTAGATTGACTGTTTGGTGTCTTTATTTTAAATCAACTGAAACGGTATGCTTTAGCACAGAAGTGGAGAACCTTTTGCTTAACATGCCATTTGACAGTCATAAGACCGCTCGTGGGCCAACGGCGCTGTCAGTTTGGACAAGGGAAGGGAAATCTTTTCTGCTATGGGAAACATAATACGTTTAGGCTACATGCCCGTTACAACTTTCTGTAGACAGATAGCTATGCTAATCTGGCCAGGTGGCAGCCGGGCAAAACTGCTTTTAGTCGTGGATGATGATCAACACGACTAACTGAGGGTTGTATATCGAATGGCCCGGACAGCTCTGAAGTGTCTGCAAAACTATGGGCATTTAACTCCAGCATTACCGTTACCCTCTGTAAATGACATTATGATGCCTAAGCTAATCAGATTACAAAAATCACAGCGTGATCATTTGTTTTGATAACCTTAGCTTGCACTAATGGTAGGTCCATTTGTGATGTCTGAAGTATATATAGTAGCAAACAAGCACCTAGAAAACGCGCGCGAAGCACGCCGAAAAAAATGTCGTTTCGAAAGCACTTTATTAATGTTTAACCTTCGCGACATTGCATTGGAAAGTTATTCACTTCGTTAATATCATACGAGTCAAGGAAAAGGGAGGGCCTAACCCATCTCGAAGTACATGTTTTGTTTTATTTAGGCCTATTTATTATTTTTTTGGAAAATTGAAGACCATGCTTGCAAACTTTTTTTGGGGGGGGGGGGGGGGGGCAAGTGCCCCCCGTGCCCCTATGTCGAGCCGCTAATGGTTGTTAGTACTACATGAGATCGATCCTGCACAGGCTTAAGTTGGGAACGTCTTCGTTCATGATACCTACTCTAGACCGAAAACTGAAATAGTGTCAGCAGCAGCACCAAAGTTTACCCATATGACTAGAAGCATACTAATGCAAGAAGGTCTATTGACGGGGTAGAACTTTCATGGGACAACAATTTCGAACAATCTTTATCCAGTCGCTCTACTTTACCATTTTTCCCAGTTTAATATTTTCTCGACGTGCGAGTGTGGGTGTCTTGACTTGCGAGTGTGGTGTCTCGACGTGCGAGTGTACGTGGTATATCGACGTGCGAGGTGTAACTGGAATGCATACGTTTTTTCTGCTGTGACGTCTCTCATGTTTATATTATTCCGACTGCATCTCCCCTCCCCACCCGGGTTTATGTGTGCCTCCCCCCCCCCCTTTTTGTCACTTTCTTTTAACTTCACTTCAAAGTAAGTATACTTGTCTTGATTACCAGATAACTGGAAATCCAGTGGGTTAGCCAGTGGCAGATGCAAACGGCGTGCTTTCACCGTTTGGCACCTAAAAAATAAAAAGGGAAAAATAATGACAAAAAGTCGATATTTCTAGTGCAGGGCATGCGAATGAAAATTCTGTGGGGAATAAAAATGGTACAACATTTAGTATCTTTTTCCGGCCGTTCTGTTCCCATATTTGGAAAATTTATCACACCACATTTTTTTACCTATTCACAGGTGGAACCGGTATTGGTTGTACGTGAGGCGCATGCCCCAAGCGATCGTTGAACAGAATTTGAAATGATCCCAAAAGGCATTAAAGGGAGTGGGCTAAGGTTACTTGACGTACGAACTATGGAAGCATTGCATAGTTTTCTGTCACAAATCCACAAGTCTTCGTAAAATGTGTGCCCTTCCACCTGCTGTTTAGCCCCCCTTTTTTCGCCACCATTTCAAACGTACTGGCTTTATTCAACTGTAAATGTCTCACAATTATAGTCTTCAGTGCAGGTGTGATTATGGAGGGACAGAGATTACGTGAATGCGAGGAAGATTTATTCTTTCCATCTTTCCTACCTTTTAGGGAAATTGTCAGTTCAAAATGATCAGTGCTGACCTGGTGTAATTTTTACCATGGTCAATAATTTTCTAGTGCAAAATTTCGGCACAAAAAATACACACGAACTACTCTGGCCCCAAAACTCCAATCATCTTAAGATGACGGGCATCAAGCGGTTGCCATGTCAAAGTTTTAACACTGAGTAACAATCGTAGGGCGTTGACTACTATTTGAAGCTTTACTAGCTATAAAAACTTATTCAATCATACAATGTAAAACCCAATTAGTTGGGATAACTTATCAGACTTGGGGTAACTTGCTGCATGGACCTTTGAAAGTTCAGGCAACTGAGTTTCTCTTAGTAATGAGATGCATAATCGGAGACTCTCAGTTGCCTGAACTTTAATACGTCCATGCAGGCAGTTACCTCAAGTATGATAAGTTATCACAACTAATCGTGTTTTAAAGTGTATATTAGGTCAATGGTCAATGTGCATTTATTGAAAAAATTTTAAAAGAATAAAAATTATTAAATCAGTGCAAATTAGTCCTACACCATTGGTTATAACTAGGCTCATTTACGCGGGCCCGCGGAACAGTTTAAAACAGTGTGGGGGGGGTTTGGCGCTGTGATCTGAGTTGAGTGGCATGAATATGAAAAAAAAAAACTAATAAATGTTATTTTATGCTTCTATCTGGGGGCGGTGAGGGATAAAATAAATCTATATACAATCTTACCTCCTTTTTCTCGCAAAATCTTGAGGTGAAAAACTTCCAAAGTTTTCATATCGGTTTCTGTTTAGTGAGGTGAATTGATTTGCCACTGACAGCAGGTCGTTCCTTGTGCACTGTAAGAATTGCTAAGTTTTTAAGCGGCATTGATTCATTGAAGAACGGTGCCACGTTTTGATGCGTCTTGCAGTAGAAAATGAGCGTTCCTGACAACAGCATTTGTAGCAGGAACAGACAAGAATGAGTTTCAAGAAAATTTCAACCTCTGACACGAGAAGCTTGTTAGCAAAGTCCACTTTTCTGTATGCACGATACACATTCTCGAAGCAAGTACATTCCTCACGAGGCATCGTGTCTTTGAACAGGAGAAGCTGAGCTTCAAAATTTGGCATGTTGATCGTCCTCAGTGTTATTGTCTTCCTCTTAATATTCCTCATTGTCTAGGCATTTAATCAACAGACTCTCCACTTGCATGTAAGCTTTGAACCCTGGCTGATCAAATCTGTTTTTAATTGTTGCGACACAAAGATCAATTGCTTCAAAATAAATTTGGCGGTATTTATCCTCAACCCTGGTGGCGAATTCTGTGTTTGCAGTACTTACCAATCAATTTGCAGCCTTCTAGGAGCTCTCCTACTTCTACGTAGTGATGGTTTCATTTACATCTTGTTCTGTTGCTTTGATTTTCAACGACAGAAAAAATGCATTGCAGCTTTGATCTCTTGTCATGCCCTGTAGAACGCTACGCACTAGTTCGGCATTCTTTTGGCCGTCTACAGCTGCCATGCTTGACTTCTGCAAAAGTCTTAGGATAAGTTGTCAGTATGTCTGAAAATCGTTTCTCCCAAATTCACAAGTAAAAAATAGTTAAAGCTTTGCATTTGAGACTTAACACCAATGATTCTGGCTCTAGTTTCAGAGTCAAGCTTTCCTTCGAGACAAGTCTCACCATTCAGCTTGTAGTGGTGTGTAAATTGTCAAGACTCGGCGTAAGCTCTCTGGCTCGAATCGTCCATCTGGTAGGACACAAAACCTTGAGTCCTGGCGTTTCCAGCTGGATTTGGTTTCTCAGCTCCTCCAAGATTCCTTGGCGCTTTGGAGAAAGTTTTATCAGTTTACATATTTCCCTTGTAGTATGCATACAATCACGCAGGAGTTTTGATCCTTCAGTGGTGTCTTTTACCAGCTAAGCTTAGTACAATGGCCTTGAAAATGAGTTAGGTGGGCTTTCTTGACCTCTGACTATAAGGTCTGTGCAGCAAAAACCATTTCTGGACCCAGCCATGGGACCTCCAACGTCAAAGCGTTGGCCCCGGCAGTTGTTCAATGAGAGATTCAGTCTTATGAGGACATCTTTTATAGCACCAACTATTGTATTTGCCGTAATATTCGGAATTTTCATAGAATCCAACAAAAATCTTCATTGGGTTCTAAGGCCTGGTCTGTCCATCTCAGGCAAATCGTAAGCTGCTCCTTATTGGAAGCATCGGTGCATTCATCATCAACTAAAACTGAGAAAAACTTTGCATCGCTTATAGAATCAGGGATGTCGCGTAAAATATCTGTCGCCATAATCCTCACAATTTCATTTTGAATATCATGTGAAGTGTACTTGTCTCGCTTTTTGGTTTCGATGATAAGAGAAACCAATGCATTCGTGATGGTGTGTGTACGGTATGTATGTGTGTATATGCGTGTGTGTGTGTATAACATGTGTGTATGTGTGTATGTATGTTTGTGACACTTTGCTCATTAACACAGTATCTCAAGAAGGGAAACTGATGGTTCTCAAACTTGGTACATAGATGCCCCATTGTAAGAGAAAGAACCCTATTGTTTTTGGTGGAGGTCAAAGGTCATGTGGGGTCACCGGAGGTCAAAATCTGAAAACCTTGTTAACACGATATCTCAAGATAGGAAGCTTGGATAAATTTCATACTTAGTATGTAGATGCATTATGGTAAGAGAAATATCTATTATTTTTAAATTGAGGTCAAAGGTCATCTGGGGTCACAGGGGGTCAAATGCTGAAAACCTTGTTAACACGATATCTCAAGATAAGAAGCTTGGATAAATTTTATACTTAGTATGCAGATGCATTATGGTAAGAGAAAGAACTCTCTTATTTTTGGTGGAGGTCAAAATTCATCTGGGGTTACTGGGGGTCAAACAGTGAAAAACTTGTTAATGTGATATCTCAAGCTAGAAAGCTTGGATTGATTTCATACTTAGATGCTTTATGGTGAGGACAATGAACCCTATCATTTTTAGTGGAGGTCAAAGGTCATCTGGGCTCACAGGGTTTCAAACACTGAAAAACCATGTTAACATGATATCTCCAGGTAGGAAGCTTGGATAGATTTCATATGTCGTATGTAGATGCATTATGTTGCGAAGATGAATGCTATCATTTTTGGTGGAGGTCATCTGGTGTCACTGGGGGTCAAACACTGAAAACATGGTTAACATGATATCTCCAGGTAGGAAGCTTGGATTGTTTGTATACTTGGTATGTAGATGCATTATGGTGAGAAGATGAACCCTGTCATTTTTTGTGGAGGTCAAAGGTCATCTGAGGTCACTGGGGTTCCACACTGAAAACCTTGTTAACCACATATCTCCAGGTAGGAAGCTTGAATAAATGACATACGTAGTATGTGGATGTGTTCTGGTGCTCATGTGACAGTTTTCATTTTGGTGGAGGTCAAACGTCATCTGGTGTCACCGGGGGTCAAACACTGAAAACCTTGTTAACATGACATCTCCAGGTAGGAAGCTTGGATAGATTTTTGACTTGGTAAGTGGATGCGTTATGGTATGAAGGTGAACCCTATCATTTTTGGTGGAGGCCAAAGGTCATCGGAGGTCATTGGGGTCAAACACTGAAAACCTTTTTAACACGATATCTCCAGATAGGAAGCTTGAATAGATTTCATACGCAGTATGTGGATGCATTATGGTGAAAAAATGAATGCTTTCGTTTTTGGTGGAGGTCAAGGTCATCTGGGGTCACAGGGGTCTAAAAGCGAAATTTCCCAAGAATTCCCAAGATCGTCTCATGGGTTCACCAGAAATCAAAAAGCAAATTTTCCTAAGAATTCCCAAGATCATCATCTTGAATCATCAGTGGTTAAAATGAAAAACTTCCCAGGAATTCCCAAGATCAAATATGAACCTAAAATTATTTTCCAACATGTTAAGATAGCACTTGACCAGTGACTGAAATATATGGGACATCATGGCATTATTCGGAACAGAACATATATCATCGAAACCTCAATGCATTTTTGCATTCTGGTTCTTCATCCAATCACATACATGAACATTCTCAGTGGCTCGTAGTGGATCGGGTGTGTGGCGGGCAGTGGAGGAAGCTTGTCACTGTCTTACTACCTATGGAACACTAATACTTTATTACTTATTTGCTTTAACAATCCCTTCTATACTTGCCAAAAGAAATTAAATCATGGTATCATAGGTGCCCCTTACCCTGGATAGGAATCTTTCGGAGGCCATAAGCCACTACACTTTTACGTGCCAACATATTGAAGGATACCCATCTGTGAAACAATGTACGGAATGTAGCCGTCATGTTACTAAGAAAATGTAGCTTGGGAGACATGATACAGTAATAATTACCATATGTTCCTGTCGTCAGAATGGCACCCTACAATCATTGATTTCGTTCTTGGCAGCATGTGAGATTATCTTCAGTTGGTACAAAAAATGTTAATGGGTCCATATGGTATTTGACATATGTTAAGCCTTATGGGAGGGGGCGCGAAACCGTAAGACACGCACTTCTGTGTACCGCTCCCTATCTAGATCTATGAAACCTCTTTAAAAATTTCCAGTACTTTACGACGAGAAAGGAAATTTAATCCAACCTGAAAAATTTGTAAAAATACTTCGAATATGTAAAGGCCGCATCTTTGGACTCCTCTTTAATGATTACAAGAGCCATTTCACAATGGAGATTGAATAAGTTGATGGGGTCCTCCTCTAGAGCCCATACAGTGGTTTTTATGAGTTCGTATCGGTAGCCAGTGGCTAAAATACGTTCAACACTTCGCTTACTCTATCTATCACCAAGGAATTTCTATTTTTTTATGAAGTTTTTTTCATCTTGATTGCTTAAAACTGAATTTTTTCTTCATCCTTTGGAGTTACAGTAGTTTTCCAGACTCACCACTCTGCATCAATGTAAAGTGCATGATAAATTGTTAGAATAGCAAATAATACCATCTCCCGATGTTTACTCATATCAGATAAATATATTGGATTGCAGTCATTACAGGACTGTGCATATCAAGTAGCCTTAATTTTGCAAAATTCTGTACGAGGTTCTACGGGCAGCAATCTTCTCGTTTCACACATCTGGTACACCTGTCCCTTGCAGCCATCAGTCCCAAATTAACAGTGAAACGTGCCGTTAGTATATTACTATGACACGTCTGCATGCCAATCAAACAAAATAATGGAGACTGATGCCAATGTCGGAAAAAATCGGCAAACAGTGAAGCTCCTGTGCCAGGGAAACTTTTGCGTCTCGCTGTGAATCCCGTCCGCGTGATCCAAAAAAAAAATAAAACGTCCAAACAATAAATGCTAAACGATTGTGGTGAAATTTTGGACTGATTTTAACACCGCATGAAGAAAATAGCTGATCACTACTCTATTTGAAACCTTTAAAGAAAGAAACATTTTTAATTTTACCTAGTCTTACTAGGACTTTGTTTATGTGGTGTTGTTTTTTTTCATTTTTAAATGCGACCCCGCTTCGATTCAGCACGGCCGGCGCCTTCTAAAAACGAATCTCGCTGTAGTCATCAAAAGCTATATGCATTGGCAGACCGACGTGCGGGGGAGGATGTTAAATGCTTCGGATACTGAGTCACTCCTACCTCTACCTACTGTGGCTTTGTGTCCAGTGTGCCGTAATGTGCAAATTGTAACAAAAAATCCATTAAATTTGTCACTTGCAACTTCTGCAGCTGGGTAAGTACCTCAACCAATGCAGTGGTTTCAAGATTTACACACATAGTAAACTGCTTACTTGTATCAAATCCTTTACTACAGTACTTTACACACTGATTCCTTCGTGATCTATTACAGTAAAATCTTTCTAATGGCATGTCCTGGGGGGGCCGAGATTTCACCCGTACAGTACCGTTAACTATGTACGGTACGATACGGGTATGCTTCACTGTGGTCATGTCGTTACACATCACGAACGGTTTTCGTGTTGTTTGCCGGTGGGTTCTCTGGGTGACTTTGGCATGAGTTCACTAGCAGACATGGGGGTACACACAAAATGTTGGAAATCGCTTGGTTGCTCTTTTTTTTGTCATAATTTGGAAACGTTATAGTTTGGAAAAAAATAGTTTTGCAATGAGCAATGAAATACTTATGAGTCAGCAATAAAGGAGAAATGCATTTTAGTTTCTTAAGTACGGTAACAGGAATAGATATAGAGATGAACGGAGAGGGATAGAAGACTTTTTTCTGATCGACTACAGCTGTCAGATATTACCCTTGAAAGAATGTGCCACGATGCTTACATGCTTATGAAGTGGAGTTTTAGTTTCCAAATAGTCTACTCCAGCCAAAATTTGAAGTCTTAGCGATTGATTTTGGAGCAACAGAGAATAGGTTATTGTGGTTTTTGGAATATGTTGCATAGTTTTTATGTAGCGTAAGGCATTTTTACCAAATTTCCTTCTTTAGATAAAGTGAAAGCATTCATTAGTTAATGTAAGTGGGTGGAGTATGAGAATGTATAGTAACCTCAATAGTCACAAGCAATGGCATAATTTCAGGCAACTTTCTTTCGCCCTACTTCGCGCCCATTGTATCGTTAAGACCTTTTGGACTAATCTGACACAGAGTGTATGTGGCCCAGAAAAAAATAGAAAAAATAATAATTTAATAGGGTGATATACTTATCTGTGCCAGGCGTTATCCGTCGCGTTCCACGACGGCGGTAAGGACTATCCTTTGGCAGTGGCTGGTCCGTTCTATTCGTTAGGTAAGATCTCCAGTTCATAGAAGGTTATGCTCGGTACGTGACTTGTCGCATAACGTCAGGTTGGTCGGGGTTATGATAGTTGAGTCTAGATTAATTTTTTAAGTAATGTGGTTCTTTGTTAGTAAAAATAATCAGCTCTTTAGGTGAGGCAATAACTCCTTCGGGGTATTGTTTTGGTTTTCGCCCCTTATGGACCTCTTTTTGCTCATGACGTAGTTTGTGAGGGGGACTATTTTGTGGGAAAAAATTGATCATAATGTTCCCTAATCCACACGTCATCTGCTTGCAACACACACTCGCCACCATTCTGTCTTTTGACGTTCATGTTATGAACAGTACAAATTACAATGTAGTCGTGCTGAGCCTATGGCCTGACTGTACATTGCTAAAGAGAATTGAGCCTAGATCTGAGCTTGACAAAGGCACAAAACTAAAAATACAGTAACATGATACAAACTTTGTAATGATGCAAGAACACAAGGATAGTATATACACTTTACATATTAATTTAATGACCTGCACACACAAGGTCAAGTACAGTATTACCTGAGTGCCAGGATGTATGTGGGTGAATTTAGTTATGTGTGTGGGTTTCAAAACTATTTACCTTCCTGGTTCGAGGGCTATCCTTACTGCTAGCTGTATGTGATACAGCAAACCGACCCGGACGCTGAACTTCGTTCAAACTTATTTTTCCTAGCCCTGGCCTGAGATTAGCAGCCATCTTGTCCTGGGACGGCAGTCGAAGTGGGGGCGCCGTTTCATGCAATTTAGGGAGGCTTCATTTTGCCAAAAATTTTCTGTACGCTACTGTGAACCCATGGTGTGCGCTCTACGGGGTTATTATTTTGTACGCTTAGATATTAAGCATGTATAATCTACGTGGGAATTAGATTTCCAGTCTTGCCGATGGTAAATTTGCTCTTTTGCTTCCAGCCTTGAACCACTTTATATTTTTTTCTGGTAAAGCTACAAAAACAAGTTCATTGTTTGCTTGGGTCATATATTGTCCAACAATGATAAGCGCCGTGGAACGCTCTATTAAATCTAGTTTTTTAGGTCCCCGAATTTTACTTTTTTTATCTGATTCATGGGGACATACTCCTCTAAAAAGTGTTTCCTTTATCGACTTGACGCAATTTCATGTATAACTGGTTCTTCTACTGTGTTTTAGGGGAAAAAACATGCTAAGAACTTGACTTTACGGACGTTGTTCAGCTTCCATTGTACATTTATAGTGTAAATGTCACTATACGGGCACCCGTATACGACCTGTTAAAAAGTAAATAACAATTTTTTTTTCTTCTAATGAAAGGATCATTCCCAAGCCTTATTGCAATTTTCCGTAAAACTCCTCGTGTGGTCCCAAAGTGAAGTCCCTTCTAATAAAGGTTTAGAATTATTATTTTGTGTTTTCAATAATGCTTGGGAATGATTCCGTTATTAGTAATAAAAAATTGTTATTTCTTTTTCGTTGATAGGGGCAGTTTTTGATTTACGCTATTAACATTTCCATGGAAGCCTGTAACTCTGTAACGTTTTTAGCATTTTTTTCTCCCTAAAATACAGTATAATGAACCAGTTTTAATGATGCTTCATAGTTAAAAGCTAACTTTGATGAGTTGTCCCATGAATCATAAAAAATAAAATTTGGGTAACTAAAACTAGAGTTAGAGCGTCACGGACGTTACATTTTGGACAATATTTGACCATAGCCAAAAAATGACATTTTTGTCCTTTACCAGAAAAATATAATTGCTCAAGGCTGGAAAAAATGCAAATTTCCCGGCAAGCCGGAAATTATTTCCCACGTGATTATAATTCTTTACTATCTAAGCGGAGCGCAACCATGGGTTCACACGTAGCGTACAGAAAATTTTTGGCAAAATGGAGCCTCCCAAATTGCATGAAGCGGCCGTCCCAGGCCCTGATGGTTGCATCTCAGGCCAGGGCTCGGAAAATAGTTTTGAAAGAAGTAGCCGTCGGGGTTTTTGGTATCAGACTGTACGTGGTAGCTGACAGACTTTGTTTGAATCCCAACATCAACTAAATTCACCATATACAGCTGGCATCATAATACTGTACTTTGACTTGTTTTGTGCATGGATTATTAATATGTAAAGTCCCTTGTGTTTTGTTCTTCAAAGTTGTTACATTTTAATTTTAGTTTTGTTCCTTGTCAAGACGGATCTAGGCTCAATTATCTTTCGCACTGTACAGTCAGGCCATTAGGCGTAGCACCTACATTGATGTAACGTTCCATACTGTACATGAACGTGCAAAAGACAGCTGGGGAGTGTGTTTTGCAAGCAGGCAGGGTGTGGATTGGGAAGTTCTATACTTTTTCCCAAACGTCCCCCCAACTCTCTGGCAAAGAGCCAGGGGGCTGAAACCAAAACAATACTCCGAGGAGTTCTGCCTCCTAAAGGAAGCTATACGTCCCCAAGAAAACAATTACTTTAACAGCAATACAGCACCAACCTGAACTGGGCGAAGGTAACGCTTCGAAGACTGCAGATAGGGAACAACTCCGCAAGGAGTTCCGCTGTCGTGAACACGGATACTCCTGCCGCCAGATATTAAGTATCTGTGGGCAACAGACACTTCGTGTCAGTTGGGTCACGGTTCTTACTAAGGCCGAGAAAGTAGGGCGAAAGAAAGTGCCTGAAAGTTTGCCATGCTGTAAAATTGGCATACCCAAAGATAGGTTCAATTGGCGGAACTTTGATGTTACTATACATTTTATACCTCACCACTTAATTAAAATGACATGCTTTCATTATCTTAAAGAAGTAAATTTTGGTAAAAGTTTACGCTACATAAACTATGCAAATATTCCAACCACAATATATTCTCGTGTCTCAAATCAATCGCTCTAAGACTTCAAATTTTTGGTGGAGAGACTTTTTGCGAAACCCAAAATCCAACTTCATCAAGCTGTAGCATCGTGACATTCTTTCAAGGGGTATATTGCACTGGGCTCGAAAAAATTTTCTATCCTGTCCTAATCTTATCCTGTTACAATACCTTAAGAACTAAAATGATTTTACCTTTATGCGGCTTCATAAGTTTTCATTGCCCTATTCAAACATATTTTTTCAAACTATAAGTTCCAAATATATGACAAAAAAAAAGAGCAAAAATGTTTCCAATTTTGTGTCCCCCATTTGTAGTTGAATCATGCCAAAGTCACCCAGAGCACCCAGGCAACGAACGGAACGTGTATGTGATAACGGGACATGCACGTGACTGCGTATAGTTTACCGTACATCGTTACGGTACTGTACGGGTGAAAATCTCGCCAGGACATGCATTAGAAAGATTTTAAGTAATTATCCACGAAGGATCAGTGGGTACAGTTACTGTAGGTACTGTAACGGATTTTGATTTATACAGAAAGCAGTTACGAGAAATTTGACAACATGTTGAGGTGACTTTACAGTGCAGACAGTTGCAGTGACAAATTCAGTTATTTGTTGTTACCATGCACATTAGGCACATGGACACAAAAGCCACAGTAGGTAAGGTGGAGTGACTCCAGATCGATAGCATTAACATTCCTGTAGTCTGCACTGCATTAGCTTGCGTTACAGCGAGATTAGTTTAGAGTGCCGCGGACGCTGATCGAAAGAGGGATTCAGTTAAAATAACAAAAACACAACACACAAAAACAAACCTCCTAGTGTAGTAGCTGGTAAATTAAAATGTTTCTCTTAAGGTTTCAACTTGAGTAGTGATAAATTATTTTTCTTCATGCAGGTGTTAAAATCATTCAAATTTTTACATCGTTTAGATTTTTTTTTTGGACGTTTTTGTTTTTGACGCGCGGGATTTCCCGACGAGGACGCAAAATTTCCGAAGGAGCTTCCCGGTGTTAGATGATTTTTTCCGCCCGTGGTCACCAGTCTCATTATTTTGTTAGATTGGATCAGAGGTAAGAAATATACTAAGGCAGTGTCATGTTAAATTTGGGACTGATGCAAGCAAGGAGAAAGGTGCATGTTCTTTGGTAACCAGAGTGGTGAGACGAGAAGATTGCGCCAGTAGCACCTCTGTCAGATTTTTTGCCCCCAAAATTAGGCTCGAAGCACATTCTTAATCACTGCCATCCAAATTTTACTAATATGAGTAAAACATGGAATGTATATTGTATTCAACAATTTATCATTCACTTACTTGATGCATTGTGGGTCTGACTACTCAAGGATGAGAAAAATTCACTTTTTTTAAAGCAATCAGATGAAAAAAACTTCATACAAAATAGAAATTCTTGGTGATAAATATAGAGTACCGCAAGTGTGAATGTTCATTGTAGCCACTGGCTCCTTACGAACAAAAACCCCTATTGCTTTATTGAGGACTCAACTTCTTCAATTCATTGTGAAATGGCTCCTTTTAATATAAATGAGGGTCCAAACATATGAGTTTTCGTATTCGAAGTATTTTACAAATTTTTTCGAGGTTGGATTAATTTCCTTCTTTCGTAAGTACTGTAACTTTTAAGAAGTTTCATAGACTCTAGTATAGGGGCTGACACAGAAGTGCGTGTCTTACGGTGTAATACCACATAGGACCCATCTAACATTTTTTGTACGACGAAGTTAATCTCATTCAAGAACGGAAATCAATGATGTACCTGGAGGGTTCCCATACTTGTAGACAAGGAACATATTGGTAATTATTATTGTCCCAAGCTACATTTTCTAGTAAATGACGGGCTACATTCGACATCGTTTCAAATGATGGGCTTATCCTTCAATATGTGTTGCACGTAAAAAGGGTAGTGTCTAGGCCTCCGAAGTCCTATCCGGTTGTACGGCGGACTATGCATTAAATGAATTAATTTCTTTTGCCAGTTGCAGGGATTTTCGAGCAAATAAGTAAATATTATTGTCCATAGGTATGTATAAGAGTGCCATTGTGACAAAATATTCAGCTCTACTTTGTGCCATGGGTTTTATGATACACGTGAAAATCACAGTTTGCTGAGCGTATTACATTAAGTACGTTAGGCTAATCAGGTTCGAAGTTTGTTTAGAGCCATCAACATTGGTAACTATGCGGGAAATGGACGACATCACTAAGGTACTCTATATATTCAGTTCAAATTTAGTACCAAACGCCATTTTGCATCTGGCTTACTTGTGTGAGCAAAAAATTTTGCCCGAGATGGATGGGGAACACCCTTCTCCCCTTAGAACCTCTTCAGGACAGTGATCATTGTCATCTGTTCATATCAGATACAAGCCCTCCGTCAAAATTTGGAACTGTGGAGAATAACGCATACCTTACAGAAAAGTGTTTACTATAAGAAAAACACACTTACAAAGACGGAATGCAATACTACTGTAGGACCTTTATTGTACCATGCTTTGTACCTGTAGAACACTTGCATTCAGGGTTGTGTGATTTTTTCTTTATTTCAGTGAGAGCAAACACCACAGCATTGCGGACAAATGGGCCCAAATAGTAGGTCTTTGGAAAAATGTGTCCCGAAACACAAACTTGGTTAAATCTTTAAGTACGAAAGATGATTTTACACATTCGAGTTTATTTTTCTCTGTGTTCAAGTGCAAAACGCTTAAAAAAAGATGTTTGGTTTTGTGGTGCCACTTAAAAGGGGGCTCATTGAGTTGATATTGATTATTTTGTGAAAAGTTTGAAACAAATGCTTGCATGACAATTGATGTTCCTAATAGTCACTTAAGTCATGTACAGTATCAGTCCCTGTACAGTACGTACAGTACACTGTAGTTACCCAAAATGTGAGAAATTGAAAGCTTTTGTGGACAGGGGTTGCATACTGTATTGGAGTAATACCTAATGGTGAGAAAAGTGTCCTGGTCATGTGATTGTAATGTGATTTCAATCATTAAATTTTTTTTAAAAAACCCCCAGTTAATTTTTTTCCACATTTTTTTTTGCCATTTCTAGTCAGATGTGCAGAATCTCTTACAGTAGTTGGACCCTTTGTACAGTATCAGGTGTGAGTAAATCCTCAACTAGGGTGTGAAAAACATCATGACATTTTGGGAATCAACTCACATATACGCCCCCTTACAAACATTGCAACCACTGTAAAAAGTGCATCTACTGTAGAACTGGGGTCTTTACAGAGTGGCTGAAACCCAAACTTTTTCCAAATTTACACCTCCAGAACAGTAAACAATCATAGCTTGGACTGTTACCAAGTCAGTTTTTCAGATTTGGGGGTAAAAGCACAGGTACTGTACTTACAAAGTATTCGAAAACTGATCTTTTTCATTTCCAGTCCCATGTGGTAATGGGATAGGAAGGGGATTCCATTGTACAGCTATTTACTGTCCCTCGCCGTATTCAATTCATTCTCTAATTTGTGATTGTCAACAATCCAGAAAAATAGGAGGAAACGCTTTGTGCGTTTGCACCATGCACAATTACCTTGTACAGTACCCTCATGTAAAATAGACCATTAACCACGCTATAGAATGCCAAGTGTGGTGGTGTATGTAATATATATACTGTAAGTGTCTGTACATACTCTCATTCTTGAAGTTTCTGAGTCTGATTTAGTTTGAAAACCAGTGTCTGCAGGAGTGTTGATAACATTCCTCAACAACCAGCCATTCAAACTTTAAGTAAGAGAAAAAAAAAATTTCCACAAATGCACCTATAGAGAGTTACAGTGTGTTTCGCTTTGTAAAGGAAGATTTATTTCTGTCAAATATTTCTGACCTACAAACAGTAACATAGCAATCACGAGACTATTTTTAAAAAGGTCTGTTTTGATAATGACAGGTAGGTTTCGCCCAAAGGGGGAAAGGCGGGGATTTGCTTCCACCCTTTCAGAAGAGGTGGGTAAACCCCCACACCCCCCCTTTTTCATTTCCAAAAAAATTAAAAAAATGCCCATATCTGGTTTTCATTACTTAGAAGAGGACCTCAATTTGCAGCAAATGTTTGGACATTAATAAGTTTCTATGGCTTTGAAACCCTTCAAAAGGCACCTTATTAGGGGTCTTGAAGCAGCTTTGTCACCCTGAAGACCATTGTAACTTTACCCAGGGAAGGCATCCAATTTGGACTAGGGGGTTAGGAGCAATTAATCCCCCCCCCCTTTTATTCTGCATTTCTGGCGGAATCCCTGACAGAAATTAATGCCAGTATACTTAAATCGAGAGCTTGATTTTTTACTATACAGTTGTGACCATCACTGTACAGTAACATGCTGCTGAGCAAACTCATGCAGCCTTTCACTGTACCTACAGTACTAAGATCTATAATATGTTATCATCATAACCAGTCACTTTACATACAGGGTAGCACAGTTTGAATTAAATTGTTAATACACATTCATGATTGGATCCCACAACATGGGGCAACTGCAGTAGAGTTACAGTACACTGTAGCATCTAAAGCTCTGTGTACAGTTATATCTTGCAACAGATACCCTGAAGGCACAATACCACCTTTAGTGAAAGCCAGATCTAACAGTCAGTTTCAAATTTCCTCTTCTTCTTGGCTATCCACATGGCAACCCTGCCCACAGTGAGTCTGGACAGGATGGAAGTCTTTGCATTGTTTGTGGTCTTTGTGTGATGATATTATCAGGAAGTTTACTGTTTAATTGTTTGTTTCAAGGCACAGAGAGCCCTGAAGTATACAGTATATTGTTGGTCAGTACTTCTGTGGTAAAACATGTGTTCTGTTGTATAGTACATGTACTGCTACGTATGTGATACCTGACAGTCAACTCCATGGTACTTACTGTATCTAGTTTTATTATAGTATTAACCATCATCAGGGAATTTTACTATTAAACACACCCTATCTTCACCTCTTGTGAAATAGATTTGGGTTTTACCAGTAACTTCATTCACCAAAAAGTGGAATAAAGAGAGAGATAGGGGGAACTTTGACTTAGCCAATGGTCTTTACCTTACTTGCCCATTCCATGAGGTTGGGGGCCACAATATGTCAAAATATGGTACTTTCTTCAAAAAAGACTTATTTGTTACACTTTGTATTCCTGTGGTCTCTCCTTATCCATTTTTCTTTTTTGTGATGAAATAAACTTATATTTATCTGATCATATCTCCTTAAAAAAAAAAAAGATAGAAAGCAGGGAATAATTTATTATTTAATTTTGCATAGCAGTTTTAAGATTTTGACTTGTAGTGTAAAAGCACTGAAAAACAACAGTGTTATGGACATAAAAAAGTGCTGCACAATTTTTGCATTTGTGTAGCGATTTGGCCAGCTTGTGTAGCAAAATGGCAGATGGGATGCTGCAGATAAATTATTCCCTGGAAAGCATCGGAGACATACTGAATTTGAAATTCTCGTGTATACAGGTTTCCACGCTGGTCCGAAAAGGTCGGGGAAAATCAAAAGGGGGTATTCAAGGCAGGGCTGGTCATGAGAATTTTTCACGCGAGGGCAAGGCAACTGCGCGCCTTGCTTAAAGCTGTTACACTTCAAGGCGGGGCAATTAGTTGCCACCCAAGATTTAGGACGGGCAGTTGTGTAAAATGAAAATATAAAATTATAAAAATTTTCTTAGCTTAAAAGCATAACAGTATCTGTACAACACTGAACGGCAAAGAAACCTTGTATAATAAAAAACAAGAATGAGGATGAACACTTTCATGTTTTAATTACAAGAACTGCGCAAAACTCAGGCTTGTACTCAACCACCCCATGTAACCAATGGGGAGGTTTTGACAATGAGCAAAGTGAAGTATGTACCCACAAAATCACCTGGAGGCACAAAGCATGGGGGTCATGGGGCTATAACCCCTCTGAAAATACATAGTTAGGGTGGGAAGCACCCCCCACCCCACCCAGCAGATCCAAACTTAGATATGCAACACTCATAACAAAAACAGTGGTGCTGTTTTCTAAAAGCATGTATAAAATCAGTCAAAAAAATAAAATGATTTTTATCTCACCGTAGCCACAAAATAACCCCAAATTCGCACATCATGTCCCACCTCAGGGGTCGAGTTGGTGTGCTTATTCCCTTCTACCTTATGCACCACTGGTGGGCAATGGGTGGACTAAGTCAGGGTAACATATGGCGGAAGCCACTCCCATGAATGGTGCCAGTAAGGGTCAAAGGATCATCTGACATCCACACGTTGGACCTATATTCCTTCTCAATGGTACCTAATGTAGTAAGGCGCAGATCCAGAAATTTCGAAAAGGGGGGGGGGGGGGACGTGCTAACAGCCCCTCAGTATTATCTCATACATTAACATCGCTAATTTTTGCGCATTCGTTATTGTTCATGTGGCGAAACAGGCGGGGGGCTGAGGCTGGGAAAGCCCCCCCATCCCTTGGATTCGCACCTACTGTAGTTCGGCCCAGGCCTCAGTCCGGGAAAATGGCAGTGACGAGTTAGATCTAATCTCAAAGCTTGTGTCTTTCGGGTGAGTAAAGTATGTGAAAGTATTGCACAAAAATCACATTGTCCCCTTTAATATAATGGGTATATACTTTGACCATTTATCCGGGGACAGGAGTGGGGGGAGCTAGTGGGGGCCATGGCCGGGCCACAAGTTTTCGGTTTATGGTGGTTAACGGATGCAATCCTCACCCCAATCGCAATAAAAATGAGGATTTAGAGTGTTATGTTCATATCACTTTAAGGGACGTCAAGAGACTAAAACTATTTGCTTCTCGTAACAGTAAGATGTTATGGCAAAAGGCTTAGAAAATATTCAAGTTGGTTTGACCAATGCAAAGGCCTATTCTGGCCATAATATGTCTGAACTCTCATACCAAACATTCTCAGGGGACAAACATTTTGATAAACACTTCTCAAACAAAATGATTGGTAATTTTAGGGACCCTGTAGCTCTACGAGTAAGCAGACACTACGTATGCATTATTGCAGCATCCTAGCTAGCCTTCATTCAATATATTTACCGTTATTAGGCAACAGCAAAATTGAAAAGCACCACTAGAGAAATTTGCTCGTGGTGAAACCCTTCCAATCAAAAAATGTCATTTATTATGTAGATAATGTTTGAGAGTCTTTTGAACATGTCAGGACAATGGTTTTGTCATTTCTGACAAAATTTAGTTAATGTTGTACAGTGAATTGACACTCAAAAACGATGTATTTTGAAATTGTACTCTCTGCAGTACAAGATGCATGCAGCAAGCTGTAGCTTACTTGTGCAACTGAACCATGTAAAATCAAGCTGTTCGGCATGCTAGTTTGTGCCGTGTTGTCAGATTGTACGGCTTGCCGTTTTCGCTAGGGAAGTTGCCGAATATTTTGGCGTGGAAAGTCATTAAATTTGGGTCTTAAAATGTACTAATTTGCATCTATTTTGATGGTTTTAGCATTGTATTTTCACAGGGCGATCATATTTTCTCAAGGTGGGCTGTTTGTTGCCCGCCACACAATTTCAGGAGGGCATTTTGTTGCACACCTTGGCAAGTGTTTTTGCTTCCAAGGCGCGGGCGTTTAGGCGGGCACGGGCGATCGCCCGGGTCATATGACCAGCCCTGATTCAAGGTCTGGAAATGTTCATCATGATGCATTAAATTATTGCAGTGCATGGTCAAGGAAGTAAGTGGACCAAGGCTGAACTGGTTAACTATAAAATTAGAGATTATGCCGTAACTTCCTGACATTAATTTCACTTTGCATATCACAATCATGCTCCAGCTCTGCTGCACTTTCCAGCCATAGTAAACAAAACTGTCCACCGCCTGGTCATCAGTGTAACTTTGAAACATTCACATTTGGCATTACCTTTATGTTGAGTTGGCTACCCTGAGTGAGACTGATACATCTAACAGTATTGAGTACTAGTCTAGTATTTGAATTGAAATTTTAAGGACTTGAGGGAATCATATGCAGATTTTGAAAACATTCCCAGGGTTAAAAAACTTAGAATTTACTTATCATCAATCAATTTAAAAGATCGATAAAATAATTATTGCTAACCCACTTCTTTTTAGCATACAGGGACAGTTAACAGAGGTTTATGGGGTGAATAGTTTGAATTGTTGTCTCATACCAGCAAAGCTGGTGTGAGCTTTTGTGGTCCAGACCTATTGATCTCTATCAGTCTGTTGTTGACATTTGCAAAAAGTGGATGTTATTCTCAAATCTTTCAAGGGATTCAATGAAAAACTTGCACATAATGTTCCCTGGATGGTATGGCCTTTACGGTGTCAGAAAATTTGGTCTACGGTCCCATGCAAAGCCTAATGTACAGTAGGCGCAATTTTATGAAATTCTACACAATGCTTATCTTGTAATACTGTACCCCCCCCCCCCCCCACCCCCCCCCCCCCCCACCCCCCCCCCCCCCCACCCCCCCCCCCCCCCACCCCCCCCCCCCCCCACCCCCCCCCCCCCCCACCCCCCCCCCCCCCCACCCCCCCCCCCCCCCACCCCCCCCCCCCCCCACCCCCCCCCCCCCCCACCCCCCCCCCCCCCCACCCCCCCCCCCCCCCACCCCCCCCCCCCCCCACCCCCCCCCCCCCCCACCCCCCCCCCCCCCCACCCCCCCCCCCCCCCACCCCCCCCCCCCCCCACCCCCCCCCCCCCCCACCCCCCCCCCCCCCCACCCCCCCCCCCCCCCACCCCCCCCCCCCCCCACCCCCCCCCCCCCCCACCCCCCCCCCCCCCCACCCCCCCCCCCCCCCACCCCCCCCCCCCCCCACCCCCCCCCCCCCCCACCCCCCCCCCCCCCCACCCCCCCCCCCCCCCACCCCCCCCCCCCCCCACCCCCCCCCCCCCCCACCCCCCCCCCCCCCCACCATTAGTTAAAATACACCAAAACCATTTTTGCATTCTGGTCATATTCTGATGCACAGATGCCATTGCCTTAGGTGGTTTACAATGTTTTTCAATTTTAATTACACACAACTCAATATTTAATCAGATGAAACTGAGGTGTACTTTTATCCAATCTATGGATCTGGATCTCGGAACTTCAAGTAAAGGCAAATGACCACTTCATTATCCATCTTACCTCTGTGTATGTTGGGCCACCTTCATGGTCTGGATGAAACTGCAGTGAATATTGGCTTCAATTTACCAAAAAAAAAAAAAAAAAAAAAAAAAAAAAAAAAAAAAAAAAAAAAAAAAAAAGACAAAAAAAAAAAAACAAAAAAAATATAATAAAAAAAAAAAAAAAAAAAAAAGAAAAAAAAAAAAAGGAGGGGGGGGGGGGGTGGGGGGGGGGGGGGGGGGGGGGGGGGGGGGAGGGGGGGTCATAGTCACAAATATCTGTTATTGTCGTCACAATATTTGTCACGAAACCACCTAACCTCTGTTATAGTCAGTCAGACATGTCTCTTACAGTCAGTCCATACATCTACATTTAGACCTAGTATGTTTTATTACAGCTCTTCAGTTTCTAACCAATTGGTTTAATTGGCCTAAATTTACCTCTGACCTCCACTGAAAACATAGGGTTCTTCCTCTTCAATTGATAAAGTTGCATACCCATACCAAAATTTTCCTCATGCTATCTTGAGATCTGTTTACAAGGCAAGCATGCACAAACACACACACACACACACACACACACATGTATCACCATCGCATAGATTCCTGTGACTACGTCAAGAATAAAAAGCACACCATTTTTAATCTCATATAAAATTCATACCAAGGCTATACAGCAACTAAGGTGTTCTTCCAGAAATTTCCTCTTATTGATGGTGATAAAGAAGTAAGGCAGGTGAGGGTTTGGTATGGAGGTTTGGAAGTATACTTTGGCTATCTTGATAATTCATAATGTACCTGCTACCTTTGTCTTTCCACTTGACATACGGAGGCAATGGCATAAAATTAGACACTTTGATTAATCCTTTTGACTGATTAACATATAATACCAGATATTCATGCTATAATTCCATAGAAAATTCAGGTGAAAAGTAACTTAGCAAATTTGGACAACCTAAATCAAGCAAATGTGAATTAAAAAAATTAATGCATTAGCAATCTTTTGTCATGAATGAGCAATATCTTTAGCGGTCGAAATCCCCCTTACCACAATTCAGAACTGAGTCCACGCAAATCAATGCTATCACAATTGGAATAAAATTATTCCCGTAGATACTGTACTTATGAAAACAAAGTTCATGCAATAGTAAATTTTAAGTGCGGAAAAGTTGCTATTCATTTACATTTGGCACTTTCAAGAAATTCTCAGGGATAAAAACAACGCAAATCCTGTAAGATCTGAGGAAGAAATTCATGCTAAAAAAATTTCTTTCAAAATTTACATAGATGAAATGACAATTTCAAATACCAGATGGTGTTCCCCCCCCTTGATTGATACATCCTAAGAATTTAAGTAGAAATAGGCGAACACCAAGCCCTTAATCAGGACTACTAGCTGAAGTTTTATAATATTTGGGTCGCTTTAGGCTTCCATATAATAGGTCAGCAAATCGGCCATAGCAAATTGGTTCTGGCACCTTCAAAAAGTGAATGTCAATTTTCTCAAATTCACGTAACTCTAGGTAATTAACCTCTAGCAGCTAGCTGGTATACTAGGCCTACTTTACGTAAACTTGTTCTAGGCTATATTGCTGTACAAATTTTCCTGATGTTACTGAGGACATCCGATGTCAGTTTGCAATGATTGTGCCTACATACGCGCATGTGGTGTGAAGTAACCATACTGTAGCTGTATTGACCAAGGCCCAGCCTCACGGATCCATAGGGTATACCACCCTTCCTAAGAAAATAGAGAACCTTGAATAGGAATTTTTTAATTACATCGCCAAAACTTATGGAAGATGTCTTATCTAAATCCCATAGGGTCATGACACTACATCTATGCATATGCATGCTTCCTAGATTGGGCAAGCACATTTGCGTAATGGAAGAAGCATAAAACAGCTCATATAAAAATTCAATTTTGGAAATATATATACTTGAATTGCCCAAACACTATGGACAATAATGCTTTGATATCTCAAAAAATGAAGGGTCAGTCCAAGGATATTCAGATATGCTAACCTTACCCTAGCCTCCTGTATAAGCAGAAAAGAGGATAAGACCAAAGGTATGCAGACATTATGATGATTATCTTAGCCCATTGGCCCCCCATCCCCCCCCATCTACACCCCTCACCTGCAGCCTTCTTTTCTGTGATCACCATCACATAAGAGGAAAATTTTGTTGGGGAAGAACACCTTAGTTGCTGTATAGCTTGGTATGAATTTTTTATGAGATTAAAAATGGTGTGCTTTTTTATTCTTGACGTAGTCACAGGAATTATGCGATGGTGATACCGGGGTGTGTGTGTGGGTGGGGGTGTGTGTGTGTGTGTGTGTGTGTTTTTGTGTGCTTGCCTTGTAAAAGGATATCTCAAGATAGCATGATGGAAAATCTTGGTATGTGGTATGCAACTTTATCATATTTAAAGAAAGAACCCTATTGTTTTAGTGGAGGTCAGAGGGGCATTTTTGGCCCAACTTAAACCAATTTGGTTTGAAACGAGCCGTAAAACCTCATCTAGGTCTAAATGTAGATGTATTGGACTGACTGTAAGGGGACATGTCTGACTGGACTATAACAGAGGTTAGGTGGTTGCGTGACAATATTTGTGACTGACAAAACAGATATTTGTGACTATGACTATGCATTACACTATTACTAATGTGGCACTACAAAATAGGAACGTGAGTGAATATAGCAGATGTTTACTACTTACTATAATAGAGCTGACTGAACCTTTGTAACAGCTGTGTCAGTCTGATGTTACAGATGTCTGTGATTACATTATTTGTCAAACTGAACTAAAAACCCAGGGTGTCTGACTTTTTACACTTGTGTCTGCTGACAAGAGATGTATGAATACTACAATGTGTCTTACATACATAGTTACAGTGATTATTGCTAAGTAATGTTACTGATATTCTTTTTCCTTTTAGGAAAACATAGTAAATTGAAGCCAATATTCACTGCAGTTTCATCCCGACCCTGAAGGTGGCCCAACATACACAGAGGTAAGATGGGTAATGAAGTGTCATTTGCCCTTTTTACTTGAAGTTCCGAGATCCAGATCCATAGATTGGATAAAAGTACACCTCATTTCATCTGATTAAATATTGAGGTGTTGTAAAATTTAGTAATAACATTGAAACCTAAGGCAATGGACTCTGTGCTGCAGAATAGAACCCATAATTCAAAATGGTTTTGGTGATTTTAACTAAAATAATGTTAGATGTATGCATTTCTGAATTATCTGAACCTTTGTCTCTGTCTTTTTCTTTCATCCTACCCATCTGGAAAGTGTCCACCTACCAGATTCCATCATCCCCACTCTCCCCTTTTGCCTTACCAAAACCCAACAGTGATAGAATGTCAACATAAGTTTTTTTCCTCAGTATATAGGGTTGTGGACGCATTTCAGTAGCACATTGGATATGCAAGTTTTTATCTTCAAACAAATTTTAAGTTCACTGTGCCCGCACCTCTTTATGTAATTTGTGATGTTAAACAGGCAGACTTCTGGAACTAAGCTTTTTTGTCTTTTTATCTGGACATGTATTATAAAATCAAATATGTAATCACTTGAAAGGGTCACAGCTTTAATGCTTAAATTTTTTTGAAAAACAGTCCCCTAAGAATGCTATCACTGCTATTCTTGTGTCTGTTGTTTATGTGTCACATCCTCTACCACATGGCACCCACCACCTACACTGGTTACATACCAAAAACCAATGTAAACACCTACCCACGATCCATAAGCACCATCCACACCATCTGCACCCATTCTTTCACACCTATCATGTCACCTGTACCCACCCAAACAAACCCAGTTCACCCATATCATCCACATTGCCCTAAGCCTACACCTTTGTACCCACTCTACCCACACCCTGTCCCCCATGCTCATTTAGTGACCCATTCTCAAAAGATACCTAATTTTCAGTGGTAACATAATTAATTTTTTTTTATTTGTAGTTCCTGTTTGATATATTCATAGAGTTTACTGATCAGGGAAACAAGACAATAGGCCCCTTTCTATCAGCCCCCCCCCCCCCCCCCTCATCAAGAAAGTGGAGAGAATGGATGTAAGTAGTAATTGACTTTCAGTTGGTATGAACACTGATGAAAATAAACTACCATCCCAATCTCGTTTTGTAATATGAAGTACGTTTTACAAATTTCATCATATTTCTTTGAAGATAAATATTTCTTATATTGTGGAAGATAAAAATTGCATATTAAGGGTAAACGGGGTATTAATCTACATGGATTTACAATTTTGCATTAAAAGTATTGTCACATGAGTAAGAAGAGTCATCCATGAGTTACTAATTCAGACGATCCAATTGGGATGACTGCACATGCCCTTTAAGAAAGGGTACAGTAGAAACAAATATTTATCTTTGGTGCTTGAGAAAGGAACTAAATGTGCACATCCTGGTGAAATTATCAATCAGTTCATATTTTTGGTCCTGGATGTGTTAGCAGATGAAGTCATTACATTATAAATTTGAATTGAACGTAAAGCAAGATCGAGTGATGTCATCTCCTCTAATTGATAAGCAATGATTTGTTTCCTTTGTTTTTCAATGTATTGTTTTGACCTTGATGTAGAAAAGGGATGTGAGTCTCCTTTGGGGAATGTAAACTTTGCACACTGCCCATACTGCTCATGCATTTACATTATCTGAGCTTGAGATTATGGAGGAGAAAATTGGTTGTAGATTTAAAAAAGGGGTTGGGGTTAAAATAAAAAAAAAAAATTTTTAAAATAGGGGGTTAAAATTTCCAGTATGGTTTGCTTAAAGTTCACTTGGTTTTGGGAAAAGGGGTTAACTTTTTCTTTCCCTCTCTAAAAACTGCAATAGAAATTGAATGAAAAATTTCTCCTAGTGTTTAAAATTTTTAGTCCCATTTAAGTATAAAAATTTAAACAAGACTAAAAAACCCTTCATTTTGGGAAAAAAAGGACAAAAAAACTTTTAATTACTTGTACTCCCAGGGTATTCTTCATGGTAACTTTTTTGGGTGAGGGGAAAGTTTTTTTTTTTTTTTTTAGTTTTTAATTTGAGTAGACCGGGCCCACCCAGGTCCATTTTTTTTTTTGGGTTTTGGGGCTTGAAAACTAAATGGGAAATTACCTGTTGTTTTTTCATTTTTTTTCCCAAAAAGGGTCAGTAAAGGTTTGGGGTTAGGTTTGGGGGCATTTTGTTTGGCCATGCAGGGAATTTGAAAAATTTGGGTTTCTAAAAGAAATAAGGCTTTGAAGGAAAATTTTTTTTAGTCCCATTCCCCTTTTCCCAAAACTTCACCCCAAAAACAAAAAATTTTTTTTAGGGAAGAAGCAGATGAAAAACTGTAAACGTGGCCCTCAAAAAAGGGAAGGTTCCCCAAGTTTTGGGGTTTTTTTAAAATTATCTCCTTTTCTTAAAGCCAAAAATTTGCCCCCTTTTGTAAAATAAGGGTTTGTTGGGCCAAAAAAAAATTTTTAAATTAATTTTTTTCTGCGTCACAAAAAAGTTTTACTTGGATTTAAAGAAAAACCCCTAAAAGATTTTTGGAGTAGAAAATGTTTTAAAAACAATTTCTGGGAAAAATCCCCCCTTCCCGGAATTGTTTTTGGGAAAAACATTGGGGTTAAAAAAAGAATTTAAAAGTGTTGAATTTTTAAAAGTTTTTTTTTAAAACCCTTGTGAAAAGGGCAAGGAATTTTGTAAAAGGTGATGCTTTTTTGTGGTGGGGTTTTAAAAGAAAATTTTTGGGGTGCGTAAAACCCTTTAAGCTTTTTACGGGAAAGTTAAAAGAAAAAACCCCTAAAAGGGGACTTTTGGAATTATTTAAAAACAACCCGGTTATCAAAGGGGGTTTTACGGTTAAACTATTGCCTTGAAAAAATAATGAAGTTGAAAGGTTGGGCCCCTTTTTTGGTTTTTTAGTTTTTTTTTGGGGTGGGAACTATGGCTGGTGTGGAGGTTTTTAATTTGTTTGGGGTTTCCCTTACTTTTATTTGGCTTTTGAAGCTGGCAAAAAATAAGAGGTCCTTTTTTTCCCACAAAGCATTTCACATGGGGAAACAAATCCTCTGGGGAAGGCGGGTTTAGTGGGTAGATAAGGCCACAAACACTCATGCGGGTTGATTTTGAAAAAATTTGACCCTTACATGGGATCGGGGAAAAACCAAAACCCTGTAGGCTACTGTAAGGGTTTACTAAAGGGTAAAATGGAAATTTTTCCAGTGTCAAAATTTCTCATGTTGAAAAAATTTGGAGCGGGCAGAAGATTGGAAAAATTTTTGATCATGAAAAAAAGAAATATCTGTTGTAACCAAAAATTTTGGGCCCGGGCCCCCAGGATAAAGCCTGACCCAAAAAGGGAGTAATCTGCTGCTGCCTGTGGTGATTTCATTTAAAAATTTTCTTTTGGACAATTTCTACCCTTAAATTCATGTACTGCTTACAGTTATCTGATGACCCCTTTTTTTTTGACTTGGGGAAACATCAGTTTAAACCCCTATAGCCTCTTTTCCCCAAAAATTTAAAAAAAAATTTTTGTATCGGGGAATGTTTTGTTGCTAACATATATTTTGAAAAGCAGTTTTGGGTCAAGAAACCGCCTCCCCTTAATGTTTTGGCCCCATTGTTAAAAATGGGGCTGGTTTTTTTTGTTTTTTAAAAGACAAAGCCATCATGGAAAAACTTTTTTGATACAAACTGAAGTATTTAAAAAAAATTATTTGAAAACCCGTTGCCCCTTGGGCCCAATTTTGGGTTTTAAATATGATACTTTTTTACAAACTTTTTGACATGTGATGGTAGTTTTAGATAATGCAGCAAAAGCTGCTCCCAGTTTTTTCATTTTGGGTTCAAAAGGTTTCCCTTTTTCAGCTTTGGGGTCTGCCCGAAGTTTCCCGCCCCTTCAAAAGTGGGAACTCAATTATCCATGTCAATGTTTCCCTTTTTTTTCATTGGGTTTAAAGGGGCTCCCAAAATTTCCTCCTCTTTTTTTTCCCCTCTATTGAACAATTACCTTTTTTAAAAATGGGGTAAAAAAAACTTTGAAGTAGAAAATTTGGCAGGGAGAAAATTTTAAATTTCCCCTGCCCGCCCATCTTAGTTGGTTTTTACAAGGGGGGCAAGCTTGCTGTTTAAGCAAACATGGAAATTTAAAAAATGAAAAAAATTTGGGTTTTAAAATTTAAAGTCAGAAGGCATATTTTTTGTTGGGCCCCACCCCAATGTCAAATGTACATGTGAAAAAAAGTGAATTTTAAAAGAAAAGTGACAATAATTCCTTCTTTGTGCCTTTGCTATAAAATTGAAATTTACATTTCTATCTTTTATAGGGGGGAAGCTATCACCCTTGCCAGACATAAGGGGAGGGAAGGAAGGAAGATAGGTAATTGATTGATGTCCTGAAAGATACAAATGAGCCCTCTAACTTTTTTCAAGTGTGCCCCCAGCACAGAACAGAAAGTTGGGCATTTAAAAACCTCGTTCTTGTTTGGGGGTTCCCAGTACAAAGGGTTTAAAATAAAATCAGGATGCCCGGAAGTTTCAAACGGTTATAAGGATGGCACTCTCAACATCCTGTGTATCCCAAAATGTTGTTTTGGTTTAAAACCCCCGGAAAAAAAACCCTTTTGGGGAAAGGGAAAAAGCATGGCTTTTGGGTATGAGGTGATAAATTTAAAATTTTCCCCAGTACTGCCCCATCTACCGGAGTAATAAAAAAAAAACTGTTTTAGTGCCGTCAACCCCCAGCCCCGTTCCTTCTTGTATGAATTTAAAACCGATTTTAAATTTTTCAGGCCCTTTGGGCCCCATCTAGGGAAGGGTTTTTTATTTAGAAAATTTCGCTGGCTGGAAGGAGTTTAATATGAGGGGTGAGGGATTTTGCAGAAAACTGTGTCACAGTTTGGGAATAGGAGAAAATTTTGGGGAGGGGGAAATGTCATGAGTGATTTTTTCAAGGAATTTTTAAAAACTCCCTTTAAAAAATTAGTATTACAGCTAAACTTAGTCCCCGTAATGATTAAAAAAGGGCCCTAGTTTTTAATTTTTTTGGGGGGTTTAAAAAATCCCCCCCAATTACTCAAAAAAAAATTTAAAAAAAACCAAATTTTCCCAAAGATTTTGAAAAAAGGGGGAAAATCTTTTCAGAAGAGCTATTTTTAAGCAGAAAATTTTGGGAGAAGGGCAAAAAGTGGAGTTTTTGGATGGTGCTTCTCACAAAAAATTTAGGGGTGACACTAGCCATTTTTTTCTTAGTGTTTTTTTCAAAATGGCTCCAGAAACCCAAGAAAAAAAAAGATTCCTTATATCCAAGGGAAGGTGCAAAAGCCACTTTTTTGGGCAAAATAAGTGGAAAACAAACCAAAAGCGTTAGCATGTATGATATCGTAAACCCAAACAAAAGTGTGCTTTAAGCTTGTAAAAGAGTTTTCCCCAAAAGGTGTATTCTTAAGAGTCTTTGAATTTTGGGTAAACGTCCCCAAACCAGGCTCAAAAACAAAGGGAAAGTAACATACCCAAACCCTGTAAACAAATTACTGTAAAGGGAAAAAGTTGGCCAAAATTTGACATTTTCAATTTTATTTGGGGCATTAGCTTTGGAATTCAACAGCAAAGATTTTAACCAAAAGTAAGTAAAACCCCTTTTGATTAAAGAAAAAGGGGAAAAAGCTCCCGAAAAAGTATGGCCATTTTTTCGGCCTTTATTTGGAAGAGGGTTTTCAGTAGCAAAAGGCCTTTGTGTTGCACAACATAACCCAAAAGTAGCGTATTCCCCTTGTAAAAAGGAAGGTTCGACACAAAAGGGAAGTTTTTTTTTTTACTGTTGGAATTTAAATTAGCTAAAGCTGAAGAAAAATAGATGCTATTGGGGCAGTCAGTAGTTAGGGGAGCAAAAAAGTAAAAATTTTAAACCAAAAAACACAAAGGGAAGGAAGCTAAAGGGTTCCAAAAAATGAAATTTCTTGACGAAATTTATGGGCCTTGTAACAAACAAAAAACGTGGTCACCTTTTTTTCAATTATGAAAACGGGGAGTGTTTTACTCCCCGGGTAGCAAAGACGGTTTTGGGTTTCCCCGTATGTAAAAGGGTTTTTGCTTTCTGTCCCGTATAAAAAGCCCTGCACTAGTGTTAATTTACCCCTTTCTTATGATATCACAGATCCCTTTTTTTGGAAAAAACACGACAAAACATGGAAAAGCTGAAAAAACCGGGTTTACTAAAAAAAAACCAAAAAAATTAAAAGAAAATTTTATTTTCCCAAAAAAGATTGGTCAGAGGCCATTTTCCAGAACTTTAAAAAATTTGTAGCCTTTTCTTCAACCAAAATTTTAATAAGGGGTGCCCGCAAAAAGTTTGGGCCTGCAATTTATGGGAAAAAATGAATGTAAACCACTAAAAAAAGTAAAAGGGGTCGTCCCAATTCTTTATAAAAGGTTTGATTATCAAACCAAATTTTTAAAAAGGACAAATGGGGGTTTAATTTTTTTTCTTGTAGGTGAATTTTCCCTGCCGGTGAAAGGACAAAATATCCGGGTGTGTTCCCCTCAACCCAATTTTGGGAAATTAAAAAATGATCCCCCCAAGGGAAAGAATTGGGGAACCCTCCCCAAAAGTTAGGCCACTTAAACCAATGTAAGCAAAAAATTCTAACTAACCCACTGAAAAAAGCTTTTAAATATTCTGGGAAAAAAAAGAAAAACAAACCCCCCCCTCCCAAAAAAGTTTAGTTATTGGTTTTAAAAAAAGGCCAAAAAGGGGGAGTTAATTTTAAAATCCCCTTGAATTGAAAAAACTTAAACAATTACTTTGGTCCCAAACGAAAATTTTTAAGTAAATAGGTTTAAACATAGTTATTAATTTTAGGGGATAGTTGTAAAAAGAAGATGGCCAAAAAAAAAATAGCGAGCTTTAGTTCAAAATCTTCCACACTACTACAAATTCCCTTTTTAATTTTTAGGGCCCGGCAAAAATAAAAAGATTTTGAGGGGGGGGGGAAGGACAGCTAGAAAAAATTTAAAGGGATTGGGTTATTGCATTATTTATTTTGAAAAAAAAATTCTTCATAAAAATTGCCCCGAAAATCAAAACCCTTCGGGAAAATTAGCGACCGAGTCATGGGCCCCTTAAAACCCCGCCCTTCATAAACCCAGCTCATCCCTTGTGAAAATTTTCTAGCTCACCCGGCCCAAACCCGGGGAAGGGCAGTCTGCAAGGGAAAAATTTTTGTGTGCTATTTAAAAATTAAAAAATCTGCCAAAATACTAATAAAGCTTATAACAGATATAAAATTTAAATAGTGTGCATAACCTAGTAAATGCCCTGCACTGAGGGACGTGCCCAGGAAAAAAGTTTTCGCTTTGGTAGCTTGCAGAAAATATTCCACTAGGGCTGCTTACCAAATTTAAATTATTAAAAAAAATTTTGCCAAAATAGGCCCCTACTTTCCCTTCATTTAGAGATTTTAATTTTTGCATTTTCCAAAAAAACTTTTTATTTCTGAAATTTTTTTCAACCCTTTTAAACCATTTTTTAAAACTTTTGGAAACCCTTAAGGTTATTTTTTTGAAAAAAAAGATTTCCATGAAGGTAGAAATATAAAAAACCCCTGAAACAAAGAAAACCCCCACTTGACCTTTTTTAAAAGGTACTACGCCCTTGCGTAGGTAATTCCGAACTCACTTTTTGGAAGCTGAAAGGGAAAAAACTTCACACCCTCTTACAAAGTGCATTGCATTAACAGGTCTCTTTCTGTTTAAAAATGTTTTGATGGGGAAAAATTTTTTAAAAAAGGGTTTTAAAACCTTTTTGGTAATTGATCTTTATTTCTTCACCAAGCCCCTGTCTGAAGGAATTAGAGGGGGCTTTTGGCGATGCAGAAAGCAAGGCAAGAAACAAAAAAATTCAGGCCTACTTTTTGAAGCTATGTATCATCTGTAATAGAGAGTATACGCGCGAACACACTAGGCTGCCGCAACAACTTCAGCCTTTCCATTGTGACGCCACACAACACCATATCAAATGAATGATAGCCTGCTCAGGATCCCTTGGCCAAACAGTCAGCGGTCAGGGTATTTAAAGAGGTCCATGCCAGTCCTTTTCTTTGACTTTGTAAGCGGTATGTGCCTTCTCATTTGCCGAGTACGGGTCTACTATTGATTCTACTACGTCTACAGATCAAGCCTCTGACCTTGCACATTCCGACCGTCAACTGATAGGCGACTTTCTCAGAGATATGACACAGGGCCCTTGTTAATGGTGATAACTTGGGCTAAAGGATGTGCTCATGCATAGCGGGTTTTTACATAAGAAGTCAAAACCAAGCCCTGCGAGGAAGTAAGAGTCATTCTTGAGGCTCTCTTTAGGAGATATCGGCTGCATACAAGCGGCTTTGTACCTCTTCTTAGATGAGTCGAGCGCGGATCATCACATGATTCAGCACTAGGTCATTGGCTGAGTAGACTAGCATCTCTCGCACTGCGATCTGTCTAGTCGGAGGCATCTGGGTCCAGGCTAGATGGATTCCTTATCCGCACCGAAAACCCTGATTACTGTATCAGGGTCAATTAGTAAAGTCAATAGATGAGAAGGAAAACACACCATCAGAATAAACACAATCCAATGCGTGTGGTTTTGAGTACAGCGTGTGAAAAAGATGCCCCTGTGAAGTATGCGCTAGGCCAATGAAGACAGTACCAAGGTTGACAGGTGCGCTTAGCCAGGCCGTCCTAGTGTATGGCTTAGAGTAGTTGGTGTTAAAGCTGGCTCTCGTGGTTGTTGGCAAGGCCCCCTAGCAGGCTAGCCAGAGTGGCCTGATTGGCTGGGCTTATCTGGCCTGGCCCCATGGCCTGCGATGGCATGGCTCAATGTGCAGAGAAAAATTCTACTTAGGGTAGGGTTAGTGCAATTATGGCTCTCGAGCAGGCTTGACTTGCATATTAAGTCAGTTCCACACCTGAATCCTCAAACCCATCCGGTTGGCGTATATGTATAGAACACTGCATATTCCTTCATTTAGATGCCAATGCCTCTTTAACATGGCCACGCAGCCTAAAACTTTTTATTTTTCATGCCTTTTTCTTTTAATTGTAAGAAATAGAAATAATAATTCGAAGCATTTTGGGTAAGAGATTTACAAAGCCTTGTCCAAATAAAGCATGCACTGCGATTGCAACATCACTGGCCACCTTAAAACTCCAGTGTTGATAAGTTAGTTCCGGATTTGGTCAAAGAGGACCTGAGCCAAAGGCCCCTATTGCTACGGGCCTGAGATGAAGTAATACATTTGTAAAACATTAGGCTTACCCTGGGATTAGCAGGCAGCTTGAACGTACTATCTACTGTAAGCCGAAATATTCCGCAAAACAAGAGTCATAAGTAACTTGATCAGATGGCCTAGGAGTTGAGTAATAATCATTAATTTTAATGTCTTTACATTAATCTGTAACAAAATATTTCATTTGAATTTAAATACATTCATATAGCCTCACAAGCCCTTGTGTGTTTTCCAAGCACTTCATCTCTTAACTCCTTATCAGAATTTCATCAGAAACTGCTTTTGGGTCACATCATTCAACAAGCAATGCTGGATTGCGTCAGAGAGGATCATCATTTATGTTTCTGGAGTATACTCTAAGCTAAGCAGGGTAGTACTTCAACAACGCTTTTGTACAAGAATTAGAATTTCTAAAAATTCAATCGCCCAAATATTTTGTATAAGATTAATGTAAGACACAAAATAATGACTTTGACCCGGAATAACAACCAAGCCATAAACTCTTATACCAAGTACTCAATTAACTTGTTTTAGCGAATATTTCCTTACAGTAGATAAGTACCCCCTTCCCAGGTATAGCCTATATGTTATCTCAAATGTTCCCAATTACTTCATCTATTCAGGCACCTCGTTACAATTAGGCCCTACGTTTGACAACTCTTTCTCTTTGACCAAACCCTTTTAAAAACCTATTCAACACTGGAGAAGGTGCAGCTGATATGCCACGTGCAATCTTTCATTTGAAACTCTGTTAAATCCTACCCAATAAATGCTTTAAGAATATTATTTTCTAATTTCTTAAGAATGAAAAAGCAGAAAAAAAGTTTTAGCACTTTACCCTCAACATAGATATCAAACAAGTTTGCAGCACACTAATATGATATGAACAGTGTTCACCCAAACCGGGATAATCCACTCGACATGGTTAGAGCGAAATTCAGGGTGCCCGAAACATGCCCAACGACTTCTAAAAGTATAGACAGACCGTCAAGCCTCTCAGAAGCCATATGCACTAACCATAACCATAGCAGAATTTTTTCTGCCAACGATATGAAGCCATCCACCACGCCCACTCGGCCTAGCCTATTACTAGCCCAGCCCCACATCAGCCGGCCACTGTGCCCACCCTCAGGGCCTCAACAAACCAACAGGCAGCCCTTTTACACTCAACTACTCAAAGCCATACACTGGACCCTAGCAACCTGGCAAACCTTCGGGTAGCGTGATCCTTCAGTGACAAGCCTATACTCCACAGTGGCATGCTTTTTCACACCGACTCAAACCAACCATTGGATGCGTCAGTGCTATTCATCGCGGGTTTTTCTGTTCTCCGTTAACTCAGCCTATTGAACACCCTAATGACCCTACCAATAAGTAAATCAGGAGGATTTTTCGGCATAAGAATCCATCTACCTGGACCCAGAGCCGTCCACTCAGACCAGTCCAGTAGCCGATGAGCAAAGAGATCTAGTTCCATTCACATATAGACCAGGCGAATAATGTGATGATCGCCCGAAGACTCATACAGCAAGAGGACAAGTCCCATTGTATGGGCCACCGATATACCCTAAGAAGCCTTCAAAAGGACTACTCTCTTCCTCGTCAGCTTGCTTTGACAATAGAAAAACCCCATCAGGAAACATCCTTAAGCCCAAGTTATCCCATTAACCAAGACCATCGTTGGTCATATCAACCTAGAATGCTCCCTAATCAGCTGGACGCCGGGAATGTGCAAGGCCAAGCCAGCTATACTAAGGGCCAGCGATAGATAATAGTAAGCCGTACTCCAAATAGAAGCACATACCCTTCAAAGTCACAAGAAAAGGACTGGCAGCGACTCTTTCTTTAAAACCTGACCCTTCGACATGTATTCCAAAGGCATCTAGAGCCACTATCCTTCCATTTGATAGGGGTTTGGTGTCAAGCGTAACAATGAAGCCTAGAAAGTTGTCACAGCCAGGGTAGTTCAACTATTATACTATCCTTTATACCTTAGCATAATGATACAACCCCTTTTTCAAAAAAAAGGCCGCTGAATTTTTTGTTATCGTCCTTAGCATTACTCCTCGCAAAGTACCCCCTCTAATTCCTTCAGACAGTGCCTTTGGATCGAAGTATCAAGGGATCTCAAGATACCCAAAAATGGTTATGACCAGTTTTAAAAGTTTCCATCATAAACAGTTGAATAAACAGCAAGAGATGGAGACCATGCTTAAGATGCAATGCCATCTTTGATATAGAGAGTGTGAAAGTTCTTTTCATTCAGCTTTCAATAATGTGAACGGTCTCGGACATTACCTACAGCCGAAGGCGTAAGTGGTGACCTTATTTTAAATAACGGTCAAGTGGACAGGGATCCGTATGATCATTGTTTCAGCAGAAAGTTTTATTATTTCTAAAACCTTCATGCCGAAATACACTCCGATATATCATAAAAATAACCTATCAATGCGCGATTCCCAGAAGCTTTAAAAATGCGCTTTCAAAGATTGAAAGAAATATTTCAGAAAGAAAAGGACTTTTTGCACCGAAACATTGCAAAAATACATGAATGACAAAACATCATTCTAAAATAAATAAGGAACGTAGTGTCTATTGCATGGAATTTTCTTTTTAATCACATAGCAGAATTAGCTAAGCACAGACATATGCCCTGCAATAAGCTTGTGCATCAGCCCTACCGTAACCGCGCACATTAACTGTCTTTTACTCGCACGCACATCTAGATGCCATGTACACGGAATTTACATATAGACTATAATGCACAGCCTAGATTAATTATATGACTGTTATAAGCAATATTAAAGTATATGGCAGATATTAGAATAATGCATAGCAGCCACACATCATAGCACATGGCAGACTGACTAGCGGGCGACACACGTGTACTCCCAGCGGTGACGACTTTAGAGAACTCATCAAGGATAGACTAGTTAGTGAAGGGCCTAGCGCGCTGCTAACGAGCATAGCCACTCGAGCTCGCTAATTTTCAGAGGGGAAACTGGATATCAAGCAATTAGCTCATGAGAATTTTACCCTAATTATAAATAAGTGCAATAAATCAATACCTTAAGTTTCATAGCTATCCGTCATACCCTCCCCCTCAAGCCAAATCTAATTATTTTTAGCCCAGGGTTCCTACAAAATCAAAAGAAACTGTAGTAGTCGTGAAGATTCGAACATACAGCCTCTGCCTATCTTTAGTCGGCCCCATCTTATTTTAGCAACTATCCCTCAAATAGAATACCTAGGAAATTTCCAAACTATCTAATAGACTCTCTTTATTTTACGAATCTGTAACGTGAAAAGCCATCAATTTTTTTAGAGCGTCTTTTTCAAATTACAACGACCACTCCGGACTAAAAAGTTCATTTCTCACTATTTCTGAATGAACTTCTTTCACTAAAATCCAAATATTTACTAATTATTTTCTCTCTTTAGGACTAGGGATCGACCGGGGATTTACTTTGTTCTTTTCTATTTACTCAGCAATACTCTCATAAATAGCTTATGACCTTTCCAGTAGCGACATTAGCTTCAGACCCCAGAACTTTTAAAGAAAACTTCATCCAGTGCGCCTTCTGAAGTAAGAGCTGAACTATTGTGTACACATGCCTAGGCATCTACTGACCTCACAATGATACTAGATATCCTCCAGCTGAATCCTCAAAGTAGGGCCGCTGCAGGCCTGCATACCTGATGCTTACATTCCCCTACAATCACCTCAAAAACGGTGACGACACATGACCGCCGAATAGTTAAGATCTACTTAGCAGCATGGAATGACATCCTTACAGCACCAAAATTAACATCCATTATGTCCCGCAGATATAAATTCGTCATTCATAATACCTAACTTTTTATATAAAGAATGACGATCTACCATCATCTTGTAGTAACGGAGATCACATTCATTACCTTAGCCATAAATGATTGTCAACTATTGCTTCAGGCCAGTCTATCTATTGCATGAGTGAAGGCAAGTACTACAGAATGTTTAAAGGTTAACTGAGGTAAATAAGGCCTAACTGACACAATCATTTTGGAAAATGAAATTTACTCTTAATCATCTATTGGCTTGGATCTTTTACGTGCCAACATACGGATTTCAGCATTTTGTCATGTTATTTGATCGAATGCCTTATTATCCAGAAAAGGGATAACTACGCCCTCGATATCATAAGTATTTCTTTTCTCATTCGTAAATTACCTAGTGCAAGCGCGCTGTATGTATACTGACCGTAAGCATCAAGCTCAGCGTGATACATACAGTTAAGCTAAAACCGTACTCTTGCTAGCCGAGGAGCTTAAACAACAACTGCCCGATTGCATAATGATAGAAGTGACACGTTTTTTAGTTTGTTACAGTCCATGAATTTCAGCTCTCCCCAAGCATTTCATTCGAACCTTAGCCATTCCATGACCTGTGACTGCTTGGTTTAAAGCCTAGTATATTAGCCCTCCCATAAGCATACAGACCTGCACCCAATAGCATACTAGTTTCTTCAGTTAGCTAAGTAGTATTCCAACAGTAGCATTGAAAGCGTACTATGTGATCTGAAGCCTCCATCTTACAATGAATACGCCATACGTTAGATGCCATTTGTGCCAACACTAAGACACCTCGAATCGCCTACCTCGTAAAATGACCTACTTAACCAATAATGAACCATGCCCCGCAAGTATGCCGCCATACTTTCCTGAGCATTTTCCCTTTATACTTAATAATCACACAGTGGGTACTATACTCTTTGTGGTTCAAATCTCATAGCCTGATGCTATGAGATTTTCCAAATGCATATCCCCCCAAATCATATTGAAAATCGTGACAAATGTGCAAACTCTTACCTTTACAGTAATTGTGCTAGAAACTACATGTTATTGCCGCGTATGTAACAACATGTTATTTGCAGCGCCTGGTCTTTTTAGACCAGTTAGACCAATCAGAGGACTCTTAAGCAATATACCACAACTTTCATGAAAATCTCATCGTAGACAGCCTTGAAAGCACACTTTTGATATAGGTACAGATATCATACGATGCTAAACGCTGTGATTTGTTAATCCACTACTAGAGTTGCTCCAAAAAAGTAGGCTCTTTAGCACCTCATCTCTCTGCAGATATAAGGAATCGTGTCGGGAATACTTGGGATCTCTGCGAAGCCATTATCTATGAGAAAATCACTACACCTGCTTAAAAAATCGGGCAATAAAAGTGTCTACACCACCTTGAATGCCTTTCGTGCAGCCAAGCACCATCCTAAACTCCCACTTAATGATTCCATACGTAAAGTTACTGCCAATTAATAGCCTCTTCGGCCTGACAGATCTTACCCCTTTTCAGTATCATATTATGGGAAAAATTTGGTTTTCTTCATACTCTTTCTGAACTATTGCTCTATGCGTCCGGAGGATATTTAACCCCTACTAAAAAAATGGAACTATGGACCTTTTATAATCATTACTGCGGATCATCAAGCTTGAGCTGTAATACATAGATCTATTAGAGGAAGATTTTCTAAAATATCTCTTGCCAAGGTAATCACTCATTGCAGATGTACTCACCAAATTCTCACATATTGCCCAAACTGCCTGACACAGTCTAGATCTGCCCAGCCAACCCTCACCTCACCTCATCATTCAGCTACCATCAGCCTACAGCCAGAGAACTTCTCAATAAAACCTGATCTAGATAGGACCCAAGGCCCTAGCAAAATGAACAATCAGTTATTTAATTTCAGTACAATGAAGAGAACGTGCTGTTCTTTTTTTGCGGGGGGGGAGGATGCAGCTGACTGCACTAAACAGTTGTTTTTTATTATCTACGTAGATGCAGAGCCGTGACTGGCGCCCGTAGATTTCAATTAATCATCTCCTCATCAACCCTAAAGACCATGCCTTTATTCCTGTGCACAAGGATTTTTTTCTTCACTTTGGTGGTTACCAACAACACTTTTGCAATACACACAGCGACTGTCTGAGCCATGTGCATACCTTATAATCTCAGTTGCTGTACTATCCTGGCATCTGATCTATATTACACTACTTGTACTGCCCCCCCAGTAACACCAACAGGAGCAACGTAAAGGATTGGTATAGACAACTTTCTGAGTTCTATGATAGCTCTGTCGCACACTTGCCAAATAGCTAGAGTGGCTCACTGTATAAACTTCAAGGACATCAATCAATTACCTATCTTAACTTTCACCTTCTACAACTAATGCTCATAGGCCAAGTACAGGGTGATAGCCGGTCCACCCCTATACAAAGATAGTATGTTAAATATAATCAATGATAATAGCAAAGGCCCACAAAGAAGGGAATTATAGTCACCTATTCCATCTATCTAACCATTCACCTCGATTTCACACTAGTACATTTGCACAGTGTGGTGCTTGGCAAACAAGTAATATAGACTTTTTGACATTATGAATTATAAACCAATTATTTTCATTTCTTCAAGTACAGCGATGCATTAAACAGCAAGCCATTTGATGACCCCATGCATCACAAACCAAGCTAAGATGGTCGCTGCATCGGGATCATAATTTTCTACTGGCCCAGAATTTTTCTAACTTCAAATTTCTGATACTCCCAGCTTAAAAAAAGGTAATATGCACTTCAATAGATGGACAACAAGAGGGATGGTAATGGTGAGTACCTTTGAATGCCCCAATAGTAAAGAAAGGCCAACATTGACTATCGGATAATACTGAGTTTGCCACTTGTGAAGGGCTAAGGACTTCATGACAGGACACCAAGCTCGTTAAAGGACCTTTAGAAGACCAATAGATGAACAAAACTATAGAGCACACCTATATAGCATGACATTATCTCAATACTACCTATCACATGTCAATAAGTTGTGTACAAAGTAGCATACTTATGACCAAATTAGCCCCACAAGCAACTGCCATTTCAAATAAGTTGTTTTTTAAATACATTCTAGTTTCGTATCACAAAAGTTTTCCTAGATGGCGTTGTACATTATGAAAACAAACAGAAGCCAGCCACATTGTTACAATGCGAAGCCAAAACATTAAGGGGAAGGCCGAGTTTCATGATCACAAAACTGCATTGCAAAATATATGTTCTGCCAAATAACATTGCCAGTGATACTAAAAATTTGCATTATAAGAGTTTGGGGAGAAGGAGCACTATTAGGTAGGCTCCTAAACTGATGCATTCCAAAGTCAGAGCCCCCTCCCCCCCCCCCCCCCCCCAAACAAAAGGGTCATCAGATAAATACTGTAAGCAGTACATAGAAGTAAGGTTAAAGGAAATTGTCAAAAGATAACATGAAATGAAAATCAGCCACAGGCTAGCAGCATAGACAGAATCACTCTTTCCTGGCTTCAGGCCTTTGTTATCCTGGCGGACCAGCGTCAACATTTTTCAGAGTTCCAACAGATAATACTTTTTTACCAATGATCACAATATTATATACCCCAATCCTCTCTGCACATCGCCTAGCCAATTGGTATGCGTCAACTATGAGAAATTGTTGACACTGCCAATAATTAGCCATTTGTCACACCTTCAGTAAGCATTTACGAAGCTAGCCCATACCCAAAAGGGTTGAGTTGTCAGATCACCATAATTGTGAAGGATCAATTAATTATCAAATACAACCAGCATAATGCACGCGTTGTGTAGGCCTTATCTACCCAACCCTCGAACAGCGCTTCTGCAGGATTCGTTCTCCCTATGTGACCGTCAGTGCTTCACTTGCAAAAAAAGCTGACTCTCTGATTTCTGCCTAGCTTCAATAGCCAGACTAAATGTAAAGGACACAGAATCAAAAGTATTTCATGCGTGCTGCACACCAAGCCACGCTAGTGCACACCCCTAACAAACTAATCCCGAACATGTAGCCCCCAACCATTGCATGCTTGCACTCAGGCAGCTAGTTTCTCTTTCCGAGACCACAGCAGCCCGATTTTATCCGCTGAGCTGAATTCTTTAGGATAAGGACACGGCGCGTCTTTGTGTCCTTTGCGAATCTAAGCGGCGTACCCTAGCCCGAATGCCTAGCCTCCACGACGTGCTCTTGCCTAGGCTTGCGTACACACAATGACTATAATAGCTGTTATGACACACACACCATACCTATAAACCACACACACGACACACAACATCACACCATCACATAGATTCCTTAACCCGCCTTCAGCCCTTCAGCAAGAATTTCTTCCCAAATGAAATAACTAAAACTGTGCCAACACTTCACATCATTATTTTTGCCATAATGCAATTGAGTTACTCGCAGAAACCACTCTGAAGAAGCAATCTCCAGAAGGCTAAAACATATTCAAAATAATACACCAACAAGTGATCTTCATTAAGGACGGATTCTTAATTCTATTCAAATGCCAAGCTAAAAGCTCTGTATTATGCATGACGCCATGATCATAACTTAAATTAACATCACCACAATTTTCTGCACACAAGCAGCATTATCTTACCCTTTACAGAGCGTCACATACTTTACAGCAATTAAGATAGCTGATGCACTTAATACTTTCAACACCTAAACAACACTGGCCACGACTTCGTTATGAGCGAACGGCCACGTGTTGTAGACAAGTTCCAGTCATACAATAGTTGCTTAACCTAAAACAAATTTTCTGTTTTTTGGAGTGAAGTTGCCGAAAGGTGAATTACTAATCAAAAATAATCACCTTAAACAGCCTTTCCTCTAATTGCTTCGAGAACCAGAGATAGTCAAATTCACCTGCACATGATGGCCCAATCATATATGCGTGGTGGTTTGGGCTGGGGGACCCTCAGAGCACTAGACACAAGAACCCTTACTGACTCTTTGGAGATCGAATGCAAAAACATCAGGTAATGCACATTATAAAGCGTGCAAGCCATGTAAACCAAAAATATTAACTAAGATGTACCTAGCCAGGTGCGTGTTTCTGCGTTCAATACTCATATTAAAAACTAAAAAAACAAAAAAAATAACTCCAAATCACTCTAAAAAACGTGTTACCATGAAGAGGATACTCCTACGGCAGCTACAAGTAATAAAAGTCCATTGTTTCCTTTCACAAAATGAAGGGATTTACCACAGTCTATGTTTAAATCTTCGATACATTAATATGGTTTTTACAAATTAAGCACTCAGGAGAAGTTGCATATCCAATTACTACTTGCCAGTTCTCAGAGAAGTAAGAGAAACAAGTTAACACATTTCAAATCACAAGTGAACTTGAAGCAAGCACATACATAAGTGAATTATAACCCATATTAAATTAGTTATTTCTTATTAATTAATCAACTTTTTAATCCTCCACAACCAGTTTCTCTCCCTCGATAAATCTCAAGCTCAGATAATGTAAATGCCCCAATAGAGAAACAGGCTCAATGTGAGCAGTGCTGCAAAAGTTTACCTTAACCCAAAGGAGACTCACATACCCTATTTACCTCCATCAAAGGGTCTAAAACAATAAATTGAAAAACAAAGGAAACAAATCATTGCTTTATCAATTAGAGATGACATCACTTCCAACGCATCACTGCTCTTAAGTTCAATTCAAAGTTCTATAATGTATATGATTCTTCATCTAGAGCCTAACACACCTAGCGAACCAAAAACTAAGACGTCCTGATTGATAATAGTTCGCCAAGCGATGTGCACATATTAGTTCCTTTTCAAGCACACCAAAGATAAGCTATACTTGCCCTACTAACTAACCCTCTTCTTAAAGGGCCGGTATGTGCCCAGTCATCTCAATTGAGCCATTGTCTGCATATAGTAACTCATGCGATGACTCTTCCTTAACACTCCATAGTCGACAATACTTATTAATGCAAAATTGCTAAATCCATGCTTAAGATATAATACCCCTCCTCCACGGATTACCCCTGAATATCGCATATTTTAATCTTCCCACATATAAGGAAAATGATTATCTTCTAAAGAAACTTATGATGAAATTTACCGTAAAATGCTAACTCTCATATACAAAACGAGACTTGGGTGTCCAGGTGGCTAGACTGAAATTATTCACAATTGTTCATACAACTCGAAAGATCAATTACTTTCTTACATCCATTCATCCTTTCCACTTTTATGACATGCGGGGCGGAGAGGTGGAAGGGCGAGTAGCAAGAGCCCTTATTGTCTTTAGCTTCCTGCCATCAGACATCAAACTCAACTATGCAATATATCAAACAAGAGACACTACAAATAAAAACAAAATCTAAATTAGCTGTTACCACTTAAGAAAAGAATCATAGAGGGTATAAACTTTCTTGAGAATGCCGAGTCCATCTAAACATGAGCAATGGTGCGACAGAGGCGTTCACGTCGGTAGCCTTAAGAATGCCGGCTACAAGCATGTGAAGAGTTGTAGCAGGGCTCAGGGCAATGTCGGATCGATCATGGTGAACTAGGTGTCGATTGTGGCTACAAAGCGTGACATGATAGAGTTGCTGAAAGATGGGTGCCAGATGGCTAGTGGATGGTCGTTGTTTTTTTTTAGCCGGGCATGTTATGGATCATGAGAGAGCTAGAGTCGCTTACATATGGGTTCTTTTGGTTATGGAACCAGGTAGGTGGTGGGAGCCATAGTAGTGCGAGAATAGCGAGCATGACACTATAAACAACGGAGGAAACAAGAATAGCAGTGCGTAATAGCATTACTTAAGTGGACTGTAATTCAAAACAATTTAAGAATTCAAAGCTGCGCTCAGACCTTTCAAGCGAAATTAACATATTTGATTTTATACACTTAAATGATCCAGATAATAAAGACATAAAAGCTTCAGTACAGAAGTCATGCCCTGTTTAACATCACAAAGTTTACATCAGAGGTGCCCAGCGCAGTAGAACATTTAAAATTTGTTTGAAGATCAAAACTTGCATATCCCAATGTGCTACTGAAATGCCAGTCCACAACTCCTATTACTACTGAGGGAAAAAAACTTATGTTGACATTACTATCACTATTAAGGCTGTGGATGAGAGCCAAAAGGGAGAGTGGAGTGTATGAATGGAGTCTGGATAGGCATGCCAGAACAGCTATTCAATTATCGGCGTAAGCCGGATGCCTAAGAAAAAAAGACAGAGACAAAGGATTCAGTAATTCGAAATGCATACATCCTAACATTAATTTAGTTAAAATACACCAAAACCATATGTTGTAAATTCTGTGGCTCTCTATAAATTCTGCAGACAGAGTCCATTGTTTTTTTTTTTTTTTTTTTTCTCTTTCCCTACCCGAGGATGATATCTAATAGTTTTCATTAAACAGTAAATTTACAACAACTAAATATTAATCAGGTGCAAAACTGAGAGTAGTAACTTTTTATTCCATCTATGGATCTGATACCTCAGAACTTTAGTAAAAAGGCAAATGACCACTATCATATTTAATCACATACTTACCTCTGTGGCTGTTGGGCCCACCATTCATGCCCTCTGGCGATCGCAACTGTGCCAGTGAATATTTAAAAGCGCTCTCAAAGTCTAACATCATGCATTCCTGAAAGGAAAAAGGAAATATCAGTAACATTACCTCGCACAACTAATCACTGTAAACTTTTCATAAGTTACCAATTCAAATCAAACTCAAATTCAATGCCAAATTCTAGATAACAGTTGTAAAAAGAGCAGGCTATAAATATAATAGCTCAGTCAAACTCATATACCGTAATTATGAATCAGACACATCTGTTATACAGTCACACATAAGTACAGTCCAATGCAAGACATCCTGTTTAATAGGCAAATATGTATGTAAAGACACATGCTAGTATGCATACATCTCATTGATCTTACGGACAGCAGACACAAATGTACATAGTCAGACATTTGTTTTAGTCGAGTATGCACAATATAGTAATCCAGACATCTGGGTAACAGCTCCCTGTCAGACTGACACACAGCTCGATTACAAGCGTTCAAGTCCAGACCTTCTATTATACGTAGAGTAGTACACATCCTGCCTATATCTCACATCCCCGCTTACCTATTTGTAGCGCCACATATAGTAATAGTGTAATGCCATAATAGTACATAGTACACAAAGTATCTGCAATTATTGAATCAGTCACAAATATTGTCACAGCACCAATCACCTAACTTTCCTGTTATAGTCAGTCAGACATGTCTACTTACAGACTCAGTACCAATACATCTACATTTAGACCTAGATGAGGTTTTTACTGCTGGCCAGTTTACCTAACCAATTGGTTTAAGCTTGGTTAAATAAGAACTCCCCCCCCCCATCTGAACCTCACTAGAAAACAACTAAAGGGTATCTTCTTTCAATATGATAAAGGTACATAACCACATTATACAAGATATTTACCATCATTGCTATCTTAGAGATCGATAGTCCTTTACAACGCAAGCCATCACAAAACACACAATACACACACGCACACACAATGTATCACCGCATCGCATACGATTACTGTTCTAGACTACGTATAAAGCTAATAAAAAAAAGCAACCATATTTTAATCTCATATAAAAATTCCAACAAGCTATTACAGCAACAGACAGTAGTTTCTTTCCAACAACAATTATCCTCTTTCATGTGATTCGCGTCTGATCACAGCAATAGTTAGAAGGCCTGCCAGTGACTGAAGGGCGCTGTAGATAGGGAGCGAGGAGGAGGGGAATGGAAGCCGCTCAAGATAATCATCATAATGGACTCTGCTATACCTTTCGGCTCTTGTCCTCCTTTTTACTGCCCTTATACAGGAATCGGCTAGGGCATAAGGTTGGGCCATATCTGAATATCCTTAGACCTGACACCTTTCATTTTTCTACAGATAACCACGCATCATTAGTCCCATACATGTCGATTGCAACTTCAAGTATATCATTAATAGTCATATTGTTCTTTTATTCATCAGACTATGCCTAGCTTGAATGTAAACTATAGCCATGTTTTGAGAGATGTCTAAAACTTCAAATATGACACCATATAATTGATGCCAGATGAAGTTCAAAAATTTGAATTTTTTATCCATTGAGCCTACGTTTTAGGCTTCTTACCATTATGACCAAATGTGCTATAGCCCAATCTAGCGCAATGCATGCATATGCATACAGTAGTGTCATAGACCCCTAATGGGATTCTGATAAGACATCTATCCATAAGTTTTACTGTAGCGATGCTATTAAAAATATCCCTATTTCAAAGCGTTACTCCTATTTTCATAGGAAAGCCTGGTAATACCGCCCGCAACTAATGGAATACCCCCCCCGCCTCTTCCCAAATAAAGAAACAACTTTACAGCAGTTCTCCTACATATTGAAGCAGAAGGATTGAGACAACAATATATGGTACTAATCTCGCATGTTTCGAAAAAATTGTACTGTTGCCCCAGCTAATGTGTTATGACAGAGGTAACAATTTCATTTTGGGGCCGACAGCCTAAATCTTGGTATTCCCATGCAAAGTTATACCTTTGACTGTTAAGGCGGCCCAGTCTACTAGCATACATATTTTAGCTGATTATTATATAATCCTTCACACTCACTACCGACTCACATCATTTTATCACTTCTACAGTCCCTTCTGCAAGCTAGGATATCCACATGCACTGCTTGCGAAATGTATCTTCGTACAATATGCATAGATGGAGAACATCGTGCGCATTTGGAGGCGGCGGCATAATGTTTTTTGCAAATCTGCTCGATACTCTTTACTAAGCCCAAATTTATGCCCCGATAATCTTCCATTTGTCTGTTTATCATTTCTACAAATTTTGCCCCCCAATTACATTACTACTGTACAAATTTTAGCCCACCCCCAATTGACAACAACTTTCTGCCACACAAATTTGAAAATTTTAATTTTTTTCCTACAAAATTTTAAGCCACCTATGAATTTTGGAGGTTGTCCAAAATTCTTGACCCCTATAGTACTGGACTTTCGTGCCCTACACATAAAGCGCTTGTGATTAATAGACTACACCTACCTGCTGATAGATATATACTCAGAGTGAATGATTGCAACAATGTGTTACAAAAATCAAAACAATTGACTTGGCTATAAGTTGCTATTCATGCCATTTCGCCATCCAGTCATCTGTTATTCATTCCTAGTGATCAAGGTGCCCCACAATAGGAAGTCATTGGCTAAACCTAAGCCTTCAAGAATTATGCATCCGAGAGCAATAGCAATGAAATATGGATATAATTATCAAGAAGACTTTTAACTAGAAGACTCTAAAACATATTTCCTACTCTAACCATCTACTTAACACATCACTGCAAAATTCTAAGCTTTCATGTTACATAGGTAACACAAAGATGAGGGCTTCTTGGTATTGCTCACTAGACTGAGTTTCAAGGAAAACTTTTCAGCCATACTCATCAGATTATGCACAGTGAAAATCTATTTGGGGAAATCTCTCTAGACTACTAGAGACATCACTGCCTGTCAAGGGAAATAGGCGATCCGCATAACTCAGTAGGAAGTATGATGAACTACAACCAATGATGCTGCTAATGTCCAGTGATCCCGTTTCCATCTTCTGCTAGTGCCCTTCTTAGCGTAGAGAGATAACTTTTTGCATAAACGTAATTCTAGCTTGAGATGTGCTTTGGCCTGGATAAAGCTGCGAAGCGCCTGCGAGAGAACGTCAACTACCATTAACCAAGAAAATGACAGCTACTTTAAAGATACACATGTATTACACACATATTCTTCTGAAAAGACATGCTCTGTAATAGTTTCAACAACAAAAACTATAGAAGGGCGTTAATTATACCTATTCAGTATGTGAGCATGTCACCTCTTCAACAGAACAAGCTTAGACATCTACAGGATCTAGGCTGCGCGCCCTAGCCAAAGACTACCAGTAGATGTCACCAAATGACACCACTTGACACAAATTTCGATGAAACTATCTTATCAGTTATGGGTACACAGCTACGGATAAGTTCACCACTTTCATTCATAGCCATATCCAGCTCACAGCTGACACTTAATTCATGATTTTGTGCTCCCCCTCCTTCCCTCAAAACCGTGTCCTTTAGACCCGATGTCTTCTCTAGTAGTTGGCTTAATTATAAATCCAAAGGAACATAATTGTTACTCACTTTGACAATAGAGACCATGTTGAGGCCTGGCATAACGATATCTCTATTCAATTCACATACATCGAGATCATTACTTCCAATGTAAAGTATATGCCCACGAGGAGCCAATTACATGCCACATCACAATATAATTTGCAAGCCAAGATAGTAACCAGATTCATCGCGGTCTTTAGTCCTTTTTCTCCTTAATTGCTATCAATGTTCATCATATAAATTCTTTGGCCTCACAAATATTATATGTTCTCTTTATATAAAATCATGAACATGATAAATTTCTAGCTGATAATAGAAATGCTAGGCGACTCTTACAACACTAAACTAAGCTTTGGAGTGATGTACCTAATATGATCCTATTCAAACAGCTGAATTATAGTGGTATGCTTAAGGATATTACGGAGGATCATAAGGTGCAGCAAGATCAAGAAAATAACAGGGGGCATATTCCAGGACATTTCCCAAGAGAAGGCGCCACTGCCAAGGTACTTGATTAGCTGTCCTGAGCGATAGGGGTATCAAGCGGGAAGTCGGAGTCTCCCCTCCCCTTTTTTTGAAATTTTGCCTTTATGGCAGAGGACTGAGAGAGAGTTAAATGCGTGACATAATATTTAGGCATACATGTTGAAGCAGTTTTTCTGCCACTAATTTTTTCCTTTCGATAGCATGAAGACAAGTTACAGGAGGCCGCGCACAGCACTAGTTGTGCCCCCGCCTCTAGATCACGCCCCCACTGGACCTAATACTATTATACCAGGCAAGTCGCGTCAGTACACAAGACAGCAAGTAGTTCAAGTCAGGTGGCAGCAGGTGCTCAGTTCCTCTATAGCTACATACTGCTATATAAATCAGGGCCCAAAGAGTAGCTATATAGGCTCTACAACACTATACTGCATGACCAATTGCGGACTTACTTCAGTGATATGCACCAGCAGTTGGATATTCATGCATACTAGGTTCAGCCTGCCCTTAGGCAACCATGCAGACGTATGAATTAATTAGAGCCTCAGCTAGAGGCCTATGCGATTAAATGTTCAACGCATTAATTGCAAATTCACAGCCCTACACATCTAGAATTGGAACCTCAAAGTACAATATTTAGAAATGATGCACGCTGCAACTAGCGTGATCCTTAGTCTATTCTGCAAGTACTTCAGCTGCCCTAATGCAATCAGCTACAGAAGACAGGCCTTACAGCCCGCTTTTCCCTAGCTCCGAAAAGAATCAGTGACGGTTTTTACAAGTAGACGAATAGTCAAGGCCCTAATTAGTGATGCGTTGGCAAAGGTTAACTTATAAATGTATGTCCCCACACTTATAGCCCGCACCACCTTCGCCGAAATATAAGCGGGGAGGTGCGCGGTGAAGAAAGGGCTACAGTAGGTGTACAGTATACATGTCAGCCTTTTGGCCAGGCTAGGTAGTCAACTTTTTTATATTTGTTATGATTTAGCGCATGGGGCCTAGAATACACCCCCACCCCCTCCCCTAAGATTAACAGATCCCCCAAGATTTCACAAATTGCCCCAAACTTTCTATACCACATAATTTACTACACATGTAACAAGTTGTTGTAATATTCAAAATGTTAGTGCTGTTGTGTAACATGGTGACACACACAACGCATTTGATTAGGTCAGTTTACATACACCAAGGCAAGTATGAACCCTTGATACCTAGCTAACATTCCCTGCTTGAGATCGCAACACAAACCAATGCTAGCATATATTAGCATACTCGACGCTAAACAAATGTTCCATTTAGCCACACAGTAAATTTAACGGTGTGAAAAAGAGCCCGATTCCTTCAAAGTGTTTGAACCTTTCATCATAGATGCCATTAAAAATATACTGCCAGTACTCACCTAAGCCCCAAGATTTGTATAAGAAAGGCCCATGGTAGCAATATTATGAATTTCTAGCACGTCCAAAATTTTGCCACTGTGATGCATGAAAGTAAATTCCCACCAACACCACAGACAGCCCAATCATATTTACTACAATGTCCGCTCCGCACAGCACTGTGTAGGATGAGCTGTAGTGCACGACCGAACACTAGGCCTACACAGCCTCCTTTACTGAGGACTAGCTTATAGTGACACATATAAATCTTGTACAGCTGCGGCTGCAAAAGTTGACTTGATAGTCCTTTTCAAATTTTTGCGAGCTCTTTCCAGGCAAAAATCTCAGTGATCCCAAAACAGTTGGCACACACTGCCTCTAAAGCCCGTCTTAAGATGACCATTAAGATTCCAGAGAAGCAAAACTCATAGGATGCGTATACTGCGTAGCGCCAGTATTTCCCCCTAACCTAGCCTTGCCATGTTACCGGATACCTCAGCGACTAGTTTTTCACGATAACACTTTGTTCCCTTGCAAACTATTAGGCCCTGACTAGGCCTATCGTCCCGTTTTCAAGAGTTACTCTTCCAGCACATGCTACTGTGATGACGGTAACATCCCTCTTAGCTGATACCTGCATTTGCTGCCAATGGATGCTTGCCTAGATAAACGTGCATATGCTTGCCATGTAATGAACTTAACCACAGCTATAATCCAGACTAAGCGCCTATCCACCTATGTCACTAAACTGAAGCAGCCAATTGGCCATTCCTATTTATTAGCATAGACTTCAGCTGTCAAACATCCTAGTAACAATGATTAATTAGCGCTGCGAAGAATTGTTTAAAAAACAAAATAGGATTTAAGGACTGTTCTATAGATTTTTTCCCCCCACAAAATTATGCGCCTCTTTTTGGACACTAGCCCGATGCCAAAGTATCTTAGAATTAAGGTAGCTTCTAAAACATATAATATGACCTGTAGAGCCTTAGACCTTAGTCTGCCCAGTCAGCTGACCATATTATTATGTACCCGAGTCGCCTTTAGGGCAACCTTCCTCTATACTAGAGCAGCAATAGAATTGCCCACGGCATACCCCACTCTCTCGAAAAATTTTGCCACTTAGTCTCAATAACTATTCTCAAATTACACATATACTCAGACAATTTGACTAGCCTAGCCTAGCGAGTCAATTTACATCGTTTCCCCGATCCACATCATTCTCAAGCGATACTAGGCACTTTAGTCAATCAAAAACAGACCAAAACTTCTCAATTCTATACCAAACGATTCCTTGTTTCTTTTTTTATACAATATCTATCAAGCATAAACTGACTAACTCTTTGTTACATAGACCTTCCACACCTATTGCCCTATGCCTTAAATAGAAACACTTACTGTTACAACTGTCAGCGGTTTTCAATCATTCCCATAACTTTTTATTCCCTTCAGTCTTCAACCATTCTACAATAAATTTAACAAGAGTCAAAAACTGAAAAAAGAATGCCGGGTCAAAACACATTTGAGTACACAAAACAAACATAACTTTATTCCTGTTTTTGGCCTAGACATCCTAACAGCCAACATAAGGACATACTCTGATAGAAACAAACCGGTGGGAAATATCACATCTAGCACCCCTTCATCTAAGACTCGCTAGCTTACAGTCAATACACTGTACCTCGAATACTTGCCCAGGTATTGCGGATATATGCATCATAAAGTTTTTCCCAACAAAAAGATGCGCCCCTTGCACGAGATCAGACACTACTTACTAGCAAAAAACTAAGAGCAATTGAAAAAAAAAATGTTTCCTTTTAGATGAACTAGCTAAGCCCACTACTAAGAAAACAGGCCTATGCAGTGTACAGAAGCTCACGCTACGATGTGCTAGTCCTCTGCTGCACATGATTCCATAACATGCCTGCTGTACAATGCATAGTTGCCCAATACTGCATCATAGTAGCAGTATATTATAAGTTTAAACTTACTACTCTATCGCACTGACCATATGTACATTAGATAGTACTGAATTACAGCATGAGCAGTTGTAGTCAATACATAAGGCCATATTTCATAACTTGCTACAGCAGTATATAGACCTTACAGTTGCTGAAATGCCCCTACCGGGTAACGTGCCGTATATTTATTTAATACCCACAGACATCACAGTGTTACAGAGACTGGGCAATGCTGCTGTCATTTGCATACTACCTTTAGGATCCCGCTCGTAAAAACTAGCTACACCCCAATCATGTTTAGGATGCGTGTATGTTCTGGTCCCCTAGCCTAAGCCTATGCTTATGTTATATACAGCTGGGAAATTGAATCTCGCACACACCCAGAGATAATCTGAGAAATCTAATACACGTTAGCTTCGTTCTTTTTTTTTTTGAACGTCAAAATCTAATACACGGTAACTAGCGAGGCAGTGGCATGCGCAGCGATGGCAGTTAATTAGGCGTAAATTGCCGTATACATGGGAAAAATGGTGGCTTTTCTTAAAGACTCCGTACTGTTAGCAGCCGATACAGTTGTTTTTATTCAGAAATAATACAGGGCCGGTGCGAAAATGAGTAAACAATCACAGAAACAATGTACTGGGACCTGCGAGGACTGGGGTGTTAACACTGCAGAACGCTGAGGTTTATTTTTTCTTTTTTTCCTGCCCCATTTTGTTCATAAAATTTTGTGCACACAATAATGTTATTGGTGAAATTCGCTCTTAATCATTTACTGCGATCGTTAGGCGTGAAAAAGCGTGTGCATTTCCCCAGTCTCTGACCCCAGAACGTATTTGATAGTCTCGTAAGCATCAAAATCATAAAGTCAGTCGATCATTGACCTGGGTGTCTGCGCTGTACAAAGACGCCGTCAACCCTGGAACGTGCTAGACATTCGCGTCCATACAGCTACAGCTATAGGTTTACGCTTCACACATAGCACGATGTAGACCGTACGTCTAGCAACAATCCATTGCAGAAATGCATGCCAGACGATGTTAGTGTACTACTCACAGTAACATGCCAGGAGAAAAACTATTAGCCTACAGCAATATAGAGCCCTAGGAGAACAAAAGTTACGTGAGAAGTAGGCACTAGTGTATTACCTATAGATTAGGCCTACCTATGAAAGCCTATAACTTAACCTAGAGTATACGTGAAATTTGAGAAAGACTGAGACGCATTCAACATTGTTTGAAGGTGCAAGAGACCAATTTTACAATAAGTAGATGTAGATGACATATTAGCCTGAGCTAATCATAGTATGGGTAAGCCGGAAGAAAAAAGAAAAATAAACGACCCAAATTACTACGATCAACAGACGAAGCGGACTAGTCAGTCCTCAGATGTTAAGACGGCTAAGTGGTTCGTTCGCCACTACTATACTCTCACTTATACACAGTTCTCTCACACTGAATGCATAGAAAGAAAATAGCGCGAGAGGGGCGGGCGCATCAGCCATACTGTGGTAATGGTTGAAATTGTTACCTCTTCCTTCTCACCTCGAAAATTTTGGAAAGGCAAAAATCCTTACATAGTAATTAGCATGAATTTTCTTCCTCAGATCCTTACAGGAGATATTGCTTAGTTAGTTTTTTGATCCCATGAGAATCTTCTGCCCAAAGTGCCAAAATCGTGAACATGAAACTATCAGCAACTTTTTCCCGCTAGTAAATTTTTGAACCATCCATCAAGCAGCTATGGAACATTGTGTTTAAATAATTACAGTATGCTCACAGGCGAATAATTTAGTAGCTATCAATTCGTGCCATAGCGAGTTTTCGTGGACCTCAGTTCTGCAATTGTAAGGGTAAATTAAGGAGAGGGGGATTTCCGACCGTCCACTTGTAAGAGAAAAATGTTATTCATTTCTGCAGGCAAAAAGATTTGTAAGCCTATAAAACTATTTCTATCTATGACAGTAATGACTATAGGAACATGTTCGACTCACATCCTAAGATTGACTATACAGAGAGTTTTCACATTCAGTTGCCGAAAATTGCCCCCAAAAAATCAATCGTGTTCAGTTTGTTTTTTTTTACTCTGCTAATTAAGACCCGCCCCCTTGTTGTACAGATTAGACCACCCTGCTTGAGCTAACTCACGAAAACACCCCCCCCACCCCCCCCCCACCCCCCACCCTAAACAAAGATGTTGTCTTTTTCCCTTTTACTTATCCCGCCAATTTATGCTCGAATGAAGAAAACAGAATAGGTGGAACCAAAAAAGTAGGTCAAAACCGCTGTGGTTATCTCAGCATCCACAAAGACAGAATTTAACCTGATTTAAACCAGGCTCAAAACTAAGGTTTAAGTCCAGTCAAAACAATGGTCAAAACCTTTATTTGGACACAAAGGCGAAGAATAAATAAATCATTACATCCAATCACAACTGTGATATAGGAATGCACTTAGACGGATTTCAATATTAAAGCCAAAGGTTTTAACTATGCTGGATGATTGATGTTATTTCTCAATTAGTAATTTGTTATTGCCGATACTCTCATATAACTAACATAATCTTGGGCACTGCTTGGAATATAGTACCTAATACATTGACGATTAGAGATAGGGTTGTGAGAAGTTCTGATATCAATAAAACATGAAACGAGAAAAGTATTCTCTTTTTTCAAAGAGGGACACCAAAATATATATTATGTGCTTGCATGACTAATTGCCAAATTAGTACATGCATATCTGCCATTAAGCAGTACAAGAATTAGCAACACATCGCCAACTATCCTGTATAACCGGTAATTCATGACCTCCACCAGGAAAGATAGGCAAGGACAATTCTTAATGGAAGGTTTTGCCAGATACAAATCACATAATATTCTACGGTATTTTCTCATCAGAGGAATACTTAGCATTCAAAAGTCCTGCATATTTATAAGTGTTTACATAGTCAAGCAAAGGGGCACTAAAACATCTCGTTGCACTAATTCTTAATGGAAATTCATATAAAATCTTTGTGTTGGAAAATGGTCACTTCAGACAGCAGATTTATACATCGAAAATATTTGCATACTTAGAATGAAATCAAGCATGAATTAGACTACTGCTGGCCATGAAAGTATAACTTCCTACCAAATGACTACTTGATGTTTTGTCTCATATCTGTTTCTCCTGATTTCTCAATTAATCATAAATTATTCACTAGGTTGCGTACTATAATTAGACAAACAGACGCATAAAATCAGTAAGGATCTCCTTTAACCCTAAGATCAGTGAAATTTCCTAATGATTACTATATGTCCACACAAAAAGTAGCTACACATTTTGCACTTGAATAAAGCCCAATTTACGAACGCCCAAGCTTGGTCATGAGTAAATTGCGATGCGCCAGCCCAGGGTCTACTATTTGCATAAAAAGTTAAGAATATTTATCTATCTTAGGACTTAGGCCCAAGAATTCATTCCTATCTTCCATCGCTCGAAGGTTGTTTCCTAGGCTCTAACGGAATGATACATTTGCCGTAGCAATTTGGAAATATTATTAAATTGATTTGGCCCAGGAAATCTTACCGGATCAAAAACAATAGTCACTTTTGATTTTCATCCTAAATGTTTTTGAAGGAAGGAATGATTTTTTTTTTTTTTTTTTTTTTCGCGACAAAACCGCTTCACTAGCACGCGCCTTTAAGCGCATGCCGAACTTTAATTTTAGAGAATATTCATATCAACCTTTATATGAAAATAGAAGCCCAGGTTAAATTCTTCACCCTTTGCCCTAATAAGTTACATCTTTACATACAGCTAAACCAGAAGAAAGCCAAAAGGCCTTAGTGATTCTCTTGCACAAAAGGGCCACCCGGGGGTGCCTTATGCGTTACACTGGTGTGAGGTTCATCCATCAAATTTTATAATTCCTTCTTTTCTTACATCATTTCTTGATGATGTGGTCACAATGTTGACCCCTGCTCACATCAGCTTCATAGCGCAGATGACCTTAATATACCGAAACTTGAATAGACCACAAAAAATGAAACCTCCCCCCCCTCCAAAAAAAATAAATACATAAAATTGTATGAAGAAGGGATTTATCTGTGAGCTTTCCCTCCCTCTCGTAATGACATGTAGTTATACAAATAGTGTCACGTTTTCGAACCTCGTGGATGACCTCAAATGCGCCTTGCCTGGGACTAGGCCCCCCTCAGCCGAAGGGTCTAAACGGCTTAATCCGTAGTTAAGTCCGTTACGACGCAGGCTGCCGAATCGAATCGGTAAAATAAGAGAACCACCAAATCGTTTGTTTAGATATTAAACTGTCTTTATGCATCCTTTAATAAATCTGTTCGCACCGGCAGGTTCACCATTAATACCTAAAACTACCTCTATGCACGTAACACCGCCCAAGAGTGCTTGCCCCAAAACCACGTAACAGACAATGCGTAAACTATTCGCATGAAAAACTACAAAAACGTTTTTTTTCTAAAAAAGACCTTTATAATGCTCAGTAATGCACAGGTGCCTGCATTGGATTTGGTTTTTTTTTTTTTTTTCTTTTTTTTTTTTTTTTGACGTTGCCCCCTAAAGTTGACTGTATATCCTTTATTGTTCGTTTTTAGATCCGCTTCTAGCCCCATGATCTGCCGCGAGTGGGTTTAGCCGAATGAATGTGGCAAGAATACTACTTTCACTGCTAACTTTGCCACAAGGATTAAATATTATCAAAGGCTGCCAGAGGTACTTACAATATGACCCAGCCTAGCACTGCTACAACAATCCACCATCACCTTTTAAAAGTGTGGCAGCAACCGTAAACTTGAAAGATAAGACTAAAAAAGTATACCTCTAGCATGCAGGGAAAAATCATCATGCTTAATATCGATTAAACCCAAGATAAATGCACTTAGGGAATTTTCCCGGCTTTAGCTGTCCCAGCTCGTTACGTGTTTACAGCTTCCATCAGTACTGCATAAACATATGCAGTCTCAGCCACAAAATCAGCTGGACCCAAGTCTATGTAAGCTCCTGCCGCCTTAATTATGCAAACCCCTGGCTTGCAAGCCTTGCCTAGGTAGCACACCTAAAATATTTGTTTTTTTTCTCTTTTTTAAACTCATGTATCGGGAGGAGGTGCTAGCCTACCCCCATTTAAACTAATCTTAATAATTTGAACTCAAAAACAGTTTAGGCGCCGAGGTGTCCGAAAAGTTGTTTTTGGCAGACCGGCGCCCGCCACCCTAGCCGCGTCGGCAATAAATGCTACGCGGCCGATATCGGCCGTGCGCTGAAACCCATGGCGACCGATGTAGAATTTGTTGAACAAAAGAACATCGTTCCTAGCCAACGAGACGCAAGAATATACCTCCTGCAGACTGCCCTATACCGTTATATTCTGGTCAACGAACAATAGTCCCTCCTCTACGCGTAATCCGCTTCAGCGAGTACTCCGCTTTGACGGCGGTCATGTGCACTTCTAGCATACGAAGCAGAAAAGGTATCGACATAGAACAGTAAAAATAGCCATGCAGTACTGAAAGTTCGCCCTTTTTTTTGTTTTTCTATTCTCTTCTCTGTTTTTATTTTTATTTTTTTTTTTTTTTCTTTCCTTTTGTTTTTTTTTTTCTTTTTTTTTTTTTGGTTTTCTTTCCCTTTCTTCTTGTATTGTTTAGACGCCATGAGCGAAAATGGCGTGTGTATCTGTAATGAACAGATTTACATAGTTGTATGGTCCTGTAAATGGTCGTACGCGCGCATCAGCCCTCAACAGGCTAAGGGTTCGCACAATGATTGGAAGACTGATGGAACCCTGCTTCCGAATGTGATAGAACGACGCCTCAATTAACATCGTACGGTACCGTTTGTAATAATGCCAAGGCATGCCTGAACCGCCAGTTTTTTCTATTTGAACGTTATAGTAAAGATTCCCTCCCCCCCCCCCCCCCCCCCCCCCTCAGAAAATAACTCTAATTAATACTCAGCAATTGGAGACTTCCCCGTGTTTAAAAACTAACTAATGCGCGCTTTGCTGTCACTTTGATTATCCCGATTAACCTGTTTCTGGTGAAATCATAGTAATGAGCAAAGCACTTGCAAACAGCCACTGCATGAAATACCAATTTAAATGGCAGCCGACTCCGCCCAAACAGCTTAACACACAAAGAAAAACGGTCTCTGGGCTACTGGTGTGTCCTATTCTCCGACATTTAACCGTATCATAGTACAAGATCGTGGTAGAATGAACGCGAGATACTGACGCCTCATCTTGAATGAAGGGAATATAGAAGATTCAAAACACTGGAAAAACACCTTTTACGCCCATAATGCTGCAATATTTGTTTTGCACGGGACCCCAGCCCTTGACCCCTTATTCATTAGTGACTTAGGAACGCAAGGGGGGGGGGGGGACTGTTTTCGCAAATTGACCGCAAAATTGTCAGTGTTTTCTGACGTCCTCGTGCCACGCTGAATAGGATCTGTGTGGGGGCGGTGGAGCCCGAACTAGATCCCCAATGCCCACAGTGCCACACAGGCTCATATATTGCCCAGGCCTAAAGCCTTTGTAAAGCCCATCGTAGCGAAACTTCTAAAGATACGATTTCGATGACGGCTCATTCAGCACGATTCCATTAACTGGTGAATTTTGAGCTTCAAATATAAAATGAAGACACTTTCTCAATATCAAAAGGACAGTTTATTTCCAGAACCCCATTTTTTGAAAAAAAATGCATGGTGCTTGCGTTATTGTATAATCTCCTTCAAAAAACTAACAAAAACCCAGAAAACAATAAGGAGGCGCCCGCACAGCTTTTACGTAGGGGGAGGGGGGGGAGGGGGGTTGTCGAATAGACTACTAGCCACTTCGTCTAGATAACATCATGTCATACTTCCACTTATTTTGACATAACCTGTCAGTCACTAGTTAACTACGATCTTGAATCAAAATTTTACCCCTCGCTAATCAATGTTTTAAAGATTGATGCAAAAAACTTTGAATAAACCAAAGTGAATGATATTATACGTGAACTACATACTAGTTTTTGCGACTATACAGGCCAACGCATTTTACAACCCTTTGGTTTTCAGCCCCATCCCTCCCCCCTGCGAGAAAGGAAATTTCAGCCCGAAATCGCATAGCTTCGCAATCAAAACAAGGACCGAGGTGCTGACTGGTCTGCCATTTACACTTTCTAGTACTAACTTAATCTACTACCTCGTACTTTACGAAGCGAATCTATACATTGAAAAGCGTCCGGACTCGATACTCCAAAATGGTCGAAGAACTGCCCCGAAAACATTTACATGAGCATAAGTGACAAAAGAGCCCTTAATTAAAACCAATCTAGCCTAGATACTTTGCGCAAGCCCACTTTAGATAGCCGAAACTTTTTACTCCATACTATTTTAAACTTTTCTTTCATGCATAATATTGTACTTGGCACTGTTCATGCCGTATTGCCATAACTACGGCACATAATGCTACAAAGAGAAAACCCTAACCCTACACATTGGTGGTATACTGCCAATACAATCTCCTTACTTTCAAGAGCACCCTGTTTCAGACTGTATAATATTTTTCTAATTATTTTTCATTGATGAGTGCTCTACCAAAGTTATGGCTCCTGTTCTTTTACGTGCTCCTAAGCCATGACAGCGACCAGCTAGGTACTTCTATTCTAAATCGCACAGGGTTGCGGGTAGGCATCCAATTGCCATGCATAAAAAAACTTTAAAAAAAATTCATCAAATTTGCCCCCTATATATCATGTTACGAGAAGCTACTATATGCCCACAGTCATTAGTCTCCGTTTAATATGAACCAAACCAATGGAGTTGGAGCCTCGCACCATCTCATAAGGTGAGGTCCTAGCCATAGGGCATTGATAGAATTTATGAACCACCTTCGCCTCCTCTCACATTCAAGTGCCAATGAGGGCAGGCCGTACGGGACTGGTTTTCTCTGGAGGGCTGTGATTTTTTGGCCGATCCAGACCTAATATAACTTCCATTTTTCGCCCGACTGAGACAAAATATCTGCCGCCATTCAGGTCAGGTTTCTGACATGGGGGGGGGGTGGCCCTGCCCCCGGCCGTACGCCTATGAATGAGGGCACCAAAAGCTGCTGTAATACATGCACCCACCCCCTCCATTCCCATCCAAGTTTTTCGAGATAGAATGACCCATCGTGCTTAATACTGTGTCAGGCGCGGATCGGGGGGGGGCTTTCCCGGCCTCACCCCCCACTTTGCCCATCACATACCGAATACTCGAATTACATAATGTATATCTAGTAGTATATTATCCCCCCCCCCCCCCCCCCCCTTGAAATGTCCTCTGGATCCTGCCGCTGTGCGTTGTGTTACACCAAATGTTACTTCGTCTTACTCCTGTCCTCTTACATTTTGATTTTGTTTTTTTTTACTAATTGCACAAGTAGGCCGTACATGCAGGGAACAGTATTTCTTTTGTAAAAATTAAAACAGCCTCCAGACAACGTAAAACGTCCGGGAAAACTTCAAAAGAAGGTTGGTCAGAAGATTTTTTAGCCCAGATCAGAAACTATTTTTCCAGCCCTACCAGAGTTTTTTTAAGCGTCATTTTTTACATTTTTTCTTTTCGTATATTGTTTGGAACTTATCAAACAATGCTCACTTAACCAGCAGCCTCATTACGTTTCATTTTCATGACAAGCTTGTAGCAGGACTCAAGTAATGAAACCTCCTGACCATGGGCGGTCAATCTGGGTGGGGGCACGTGGACACGTCCCCCCCATTTGATTACAGCCGTTGTCTATTTTGGGTCGTATGATAATCTCGGTAGTTTTTTTTCTGGGGGGGGAGGTTTAAATTTGCAGACTTGTCCAACAAAAAAATAGCAAACCCTTTGAGGTTTCGCATAAAAATCTGTAAATCACATCTCAAACCTGAAGAGTTTAAACAAGTCTCATGCGGCGTACGACAGTGTGAAAAACCAAACATGAAAAACACAAAGTAGGGCTGTTAAAGTTGTATCGATGGCGCTAAGGTTTACCAGTATTGGAAATGTCAGTTTAAAGCTAGAAGAAACTGACTGCTTGCCGGAAAATAGCCTGAATATTGTTATCATCCCTAGAAAATCTCTTGCAAAATTGTCTCTTTTTCTGATGACGATACATTTGTGATTCAATAATAACTTTAACGCAGCGATAGAAAGCACTGATCTTGGTCTAAATATGGAGAACTTACCTGGGCGTGTCTCAAGCATAGAACCAATACAAAGGGTGGACCTGCTAGTCCCGAGGTAATGCTCTGGTCTTAGGTATTTGCTTCGAAAATTTTTCCCAAAAAAAAGGTACTTGAGACTTTCCTGCTTCGTGCACAACATATAGGGCCTATTTTCAAATTTTCCATGAAGGTTTTTAAATTCAGTAAACATCTTCGTCCTCACCAAACCCTCACTGGGGGATCCCACTTGCTCATGCATTACATGATGGATTCAGGCCACTAAGCCCGTAGCAGAGAAAGGGCCGGGAAGGGGCACAGGGAAAAAGTTTCGCCCTCCCTAGAAAATGAATGTAAACTTTGCTCAATGCGGTTTTTGTGTATCTCAGTCTTGAAAAAAAATATTTAGTCCTTCTGGAAAAGGTCTTGCCCTTTCCCCCTCCCATCTTCAGTATCTTTGTCGAAAGCCCTTCCAAGACAACAGTTGGGAAAGACAGTCCGACAGCCCCCAAGCTTTTGAGCAGCAAAATAATTTTTCGGGAGCTAATGGGTGGGCGCCAGCAAACACTTTATATGTAAAACTAGCATTACCCCTTTAAAACCTTTCTAATTCAGCCTGGTGCGCGCGATATACCATCCTACCCTCCCCACCCTCCCCCCCCCCCCACACACATCTTGCCAGCCCCGTCTCCGCATCACTACAACCTTGACCGCCTAAGGCCAGGCTCCCTTGGATGTCTGTCCACATACACAGTGTTATCTCCCCCATCCGACCGTTCAACCTCCCCTCCTAGATGGAACCTTACAATTTACTGCATGTACGGGCCACACGAATAATGTAAACATCCATTATCATCCATTTATGTTCCTTGGCTTCGCTAGCGGCATGTACAGCTGTAGTCCAGAGTAACCCTGAACTAAGGGACTTGTTTTTACATGTGGTCTTTCTATTTATCCCCGACAAGGTACAGTAGAAGTGGAAACACCCAATGGAACACGTTTATAGTCGGCACGGTTACTCTGCTGCTTGCGATGAACGGTCCTATACCATCTCCGCGTATAGGCCTGTGTAGCTAACCTAACAAAGAAAACTTCATATCTGTACATGTGCACTTATCCCTCGTGTTCAGGCCAGCTGCAAAGGCGAAATTAAAATACGTGAAATATCAGCAATTTTAGCACTTACCATCCAAGATTCATGGCCGACGTTATTCTTGGTTTTAAATTAGTCCCGATACTGCTTAAGGTATTCAGAACCCGTGTAGTACAGGGTGAAATAACGTAAATTGTAAACCCCAAAATGGCGCCGACCTTCAACAATGGCAAAATGTATTCCAGTCCAGTGAGTGACGTCACATTGTGTTTGAAGCCTTCTGTCGGAGATCGGGTCGCCATTTGATAAAAGTAAATTGCTCGAAAAATAGCACATTGGGCATCTTTTCAAAATGTGTTTACATGGAATGTTAGTTTAAATATTTGGATACATGGTATGGGCGTGCTTTGCATAGAATCGTAATTCGCTGCAAATTCTGTCACTGATATTTTTGTCCAGGCTCATGCTTCGTAATGACCGCAGTTCGGAAGTTCTGTTAGGCTATGTTTCACATTGGAAGCCCATTCTAGTTGACCTTACCCGGAAGGAAACAGGATGCAACGTCACTTAAACATTGCACGGGATCTTTCCATGATCTGGGAAATGGCGCATGAAATGGGAAATAGACAAATTTTTTCGGGAATGTGTACTGGCCAATTTTATAGGTTACATTGGCCATGTCGATTGAACAGTTTTCTCCTTAGGTCCCGTGACAGTGGACTCCTCCGTGGCCCAACTCAGTTTACTGACTGTTTCATGTGAAAAAAATGCTGGAAGCCGATAAAATAGCACCCTTCCTAAGATCCCACTAAATGTTTTAAGAATTGCCATACAAATTTTTTACACAATGTGGGGGGACGTACCCGTTCTTGGCTGTGGGTAAGGGGATCGTGGGGGTTTAACCTTTTATTAAACAAAACTCTGTTTTCATACGCAAAAAATATTCAAAAACTCTTCAGTTTTAATGAACGACACTAAACTTTAATTTTTGGGAAGCCTACGAGAAAGATCTGATCTCAGTTGGGGAAGGGGTCTGACTGAACATTGTGTTGGACCACCGTCCTTGGAAATGATCCAAGGGAAATGCTTGACCCCAAGACCCCGTACCCGAGGGTGATCCCTAGAAAAAAAAAAAATCGCCCCTGCAATTTCAATGTAACCATTGGTGTCATCGCATTTTGAATGTCCTCTCTCCTAATAAAATATCACCCCCCCCCCAGAAACTGTTTCTTCTCCTTCAGCACCTTGATTGGGCTACGGGCCCTGTAATGGTCCCCCTCCCCTTTGGCGAATTTTTTTAGCACTTGACTGAGTACTGATGCACTTTGGTCCGTGGGGCTAATTTAAAAGGGTACGGGTCTTTGTTGTATCGGTGTAACATTATTTTTACAGAGGGAACAAATGAGGGAGTTTTTTGTCAGTCCTGGCCCGGAACAAATCTGGAGCATATGCCACTCTTGTCCCCCGCAACATTTTGACAAAACGACTAAATCCCCCACCACCCCTCCCCGGCTTCTTACATCTCTGTACGGAAGGAAGTCGGCTTCTACATCGAAACGCTATCAACTAATTTTCTTTCCTTTCACATCATACTGTGGCGGCTTCCCCAGTCTAAATGGCTTCTGACATGTAGGCGTACATTCTAGTCTGTGTGGGTGGTACCCTCACCCTTCCTCCTCAACAAATGGTAAATCATGTCGAAAAATGTCCGCTTCTTTGCAACGTAATCTCATGAGTCATGATGTTTTTGCTACTCAGGAAATTTTCCATTGCGGCACTGACTACAAAAGCTCATAGCACATACTTAGAAAAATTTCGGCCTCAACTTTCATTGCGCATTTTCTTGTGTTTAAACGAAAAACCAAAAACAAAGAGAAGAAAATTGAATCAATAACCCAGCGAGTATGGCCCACAAACATGCAAACGTACCGCCAATGTAGCCTTCGATTGTTTGAAACCTTGTGCATTTAAGGCCTGCGTGTATACAGTAGCTTACTGGAGCCGTTAAAATTAGAATAAAAAATGAAAGTATAGACCACCTTGCAAAAATTGCCAAAAACACTGGCGAAACATCGGTTAAGATGTTAGTATTGTTCAATACGAAAACAGTTAAGGAGAAACCATGAAAGACATTATATGGTAAAATTCTTCCCAGTTCTAACACAAACTTAGTAAGCCTGCCTCTGGGTTTTAAGACCTAGCCTAGTCCTACGTTGTGCGAGTTCCCGCAATCGGATTCCAGGCGTGTTTAACTTTTCAGTTTCCAATTAACTGCCTTAACTTCAATATAACTTGTATGAGATGGTGTTTTCGTTTTATAATTAAATACACAGTTTAACAATGTCAAATACTAACACTTTATAGTTTACGTGTCAAGCGTCTGTAAGTGAAAAGTGTTGTTTACAATAACACGGGCCTATGTACAGAGAAATTTTTTTTTTAGTTCCATTGCATTTTTCGCCGCTATGAAGCATCTCACGAAGGCTTAATCTCCTGGCTGATCGGCTATCTTTTTGCGTCAGAATATCATTGAAACTTGACGTTGGGTGATTTGGCAACTGCAGCATTACAACGTAACATCATTATCGAACTGTGTGGTATGTTAAAAGGCTTACAATATGTACTGCAACGACACATCATTCGGTATGAGTTGGTATATACCGCCCGTGTTTGATGAACTGTCCGGCCGTTCATCGGTGGCCGCGATTTGTTTCTGTGTCAAAAGTCTTGCTACCTTAGTGTTATGCTCCAGTGAGCAGGTCACAATAGCCCGCGTCAAGTGCTGAGTTCTCATTACTTTCCACAGGGAAGAGGTGGATTATGCCCGCTATTGTCAAGTTTTTGCCCTTAGTAAACGGGCGTCCGCCGTGTAGCCGCCGCAGAGCCGACCCCTGCGCGCGCCGACAATTTGACATGGTGCCTTACCGAAATGCTCAACATTAAACCCTAAAAAGGTCTTTTATTACATTTATACCACGCATTGTGCTTCTAGTTGTATTTAAAAGTTTGGCAGTTTTAAAGTTATGCCTTGGAATTTGGAACAAAATATTTTCGAAGAGCGTAAATACATGTTTTTTTGGTTTGTAAACTACATTCAAAATTAAATTTTAAAGAAAAAGGGGTTTTCCCCAGGCGCCGCTTTTTTGTTGGGGATATTTTTTACATTACCAGACCTATCTGTAATATGAAAAATTTTGTTTTCAGAGAAATTACTTATTCTTTTGGTGAATTATAATGAAGAAAAACCCTGATACTGTTTTGAAATAGTAATTCCCTCTTGGAAGGCATGTAATTTGAAAGGTTTTTAAAAAAACATTTGAAAAGCCAAGATGGTATAGTTCATTACAAGTTTTTGTAAGAAAGTGCTTTGCAAAAGAAAACATGAAAACAAGCTTGGGTTCTCTTTTGGGGGTCTTAAAAAAAATTTTGTAAAGTTTTCAAAATTCCTGTTAGATATGAATAATATTAGAATAAACTAATTGAAAAAAATTCAAAGAAAATTAAACAAATTTAAATGCGAGCAAGTCCAGGGGGCCCCCGGACAAGGATAGGGGGGTCCCAAACCCCTTTGCAAAGAACCGACTAATCTCCATGAGGAGGTTTTAGGTTTGAGATCAAACCCTTCCCCCCACCATCTCTGATTGATTGGGTGCCCTTACCCTAGGATCCCTAGACATTGTCCACCCCGTCCCCCGCTTGCCTTGTACGCTATGCCGTGTTTTTTCCGCATGCTCAACAACTCAACCTAAAAGGGTGTTTTTTTACGATCCACACATTGTGCTTCATCATGTATTTTGGCATTTAATTTTGGGTGCCTTTTAATTGAAACAAAATATGTTTTAAAACATAGTTTTTTGGTATTTGAAATAAGGTCAAATTTAAATTTTAAAAGAGAAGTTTCCCGCAGCCTGCATTTTTGGGTGGGCTAAATTTAAATTAAATTTCCAGACCTGGCTGTATACCTATGATAAATTTTGTTTTTATAACAATTTTTATTCTTTTTGGGGATTTTCATGAAAGAGACCTTGATCTGGTTTGGCTAGTATTGCCCCTTGGGAAACTGTAATTTGCAAGATATTTTTTTAAAACAAATTTAAATATCCGTCTACATAGTTCATTATTGGCTTTTTGTAAATGAGTGCATTTCAAGAAGGGGGAAAAAACAAACTCGTGCTTTTTTTTGGGGGGACTTGAAAATTTAAAAATTTTTTCAATTATTTTTCAAAATCCGTCGATATGAATTAATATGGGGTTAATACTTTAATTTAAAAATTTGGAAACAAATTCAAAAAATTGAAATGCATAGCAAATTTTCGGGGGGGGCCCTGTAGACAAGACACAGCAATCCCAAACCCATTTTCCTAGACCCCCTTTAAACTTCATTTGAGTAAGGGCCATAAGATGAGACCTTTGGCCAGCCCCCCGGTCAGTTGGGCCCCCCCAATCCTCAGGGCCCGGGGCATTGTCCCCCCCGTTCCCCTCTTCTACGCCCCCCGAGCTATTGCTTTCTTTCAGTACACAAAGTTGTGGGGCGGCTTTTTTTTTTTCTTTTTTAAAAAAAATTTTAAGCTAGACCCTTTTTTGCAGCCTGGTATAAAGTCCTCGGGGGCCCCGCACAAAGGGGAGTGAATGACCAAACCCCGTTTGTTTTAAGATCTCTTCAATCTCCATTGGGAGGTAAGTGGCCATAAGATGAGACCTTTCCAGGCTCCCAACTCCAGGTTGAATTTGAGGCCTCCCCCAACTTTCTATGCCCCCAAACATTGGGCTGCCTTGCTGCTTCCATGCACAATTTGTTGGAGACCGGCTTTTTTTTATTTCCTTTAAGGATGTAATAAGGGCCCGCCCTATTGCAGCAGGGTGGACAAAACCCTCGGGCCATAGACCCGAGGATATCAAGGGGGCCCCAAAACCTATTTTGCTAAGACCCTTCCAATCTCCTTTGGGGAGGACAGTGCAGCCATAAGTTGAGGCCTTCCAGGCCCCGAGCTCCAGGTTGGTTGGGCTCCCTCAACCCTCTGGGCCCCCTGGTCATTTCCACTCAATCTACCCACTTGCTATGCCACTGCTTTGATACTTCCCTGTGCACAACATAAAAGCTGTGCTTGGTACTGGGAGCATTATATGCATTGTAGTTTTTTCTAGTGTATTTCTTTCTATAGGGTTATGCATAAATATATTATGGGATGCCATAGCACCTTTAAATTAAAACAAAAAAGGGACTTTCCTAAGATTGACAAATCATTTGTATATTTATACATTTTATTATTAAGTCCTAAACAAATTCAGACATATCCCTATTTTTAATGTCCATTTCATGCATAAAACGATTAAGTTATTGGTCAGTGTCAAAATTTTAACTACACCAGCTATGAAATTGTTAGTAAATAATTTTAAACAGCACATAGAAGCATCTCCCAATGTGTTGGAGAAATCCCGAACTTTCCATGTGGTGCTTTTTTCATGTACCTCGAAAAGGATTACCCCCAAAGATATGAACGCGATTAGGGGTGTGTATGTGTGTGAAATGTATGTGTGTATGTATGTTGGGTGTTTTTTTTTTTTAATATGTTTTCGGGGTACAGAACATATTTTCAGGACTTCTTTCGGGGTACACATTCTTTCCGAAAAGACAATGTACTAATTCAATGTTCAGAATCAGTTGAACATTTTTGTGGGAAAAGTTTGGTGTTTTTTGTAAACCTGATGCTCACATAAATTTCTAGAGTTCATTGTCATGCGTGAGGGGGGACTGTGGGGGTTCTATCTGCTGCCCGCTTTTGCAGTATTATACATACTGCTTGCCATGAGCAGTGGGCTTATGACCGGATGGGGTTGAATGCAAGGGAATGCAGAGTGTGGCTGATAAACCCATTGAATACTGTTTTAAGATTTGTCAAGGTCTTATCATGGATAGTGATCACTGGTTGGTTTCACAGAACAACAGACCTGTGGACAGTAATCACACTTCTGGCATAAAAACACACTAGTAGCAACTGTAAAAATGTTAAAGGCAATAAAGAAAACTGCTTTTACTTAAGTGGGGGACAGTGCCCCACACCTAGATATGTACACAGATCAACATGTGGAGAATGGGTGGGGAAGGGGAAAAATGGAGTAAGGGTGGGATAGGGCGAGATTATTTTAAATGGTTGCTCGGCCCAACAGAAAAATGGAAAAACAATACAACTTTTCCTTAATAAAACTTTTAAAAAGTGTCAATAAGGCAATAAGTAAAAAGTTAAAAAGAGGGGGAGGGTAGGAATAGTTGGGGGGGGGTTTTTAGGGGGGGGTTTGGGGGGGTTGGTGTAAAATTCACCCCCCCCCCCCACCCCCCCCCCCCCCCACCCCCCCCCCCCCCCACCCCCCCACTCGCCCCCCCCGCGACCCCCCCCCCGCGCCCCGCGCCCCCCCCCCCCCGCCCCCCCTCCCCCTCCCCCCCCCCCCCCCCCAACCCCCCCCCCACCCACCCCCCCACACCCCCACCCCACCCCCTCCCCCCCCCCCCCCCCCCCGCCCCCCCCCCACACGCACCCCCCCCCCCCCACACCACACCCCCCCCCCCCCACCCCCCCCCCCCCCCCAACACCACCCCCACCCCCCCCCACCCCCCCCCCCCCCCACCCCCCCCCCGCCCCACCCCCCCCCCCCCCCACCCCCCCCCCCCCCCACCCCCCCCCCCCCCCACCCCCCCCCCCCCCCACCCCCCCCCCCCCCCACCCCCCCCCCCCCCCACCCCCCCCCCCCCCCACCCCCCCCCCCCCCCACCCCCCCCCCCCCCCACCCCCCCCCCCCCCCACCCCCCCCCCCCCCCACCCCCCCCCCCCCCCACCCCCCCAAAAGTTTCCCCTTTTTAAAGGGGGGTCCTTTTTACAAAAAGCCCCCGGGCAAATTAAAGGCAAACCGTTTACTTGTCAAAATTTTTTTTAAAAAAAAAATATCCCCCAAGTTTCAAAAAATATGGGGTTTTTACCAATAAATTTTTATCTTACAAACCTTTAAAATAAAATTCAGTTTTCCCCTTGGGTTTTTCATTTTCCTAAAATAAAAATAATTTATAATTTAATTTATTATTTTTCGGGGGGAATCCATTTGATTTTTAAAAAAAACCCCCTTTAATTCAACGGAACCCCAACCTTCTTCCTTCCTAATCCTCCGCTTTTAGCTGGGGAAAGCCAAAAAATTTTTGGAACCGTGCAAATTTTTTTTCTTTCCAAAACCCAAAAATTTATTTCCCGGCCCATTGAATTTTTTTTATTGTAAAAACCCTAAATTTAAAAATTTATTATCCAAAATTTTTTAAAAAATATTTCGGGGCAACCCCATTTTGTTTCTTCTGTTTGAATTAACCTTAAATTTCTTGGGAAAAACGCACATGGGTTTCCAAATAAAAGGCTTTTTTCACCATTTTGCTTTGGAGCTTGCTTTTGTGGCTTCTATAACATTTTTATGTTGCGTTGGCACAGGGTTTCTCTACAATAAAATAAAATATGCGGTTTGTTAATATCAAGAAATATTAATAGGGGGGTTTTTTATTTTCCCTTTTTCCCGGGGCCCATTGTGGTTTTTTTTTTGCCCTTTTCAAATTTTTTTATTTTGGGTAATTTTTTATTTCCCTTATTACTTCATTGGGGAAAGGCCTTGTTTTCCGGGCCCAACAAGCTGTAAATGTTTCACGGGAAGAACTTTATGTGGCTCCCGGTATTTACTCCAGCACGCGGAATGGTTGAAAGGTATGTTCTTTCATCACACCGCAATTTAAGTCCCTCAATCAAAGATGCCATTTGAAATCTGTTTTAAAAATCGAATAATTTACCCGAACTTAATGAAAATTTACCTAACCGGGGGGTATAAGTTTGGCAATTTTTCCGGCCAATGTTTTTCGAAGGCATATGGAAAAGATTCCTAAATTCTTTTTCCTTAATAAGGACCAAATGGTTTCCTTGTTGGTATATTTTTGGGCCCACAGGCGCTTGGAAAATAATGAGCCGGGTTTTTTAAATGAAAAGAAGTAAACTTTATCCTTTGATTCCTTTTTTCAAATAAATCTCAAAAAAAAGGCCTTTCCCTTAAGAGTGAATTAGCCACCCTTTGCGCAGCGCTGAATTATTTTCGGTCAGATGGCCATGAAATTGACCATGCTTCCCTGACCTGGCTTTTATTAAGTTTTCGGGCCGTATTTTTTAATTTCCTCCATTCCGTTATGTTTTGGTAACTTTTTTTAAGTTGTATTCAGACTTCATGTTCATCTTTTTTTATTAAATTGGGGGGAACCCCCCCTCCCTCAGGTTAAGCTTTCTGCTAGCCGTTCTTTGTTGGGCATCGTCGAGAGGCTCCCCCAACTTGTTTTTTCCTGTCAACTTGGGGTTAGGTAGTATTAAACGTACGATTTTTCTAAATGGCTTCCTTTTGTTATTGAGTATGCCGTAATTCCGGTCGAAGCAAATGGTTGTCGGAAGACCTTTTTTGCGCCTTATTGATCTTTTGAGTCCGATTGCGGGGATTTAAAAGAGGGTATTTAAGGTAAATTTAACCGGTTTTTTGAAAATTTTGGGGTTTTGTTTGGAATGGGGGGGTGGGAAAATTTCCATTTTTAAATGAAACTTAATATAATGGGTTGTTTTCTTTGAAGAAGTTTTCTGGTAATTCATTTGGTTGAAACCCCGGGGAATTGCCCCTTACAACGTGCGATAACCTTTCGTGAGGATTTCAATCCCTCCACAACATTTTCTTTTTTCTTTAGGTGGTTGGGGGAAGAGGTAATGTTGATCCCTTTTTGCTTTTTGAAGGAACCAACCACAAAATTAATTGTGATATAATTTCATATTTAGTATGGGCTTGCGGCTCTAATCATTTTACAAAACCCAAAGATCCACTGCACAAAACTGGTGGGCAACACACCTTCCGGGCCCCCAAATTTGCCTTCCCTCATGTGCACAACGCCCTTGGGAAAATTTAAAGGGGAAAAAAGTAGCCCCCCATAGTGTATTTGGGTAGAGGGTTACCCCTTTGTTGCCCCAAGGTGGGCGCGCCACGGTTTTTCCCATTTCTAAAACCCAAAAGGAATTGAGGGGAAAAATTTTAAACATCTAACCGTGAAAGGGGCTACTGTTTTGGGAAAGTTGGGGTTGTAAACGGGTACAACCCGGGGGAATTGGGACCATACCCTGTTAGTTTTCATTTATTTTGAATCTCCCAACTGCGGCGCTGATAAAAATTTGCCAAAGGGGCCCGGGGGGGCATTTTGGGGGAACCATGAACTATGCTTTCGGGGCTTAATCCCCAGGGGCCTGGTCCTTTTGGGAATTTTCGGACTTTGCAAAAAAGGGGGGGGTAAATTTTTGGGGGGGGGGTGCCGGTTTTTAAATAATTTTCCCTTTTTTTAAAAGGGGGGTTGTTTTGAAAGCAATTTCTCCAAAAATGAATATTTAATTTTTTGGGGGAAATTTCCCCCTTTCTTGGGGAAAATAAAATTTTGTTTAGGATTTCCCCAAACCCCCACATTTTTTTTGGTTACCTTTTTTCCACGTTTCATTTTGTGCTTATATCCTTTTCAATTTTTTGGTGGAAAAGCCCCAAAGGGGGTTAACGGGGGGTTAAGGTTTTTTTGGTAGGGCGGCTCTCTAAGCTTTTGAAAAATTTTTAAAAAAAAGCCCTAAGGGCCGCGGGGCCCAAGGCATCCCCTTCTATTACAAGGTTTGTTTATATTAAACCCCCCTTAAAATTAACGGGGAACCAAGTAGCTCCCCTCTTAAGAGATAGCTAATAGAAAAAGTTTGTTTCAACCAATGTTGATCGAAAAGCCATCTGCTCCCTAGTCAAACAAATGCTTGAGGGAAAATAACACAAAAATTTAAGCGTTGCTATGTTTTCGGAGATAATTGTTTGAAACCCCCCACATACCGGGTGGTCGTCCCCGCACCTATTTAACAAAATTGTTGGTGCGAATTGATTTTGGGATTGAAAAATCCCTACTTGAAACTTTTTGGGGGCCCAAATGCGTTTGGAGTTTTGTAACCAACCTCAAACCTTTGTTTTAAATGCTTAATCCCCAAGTCCTTTTTGGTGTTTTCAACTTGCACCAATCTTTTGGGGAGGTGACCGGCGCCTGGCAGTTGTAAAATGTGACAAATATTCTTGGACTGGCCAGAATAGTAGAACCTGTGGAACTATTGGGTTTCCACTTAGTACCAGGTCCACATTGGGTTTTTTTACCCGAAAGAGTCATTAAAAAATTGAAAAAGGACTTTGTTTTGTCTTTTGAAACGGGTGAGCATCTTCGCAAAGGCCTTAAGGAAAAAATTTCAAAATTTTTCGAAGGGTAAAGCTTACCAAGGACTTTAAATGGGCTTTAGGAATTTTGGGTCCAATAAAGAACCCCCTTTTTCCAAACATGGTCCAGTTTGTAAATTTTGTACGTAGTCGGACTTGCCACGATTTTTTGGGAGGCCTTTTAATGTTTTAAAATCCCCGGTTGCAACCCCGATTAATACCCGAAAAACAATGCCTTAGGATAGTTTGCCCCTTTTGAAACAAAGCCTTCCCTTTTTAATATCCAGTAAGGGAACAAGAATTCCTCCAAACCATTTTTAAATTGGGCCCTTTTAAAAAAAAAAAGGGGGTTAATATGCTTTTTTTTTAAAAATAAATTGCTTTTTCGGATTTAGGAAGTTTGGAAATTGCTCATTTAAAAATCGTAAAAAATTAAAAAAATAAAAAAAAATGTCCCCGCCAAAACTTGGGAAAATTTTGGGAATATTGAAAGAACCAAAAATTTTTTAAAAAAGTTTACAAGTCCAATTCGCAACCGGTTTTGAACCTGTAATCAAAAAGGGGAACCCATAACCCGATGGATTAAATTAGGGTTGTTAACCCCCCAAAACACAGCACGAAACCCTATTTCCAAAATTTGCTAAAAATTTAAAAAAAGTGCTTGGGGCTTACTTTTTTGGGGGTTAATGTGGGGCCCTTTCGGGGGGGGGGGGAAACGACGCGTGGAAAAAGTGTTAACATCAGACAACCCTTCTTTTTTTCCAAAAGTGGGTTTTACATTTATAACTTCTTTTCATTGGAGATCGGGGAATAAAAATTCGCAAATCTTGCAGGAGATATTTGAAAATGGTGGCAAGCTTCCAGATTAAACACATTGCCCTTTGGGTCTCCAATGAATTTCTAAAAAATGGTCAGTTTTCGTATTGAACGGGCACTTTGCTGCAAAGTAAAACCCCTTTTTTAAAACTGCTTCAACACTTGATATGAAAAGCTGTTTACGTTTTCTTATGAACAGTTTACTTCATTTGTTTAATCCAAGAGCTGCCATTTCTTTTACATCTTAATAAATAAAACATTATTAAAGGGGGCCAAGCCCAAATTCCTTGTTTTTGGGTCCTTAAGATAGGTTGAAATAGAAACAAGTCCCAAAAATGTAAAAATATTAAAAATAGAAAGAATTATCCCGCCAACTTCAAAAATTTGGGGGTTTAAAAAAAATGAGAAAATTTTTAAAATAGTGTTCAACGAAGTGTAAGTTTTAGAAATTTTTGCCCATGTATATTTTAAAAAACCTGACTTCTTATGGATTTAAAACGCTATTAACCACCGCTTTTCCCGCCAAGAATTTCAATTGGGAACTGTACTTAAAGAACTTTAAAAAAGTTTACCTCTTTGGGTTAACGTTTAATTTAACCCGTGAAAGTGAGGAGTACCATTTCTGTTTTAAAATTTGGCTGTTGGCTTAGAACCTAAAATTAGGCAGCATTTATTTGAGTCATTGTAAACCTATAACGTTCATAATTTTTGAACCCTGGCCTTATACAGCTAAGGTATAATGAGGTTGGTCTCCTTTTTACTTAAAAGGGATTTTTCGAAATTTGTATAAAATAATTCTTTCTGAGGAGGAAAAAAAAAGGCGAACATACCGCTTTTAAAAAGTACTTCTCAGAAAATTAAATGGGCAATTTTTTCCGGGGTAAACCCCCTAGGGAAAAACCGTTGGGAATAAGGGAATTAGTGTGGCAATTGTTTTAAAATGACTTGAAAAGGAAGTTTTACTGGTTCCAACACAAACGAGTATGCGTCAAAGCATTTTTGTGAGGCAGAGCAAAGCAGGGGTCCCCATGAGTCAAAAAAAAGGTTCTGTTGTATATTGGAAATAAGGAAAACCTGGAAAAATAAGGGGTTTTGGGGTGGCCAAAGGTCTAAAAAAGGGTCTATTTTCTTGATTCGTAGTCCCCTAGGGGAAATACTTAAAAAAGAACTAGAACATAGATACATTGGGGAAAGATGTCCCAAGGGCAATTTCCAATTCCACTTTTCAAAGTTGCACATTTTTGAGTAATCACGGGAAAAAATGCTTTTGGTTGCTAGGGAAATTTTTCCCTAGCAACGGTGCTTTGAGCAGAATAAACACAAAATCCAAACTTTAAGAGGGAAAAAAGAAAAAAAACACTTCTTTCAAAAAAGTCTCATTGGCAAAAAACCTTTGATTTAAATGAAAAAAAACACATTTTTGGGGTTTTAAGGGAAATTCCCAAAGGAACTTTTCCCAAAAGGTAAGGAACATTTTCCCCAAAAATAAAACAATTCATTCACATGTTTGTAATTAGCTGAAAAATAGATTTTTGGTTTTAAGGAAAACATTTTTCCCCGCAACAGTGTCAAAAGCAGAAAAAAAACAAAACTAAAATTCCCAATTTTGAAAATACAAAAAAAATGTCATTTCCCTCACAAAATGAAACAATTTTTCCCCAAAATTTGAAAATTTTCATGAAAAAACACTATTTGGTTGTTAGGGGAAAATTTTTCCCAGCAACAGAAGTCAAAAAAAGAATAAATACAAAAAACCAAAATTCCAATTATGAAAATCAGAAAAAAATGTATTTCCCCCTTTTAAAAAAAAAACAATTATCCCACTTTTTGAAATAATCATGAAAAATACACCTTTGGGTTTGGGAAACCTTGGGAAAATTTTCCCCAGCAAGGGAGCCTAAGCCCTGGGAAAGACCCCAAGATGCAAAAACCCAGTTTAGGGGAACATAAATTTTCCACCTTAAGTTCAGAGAAATCAAAAGAAAACACCTCAAATGACAATGTTCAATGACATTACATGCTTGGGGGCTAGGGTAACTTTTTCCTAGCAAAGAAAGGTAAGCAAAGAAAAAATACAAAGTGAAAGCTTCCCCAAATTTTGTAAATAGGTATTTAGGGAATAAAAAACAAAATTTTTTTGATTTTTTGGGGGAATCTGCCAAAATGGGAGGATTTAGAGAAGGTTTGGTTGGATAAGGTTTTCCCCTAGCCAAAAGAAGTTACAATACTACAGGAAAAAAAAATTTTAAATGATGTTAAAAATAATTTTAGTTCACTAAAATTTTAAAATATCAACTTCTTTTCAGGTTTAAATGAGATGCACTACCAAATGATGTAGGAACATGCAAATTTCCCCAAAAAAAACTTTCAAAAATTTTTCAATCATTTATTTCTAGCTTTCAGCAGCCCCTTTATGCTTCTTAAAATAAAAGATGAAGTTTAAAAACTCAGACAATCCATTTAACCTTCGTTGTAACCTCCTTTCCCCTAGTACATTAAGGAGAGGGTTAATACCCGAATGACCCAAATATGCTACTCCCCCTCCCTCCCCCAAAAAACATTCTTAAAACAGTAACTGTCTTACTTTACCCTCTTTCTTGAGGCTGCCTAGTTCCACTCATGCTGACCCTACCTAAAAAAATGAACCTTTAAAAAGCAGAGCTTTAAGCGAATTGATGGTCCCCAAAGGATTATTCATTTCACCATCACCATGCCCATAAAATTGGGGAAGTAGGTCTGGACTTATTCATATTCACAGATATCCCGCCCAAACCCCCCTCCCCTTTTTCTCATAAAAGAACTGCCCATACAAAATTTAAAAACTTTCATACATAACAAAATGTAATGTTCATGACCATGGTATTTTAAAAAAGAATTTTAAAAATACTTTGACTGTTGCCCCCGTATTTTCCGTCCCGCAAGTTTTCCCGAAGTACTCTCCTATACTGTACAAATCGGTTTTTTTATTTTACAGTATATGGTTCCTGTAAGTGCCCCTTTTAACAGTAGTTGGGGGATTCTAGGAGTACACCATGACCATCGAAACATACCACATACCAGTCGAGAGGGTTTTATTGTTTTTATGCTTTATATTTCACCAATTGAAAGATCTCATCTTCACATATCTACAGAAGAATGACCATATCATGGCATCTTGAGTCCCCCAGGGTCCCCAATTTGAAGGCAAATGGTCCCCCTTAAAAACTCAAAGGGTGGGTACAAAAGGATGAAAAAAAAATAGAAAAGACCACCCTCCTTCTTAAATACTCAAGTGGCGCTCATTTTACATTTGGCATTTTTATTCCCCCAAATGTTTTGGCTTTGAAGCGCAATTAACAAAAATTGTCAAAGGTCAATCTCCAAACTACAGTTCTTGAAACAAAGACTTTTGCTTATGAAAAATTTTTTGATCGATTTTAACTTTTTTGAAACTGCAAAAGTTTTAAAAGGGGCACCCATTGAATTGGTATTGTCAGACGGCAGCTGCTTAATCCCCCCTTTATAAAATTTTTTTGACAATGTATATCTTCATTGTTTTTGAGCATGGAAACAGACTATCAGTCAAAGGGTAGCTGTAAATTGCCCTTTTTCTTTGCAAATGGTAGCCTATATATATGCCAGAATCCATGTAATACTCAGATAACCCGCAAGGAAAATTGCACACTGATAATGTTTACTTTGACCCGCTTTTTTGTTCCCGTGAAAGAATTTAAAAAACAGCAGCATTAATTAGAAAGTGGGTTTTCGAAAGCCCAGTCTTTGGCACTTTAAAATGCAATGTTTTACAACTTTCAGTAAACACATTTCCACAGTTACAGGCCTGGGGGTTCTGTAATTACTGGGTTGCCTAAGGCAAATTTAGCCCCGAAGGTAGCCCATCCTCAGCCTACACAAAAGCATTGCTTATATGCAATTCAAATATTACTAGCATGAAAGTGACCATATAAACCCTTTTGTACTCCCTAGAAAAAGGGGTATAGTATGGGAAGTAAAGTGGGCCCCGTTCAAGGGCTAGATATACATGCCCCCCCATGACCAATGATAGCTTTACTTCAACAACTTTAAAAAAAAAATGGGAGTAATGAAAAAAGAAATATAAAATCTGCATTTCCAAGACATTTTGCATAAGCTCTCAGAGGGTGTGCATAGTGTTACATGGATGCACAAGGCACAAGCCTATGTAGGGATAGGGCCTGGGAAGTCAGAACAGCTAGATGGGAAGGTTTTTTCAGACTAGCTTAGAAATCCCATCCTTAAGCAAATTAAAATTGTATATTTTCTCTTACATTTAAAAACAAACAATTTCAGAAAACCCCATGGAAACAGCTGTTTTTTAAATGGTGCAGCACAGTCATGCACATCCCGTAGCCCCCGCTGGAAAGTTGTATTTCCTACACCGAATTTGTACGCCAGCACCTGTTTTCCAACTTTTTCGCCACGCCAAAATTTTTTTACTGGTTTTTAAGTACAGTGGTATGTAAAAAGACAAGAAAATCACCCCGAAATTTGGGATAAGGTCTTTTCTGCACGTGAAGATTTCGGCGGGAACATACTGTTTCCCGTCGGGCTGTGCCCCAGGACAGAATTTCAGTTTGATGCTACCATGAGCTCTATAAAACAACATAATTTTGTTAAACTTTAAGCCTCTCAAAGAAAAGTTATCTTCAAGGCTACACATAGGGTGCTGCCTCAAATTTTCATGGTGTTTTCCCCCTAGCTTCCCCAAATATACACAGTAAGCCTGTGGGCTATGAGGGACACTGAACATTTTTCTGAGGCCTACAAAAAAGCCTTTTTACTGCAAACCTCGTATAGGGGATGGGAATTAGTCAGAAAATCTATGCGAGTCATTTTCCCAAAAACAATTTTTCCTTTAACTGTGTTACCTTTTCCCAAAAAGAGTTTCATAGCGGGGTATTCTGCAATTTGCCGTCCATTTAAAAATACTGAGAAAGTCAAATTACTTAAAAGAACGGTATGTCTCTGCTTTCCCTCCCCTGCCTTAACTATATTTATAGCAGGGGGTGCAAATAGAACTCCCTGTTTTTAAAGGAAGAGTGAACGCACTCACTCACTTTTACTGTAGGCTGTAATAAACAGACCAGTTCTGCAAAAGGTGTAACGTTTCGACGGTTTACGAAATGACTGGGGGAACATGACAATTGCTGCATCATGTTCTTTTTACTAAGTCCCCTGCAGGTAGTCCTTTTTTAAACAGAAACGGTACTCGACTTTTCCAGCAGGCTTTGGAAAGGGCCCCCGTTAACCCCAAAAATAAGCTCCAAGAAACCCATTTTTTAAAGTTTTTATACAGAATCTTGCGAAAAAAAAAAGAGTTTAGTGATGTGTTTTGCGGGTGTATGTACATATTTTCCCTAATATTTTAAATTTCCCCCCGGGCAGTGGTACTCTAATGAATACTATTTGGGTTTCTGACACGAAGTCTTTCGCAATCTTACGGCACTTCGGAAAGCTATGTTTTTTTTAAAAATTTTGCTCATTTTTCATTTTTTATTACCAAAGTGCAACGTTTTTCGCGTGGGAAAATTTAATTCATCTTAGTTTTTTTATATTTTTACGATTTTTGACTATTTTTTCCCCAAGCTTCCCCGAGAGGGATCACGAAACAAGCGAATTTTGGGGCTTCGGCCCCCCGTAATAATGCTTGTTTATTCTCCGTTTCAGAAGGATAGAAAATGGAAATGGCAGACGTCTTGTGGGGGACTGGTAACAAAGAATGGAAGGTCCCACTGAATATAAAAGAGGCACAGTAGTGAAGGGATTGCTTTTTTCAGTGATAATCAGTTGGATTGAAGCAGCTTTTTTAACAGCGTATAAAAATCTTGCTAGCAAAATGGACTACGACAATACTGACAAAACTGAGACCATGTGTTTTGGGCCAGAGATGGGTCTTTTTTTTGGGGAGCCCAAAATTGGTAATGTCTCCCCCTTTTTAAATACCTTGGTAGCTTTTCCCACATGTTTTTTCCAGAAGATGAAAATTTTCTTTCGCTTTAAAACGTTTTCGAAAAATTTTTGATTTCCCACGATCTTTCTACACTGACCAAAAAAAGAAGTTATACCAAAATTTTAAAGCCACTTTGTTGTAAAAAAGAATCGGGACCTTGTTCAGATCAAGTTTTTTTACAGCTTATATGTTTTATGCGTGTCGTGTATTCTGGAGATCCCCAAAGGAATCGTTTGTCAGCAAAGAAGAAATGCTAAAGGCGGGACACATGCAAAAAATTCGTCGCGAGTCGCAAAACAGCCGATCAGGAGGTCGGGGATGTGAACCCCAGCCCAAAACGATAGTTGCAGGTGGTCACCCAAAACGTGCCACCGACTTGTGGCAGACCCGTTTTTTATCATCGCGACGAGTTGTGGCAGATTTAAAAATCGAATCGCACAATAATCAGTTGGATATGGTGCCCATTCGAGTTGCCGACTCGCCGTATGTGCCTTTCCACAACTCAACTAAGTCGTCCGAAAACAGTAGCAAAACGTGGGACTTGGTTAGATGGGTTAAGTTTGCTCTAAGTCCATAATGTTGTAGTTATACGGAGTAGCCGTGGCCCTCTCGACTTAAAACCAATTGGGTTTGGAAATGGGCCCTTAACCCATCTAGCTAACTAACTAAAATAACTGCGGGCTACCTTTTGGGTTTTTCCGTTTAAATTTCCACCAGGGCGTTGCCCCTGACCCTATAGACGGGATTTTACATCACGCCCAAGGAAAGGAGGCTTCGCGCCCGCGGGCCCCTTTTGGTGCCGTTGGATCTTTAAGAAGTTTGTCAAAAATGTCTTAGAATTTGAAAACCTACCTAAAAATGAACATTATATCACCGATTACACGGTCTGTTTGGGTTTTCACATCCCAAAAAAGTAGAGAATTTGGGGAGTCAAGCCCACTTTACCTGCTTACCCCGTGGCAAGGAACGTAAGGCCAAAGCAAATTGTTTTGGGGGGTTTAAATCGCGCCACGATAAGTGTATTTGCAGATGATAAGTGGGAAATTTTCCCCCAGCAACTATTCGAAACATAATGCAGTTTTCCGGAGAAACTTTCTTTCAAGACATACCAACCCCATTTTTAGTAAGTTGGTTATTATTTAAAAACCCCCGGGACTCCCATATTTTTTTGCAAAGTGCGGTCTTACTACATAGTCTTTTCATTTTAGTCGTCCCAATGCGGTAGCGAGATTTCAAAAATGGCTAGGGTAAATTTATGGTCCCTCAACCATTTTTAAGTCTATCGACCGGGATTGTCAGGCCTCCCTCCCAAAAGACTAAAAAGGGTGAAAAGCGTGTTAGATAAAAGGGTCAAGTTTAAAACATACCTAGAGCCTTAAGTGAGACAAAGGCGAGGGGGGTTGGGGGAGCCCCCCTTTGTGTGGCGAAGCAAGAACCACTACCCCCGAGGCGTTAAGACCGAGGGACGGAGGGTCCTCCTGGAAAATTTGCAAAAAAAAAATGAGAACATGTAAGTTTTTGACATACAACGATCAAAACAAGTTTCCAGAAACAATTTAACGGGAAAGGGTTTACTGTGCAGTATGGCCACTTTGGATATAATAAGAAACCGAGGTCATGGGGAAACATTGTCAGCATTTCTGGCATTGACCCTTAAAATAATTTTCAGCGCTGCGAAACATTGTAGTGTCATTTGGAGGGGTTTACATGGATTGGTTTATTTAGACGAACCCCTTTTTTAAAACTTTTGTGTAGCTAGAGGGATACTAAAGTTTTGATCTTTTCATCCTTGATAAACCCGGCTTACTTATCTTTATCAAGCGCCCCCGTAGTCCCCAAGCAAAATATAAACCCGGAGTGCACAACCCCCCTCGGTCCCTTGATAAGAAACAGAATTCGCCAGATGATCTTTTCCCAATGCTCGGTAAACATATGAGCCGGAAAGGTGCCCAATTGGGTATATTTGGGCCGCTTCGTTGGGAAACCCAAATGATGGCGATTGAGTAATCGGCGTAAATTAGTTTGATGTAAGAACAGCACTTGTCAAATCGCGCGGATCGGTTTCATGTGAGCCGCGCCTTAAATCGTGA